>CM035416.1:56846380-57041380 GCA_020310875.1 Ceratopteris richardii | reverse complement strand
AATTGTCTCGGGAAGTGAGCTACACAGCCCGCGACTTTTTCATAGTCTTTTTATATGAGTTTGAAGAAGATTTGAATTTCAAATTCAAATGTAGACTCCCTCAAATCTCTCATCTAATCACATGGAGATATTCTCTCCATTCATACCTTTCAATTTCCATGACTTTTGAAGGTAGGTGTGATTACAAGAAGTCATATTGACTTTTTTACATAAGGTAAAATGTAACTAAGCATAGGCATGTGTTCCTATGGTCTTCCTTCAAATGAAGTCTTCATGAATTACTCCAAGCTCTTGTAGAACCTTCAATGTTGATATCTAATGCTCTTCAAGGTACAAGACAAAGCCAAGTGTTAAGGCTTGTTTGCACCAACAGCTCCCCCTCAAGCCAAACACTTGCTTGAGTCTTCATCTTTAATCTTCAATGATATCCTGTAATCCAATCATGGACTTAAACCTGCATAGCTTGCCCCCATCCAGGGCTTTTGTAAGCAAATATGCACATTGTATATTAGTAGACACATATGATAACTGGATTTCCTTACTAAGTAACTTCTCCCTTACATAGTGGTAATGAACCTCTATGTGTTTTGTCCTAGCATGATACACAGGATTAGCTGCTAGGTGAAGTGAACTTGTGTTATCACCAAATATGATAGGTGGCCTTGTGTATAGGCCCAACTCTGAGTATAGTAGCTTCAACCATATGGCTTCTTGAGTGGCATTGGCTAGCCCTCTGTATTCTGCCTCAGTAGATGATAGAGCTACTGTGGGTTGTTTCTTGGATGACCAAGAAATTGTTTTATCACCTGCAAAGCATATGTAACCAGATGTACTCCTCCTGTCATCTTTGCAACCTGCCCAATCTGCATCTGAGTATAACTTGATATCAATGTCTGATGAATATGGAAAATACAAACCATGATTTTGTGTTCCCTTTAGGTACTTTACTATCTTCTTGGCTGCTTCCAAATGTGGTACTCTTGGCTTATGCATAAATTGGCTAAGTACACTAACACCATATGATATATCAATCCTGGTTAAGGTAGCATAATTAAGACTACCTACCAAACTTTGATAACCTGTAATATCCTTGAGTTCTTCTCCTTCATGTGCACTGAGTTTGTGGTTGACCTCCATAGGAATGTTTGAGACTTTAGCTTCCTGCAAGTTAAACTTCTTGACCATGTCCTGAATGTACTTCTTCTGAGTAATGAATATACCTGAATTTGTGTATACCAATTCAAGTCCTAGGAAGTACTTCAACAATCCAAGATCATTGATCTTGAATTCCTTCATCATTTGACTTTTGATGTGTCTAATTCCTTGAACATCATTTCCTGTAATAATGATGTCATCAACATAGACACACAAGTATATTACCTCTGAATTGTTCTTTTTTATAAACAATGAAGTATCTGCTTTACTCATCACAAATCCTTGATCCAAGAGATAGGTTGTCAACCTGTAATTCCATGCTCTAGGTGCCTGCTTCAATCCATACAGAGCCTTCTTCAATTTACAAACATGATTTACCTTATTGGGATCCTCATAGCCAGGTGGTTGTGACATGTAGACCTCTTCAGATATCCATCCATTTAAGAATGCATTCTTCACATCCAATTGGTACATGTTCCAATTCTTGGATGCAGCTACACTCACCATAATTCTGATAGTTGGCATCTTGGCCACAGGAGAAAATGTCTCCTCATAATCAATGCCTTGGGTTTGTGCAAAACCCTTGGCTACCAACCTAGCTTTATATCTGTTTATTGTACCAGCTGAGTTCCTCTTGAGTTTGTAGATCCATCTGGATCCTATCACTTTCATGGAGTCCTTCTTGGGTACCAAGTCCCAAGTATCACTCTCCTTGAGAGCCTCCATTTCTTCATCCATTGCTTCCTTCCATTCTGGTTTAGTAATAGCTTCCTCAAATGTACCTGGTTCTTCATTCAAGATATCCTTTGCAAGATATACATAGTGCTTGGTTACAAGTGAAGTATCATACCCATACCTAATTGGTTTCTTCTTTTCTCTTTGAGATCTTCTCATAGCTTGAGTAGAGGATTCTGCATTATCTTCAAATTGTTTCATCTTCATCTTCCCTTTGGATTTCCAAGCCTTGAACTCTTCAATGTTGATGGTGTCTTCATCATCTGAGCTTGTGTCCTCCTTCTGAGTTGGTTCTTGCCTGACAAGCTTTGGAAAGTCTTCTTCCATATCATAAGGTAGATTAACTTTCCTGCACTCATTTTCATACCATGAATCATTTTCATCAAAGATGACATCTCTGCTTACCTTGAAGCCTTTGTTTGAGGGGTTATAGAACCTGTATCCTTTCTGATTCAAATCATAACCAATAAAGATACACTTTTCAGCCTTAGGGTCTAGCTTTCCCCTTACCTGTGAGGGAATATGCACATATGCAACACACCCAAAGATCTTACAATGATCCAGAGATGGTCTCTTACCATGCCAAGCCTCATAGGGTGTCATTCCATCAAGTGTCTTTGATGGCAACCTGTTGATTAAGTATGTGGCAGTAGATACACTCTCTGCCCAAAGATAATTTGGTAGTTTTTTCTCATTAAGCATAGACCTAGCTGTCTCCACAATGAGTTTATTCCTCCTTTCAGCTACCCCATTTTGTTCAGGTGAGTACCTTGTGGTAATCTCCCTCTTGATGCCTCTTTCCTGCAGGAATTCTTCAAAGTTATTGGAGAAGTATTCTCCACCACCATCAGACCTTAGCCTCTTCAAATGTCTACCTTTTTGATTCTCAACTAATGCAAGATACCTTTTGAAACAATTAAATACTTCATCTTTATGTTTCATGAAGTACAATACAGTCCATCTGCTATAATCATCTATAAAGGACACATAGTACCTTGATCCAGATATGGATGGCTCCTTGCTTGGTCCCCAAACATCTGTATGCACCAATTCCAAGTAGTCTTCATGCATAAATCCTTTCTTGGTGTATGGCAATCTGTGTGACTTACCAAACTGACAAGCCCCACACTTGTATATCATGTGTTGCTTGGATACATTAGGTATCCCAAGCACACATTGATCTCTGCTCATTTGTTTTATGGTCCTTTCTCCAATGTGACCCAATCTCTTGTGCCACATCTCCAATTCTGATAGGGTTTGGTCCTTATAGTTGTACAAGGCAATATTCTTAGTATCCTCAAGTTCAAAGGTAAATAGTCTACCTGATTTCTCTCCCTTAGCTATCCTTCTGAATCCATGTCTTGGATCCTCCACATATGCACCATGTTGAGTGAACCTGACCTGTAGACCTTTTTCAACAATCTGACCTACACTCATCAGATTCTTGGTGATTGTTGGGACATACAACACTCTGCTTAGTAAATTCTGATTACCATCACTTGTTTTGACATTGCCTACTTTAACCACTGAATGTTTAGTGTCATCACCTGTCTGCACTTGGTGCTTGCCTTTGGGTTCTTCCAAATCAGAGAGTAAGGCAACATTCCCAGCTACATGGTTGGAGCAACCTGAATCAATATAGAACAAATGATCATCATTGATACCTGATTTAGATGTCATGTTCATAATCAACAAGGAATCATCTTGATCCTCTGCATAATTATTGTAATCCTTTCTGTTCCTGTATCCTCCTTGATAATTGCCATTGTGATTGTAGCTATTGTTGTAGTTGTTGTTGTAATTATTGTTGTAGCCATGGTAGCCTTGAGATTGATTGAATCTGCCTCTGCCTTGAGAGTATCCTCCTCTTTGGTGACCTCTTCCTCTTTGGTTCTTGTAGTTTTTGTAACATTCATCTGTAGTATGATTAGACAAGCCACAAATATTGCATGGAGATTGGTTATAGGGTCTCCCCCTACCTGACTTACCTCCTCTGCCCCTACCTCTAGATGATTTACCTCTCCCTGCATAGTTTGCTTGGGAGGTAGAGCCTTCTTCATCAACCTTCTTACTTTTACCCTTGTCTTTAGACTTCTTATCTGTATATAGGGCAGAGGGATTGTTACCTTTTGATTGCTCTCCATTCTTTGTGATCTTTGCTTCATGTGTAAAGAGTTGTCCAATCAGAGTTGTTAGATCAGGTGCTTGGATGTCCATGTACAAATCCATTGCAGTGGTAAAGCTCTCCCACTTGTCATCTGCCTTTAGTCCATTGATCACTTGTCTGACTATTTGCTCTTCTTCAATTTCTTCTCCAACACTTGCAAGTTGATCTGCAATGTCTTTGACTTTGGTGACAAAATCTGAGACACATTGTTTTGATTGCTTCCTAAGAGTTGTAAACTCAATCCATAGCTGATTCTTTCTGGCCCTTGTGCTTGATGAAAAGTATGTGGACAAGGTTTCCCAAGTCTCTTGGGAAGTCTTGCAATTCCTTACATGAGGTAGAAGGAAATCAGAAATAGAGTTTAGAAGATATGACCTTGCCAAAGCATCTTTAGCACACCATTGGTTGAGCCTCTCATGTTCATCCTTTGTAGGTAGGCCTCTGGTTTTGAATGAGGGCAACTCCTCATCTCCTGATATGTATCCATACAAGCTTCTCCCTTGTAGATAGGTCTTCATTCTCAATGACCAAGCCTGGTAGTTATTTCTATCCAATTTGTCAATGAAGGAAGGGAAACCATCACCCATAATTACCTTGCTTGCTCTGATACCACTGTTGGATGTGATGGCTGGGTACAATCAGAAGATCAAGTTGGTGTTGCTAGACCTGCTTCACACCTGCCCTCTTTTCTCTTCAGATATGGTTAGGAGACTCCTTGAGCTTCCAAATGACACCAAGAAACTATATATGTGCTTTACAAAATGATTGAGTAATGACCAAATCAAAACAGATGATTTTGAACCTTCACAACTCCAAAAACTTTCTATTTCTGTAATGACACCTGCTCAGTCCTAAGCTCAGTGTGACCAGCACACTTGCAATTGGTCTAATTCCTTCTGGGAGTATTAAATTAACTTAAAAAGCTACCATTAGCAAGTTAAATCACTCCAATTAACAAACTATACACTGAGCATGATCTTTAGCAAAATCAGAGACACCCCCGACTTTTTAGGAACTACTCAGAAAAATACCAGTGACTGCTACGACTGAGATTTCTCCCAATTTGCTGAATAGAATGACTTGAAATTTTGTAGTGTTGTAGAATGCTTTGAGCTGGTTCCAATGAGCTTTCAATCATCCAATTTGGTTCAGTAGATCTTGAGATATGCCCTGTTGAAGTTGACAGACTTAAAGATGATCAATCAGAAAAAACACAGAGATAATGACTATGAGTGTATGTATTGAATCTATCAAATGTACATTCCCATTGGCATGTAGAGTGATGCCCAATGGTACTCAGAGGTGTAGGCTCAATAGTAGCTCTCACACACTCAATGTATTGCTTGGAATTGTCTCGGGAAGTGAGCTACACAGCCCGCGACTTTTTCATAGTCTTTTTATATGAGTTTGAAGAAGATTTGAATTTCAAATTCAAATGTAGACTCCCTCAAATCTCTCATCTAATCACATGGAGATATTCTCTCCATTCATACCTTTCAATTTCCACGACTTTTGAAGGTAGGTGTGATTACAAGAAGTCATATTGACTTTTTTACATAAGGTAAAATGTAACTAAGCATAGGCATTGTTGGAGACCTTTTAATCTCCAAAGGTTTGATCTACACTGACTTAAGAACACTTCTATGTCAGCTATAAACCAAACTTTACACAAACAATGTTCCTTTTTACCAAAACTTCAAGCAACACTTCTCTGAGTGAAGAAGTGTCAACTTCAGAAAGTCTGCTTCAGATATCAACTTCTTTACCTGCACAAATCTTCAAATTTCTTCAAGTAAATGATGCAAAAGTATTAGCAATACCTTTGCGCAATCATACTAGCCATTAGTTCTCAAAACTAATCACCAAAAGTTTAATTTGATCATTAAGATCAAATATATGTCAGAAAATGACTCTCAGAAGTTGCGCCTTCGACATAGCCAACTTCTTAACTTGATTTCTCCCAATCTGGAACCCGTTTTGCTAAATGCTTTTAGCCATAGCTTCCTTATCTTCTAACTTAAATTTTAAGTGCTCACTCATCAAAAACTTTACAGTATACACTCAGATCTGATCAAAATACTGAGACGGAAAAGTGCGCTACTTTAGGCTTCAGTTCTCACATTCTACATATGAATGTTCCTAATGATCATTCTCACAGTAGGAGAGGAATTAGATTCTGAAACTCTAGACATAGCTTCATTAGCTTCTCAATTAGATGTGTACAAAAGGATTTCTGATCCACATGATCAGACAGAGAGCACTCAGAGAAAAACCCGTCGCTATTTTCTGAGAAAAAACTCTCTACACATCTTCCTCAAAATTGTCATCTACAAAATGACTCTATTACTTTTCTCTCATACATTTCTTGTCATAATTATCTTATATATACACGACTTTGGACTCATCTCGCGTCTATGACTCTACTCCTTATCATCCTAAAGATTTAACTATGGTAGCTTACAAGATTCTTCACTTATATGTACATATGTGTACAAGACAACATCCTGAATTTTTCTTCATTTTGCAAATGTCTTCCTTTGCTTCATTCTGACCATAAGCATTCTCCAAGATCTGTATAATCACCAATTTGTGATTGGTTTGCTCTAACAGCTCCCCCTCAATCACTAATTGTGATTATTCCATTCTTCTTCACTCCTGCCATCTCCTTGAATCTCTGTAGCTTAGGTCCATCCAAGCTCTTTGTCATCATATCTGCCACTTGTTCTTTTGTTGGAGTGTACATCACTTCAATCTCTTTATCAAGTACCTTTTCCCTCAAGAAATGATACTGAATCTCTATATGCTTAGTCCTGGCATGAAAAACAGGGTTAGCTGCCAAATACAAAGAACTCATATTGTCTCCAAAAATTATTGGAGTACTATGATCAAACTCAAAACTTTTCATCAAGGTCTTCAACCATATGACTTCTTTTGCAGCTTCTACCATTCCCTTATACTCAGCTTCTGTGGATGATAAAGCAACTGTATGTTGCTTCTTTGAACACCAAGATACTAGCTTATCTCCAACATAACATAGATATCCATGAGTAGACCTTCTATCATCAGAGTCACCTGCCCAATCTGCATCACTAAACACTTTGATTCTTGTGTCAGAAGTGAAACCATAGTACAAACCTTCACTTAGGGTTCCTTTGATATATCTGAGTACCCTTTGGGCTGCAATCCAATGAGTCTTCTTTGGACAATGCATAAATTGTGACAACACACCTACTGCATATGATAGATCTGGCCTTGTCAAGGTAGCATTGATTAGACTACCTACCAAACTCTGATATTTCTTCATGTCATTGAACTCTTCACCTCCATATCTGCTTAATTTATGATTTACCTCCAATGGTGTAGTTGAGGTCCTGCAATCTTCCATGTTAAACTTGACTAGAAGATTCTTCAAGTATCTTTCTTGTGAAACATATACTCCATGTTGAGTATACACAATCTGCATTCCTAGAAAATAAGATAAGTTTCCCAAATCACTTATCTTAAACTCCTTCTCTATTTGCTTCTTGAGTTCATTGATTCCTTGAGCATCTGTTCCTGTAACAATAATATCATCAACATAAATGCACATGTAAATATATCCATTTTCACTTGCCTTCACTAGCAAGCTACTATCTGCCTTTGATGCTTGAAACCCACATTCATTCAAGAACTTGACCAATCTGTAATTCCAAGCTCTTGGGGCTTGCTTCAACCCATATAAAGCTCTCTTGAGCTTACACACATAATCTGATCCAATTGATTCCATAAAGCCTTCTGGTTGCTCCATATATACTTCATCTGCAATGTAACCATTAAGAAATGCATTTTTCACATCCAATTGTGATAATTTCCATCCCTTGCAAGCAGCAATAGCAATTAATGTTCTAATTGTAGACATCTTAGCAACAAGACTAAAGGTTTCATCATAATCTATCCCATAAGTTTGGGCATAACCTTTGACCACAAGTCTAGCCTTATATCTAGACACCTTACCATCTGCAAACCTCTTTGTTTTATATACCCACTTGCATCCAATGACTTTCTGATTCTTTGGTCTTGGTACTAATTCCCAAGTTTCATTTTCAAGTAGAGCATCATACTCTTCTTGCATTGCCTTCTCCCAATTCTGTTTACCTTTGGCTTCTTCATAAGTAATTGGATCTTCTTCTGTTTTCACAATGTAAGCATAATCTCTTGTTGTTAGGAAAGATGTATCATAGCTATACCTTATAGGCTCTTTCCTTTCCCTTGTAGATCTTCTGATTTCTGCACTTCTTGATGTTTCAACCTCATTTGATTCTGGATCAAATCTTGGCCCTTCTTCTACATGATCCTGCACTCTACATCTAGAGTCAACTTCATCAACAATTTCTTCACATACTTTTACCTTTGCCTTTCCTTTCCTTTGAATTTCTTCAACACCTGTATACTCATTTGGTGATCCTGTATACCACATGTTTTGCTCATCAAATGTTACATCTTTAGTAACAAGAAATTGCTTTGCGGATGGATTCCACAATCTGTAACCCATTTGTCTATCATCATATCCAATAAACACATACTTCTCTGCTTTTGGTTCTAGCTTATGTCTTAATTGTGAAGGAACATAAGCATATGCAATACATCCAAATACTTTACAATGATCAAGACTAGGCTTCTTACCCCACCATGCATCATAAGGGGTTCCTCCATCCAAAGCTTTGCAAGGCAACCTATTCACAAGGTATGTTGCAGTGTTAATAGCTTCTGCCCATAAGTAATTTGGACAATTCTTTTCCTTCATCATGGCTCTTGCAAACTCTACAAGAGTCCTATTTCTCCTTTCAGCTACTCCATTTTGTTGAGGGGAGTACCTGCAAGTCACTTCTCTTTTGATACCTGCATTCCACAAATAATCATCAAACTCTTTTGAGAAATACTCTCCCCCTCCATCTGACCTTAACCTCTTGAGCTTTTGCCCTGTGATCCTTTCTGCATAAGCATGGAAATGTTTGAATGTCTTGAAAACTTCTGATTTGTCCTTGATTACATACAAAGTAATCCACCTGGTTGCATCATCAACAAACAATACATAATATCTGGATCCATTTATGCTATAGTCCCTTGAGGGACCCCATACATCTGTATGAACCAATTCAAGCATGTTTGAATACTTGTACCCTGATTTGTTATAAGAATTTTTATGTGCTTTACCTAATTGACAAGCTTCACACTTGTACACCATATGTTGCCCTTCAATGTTTGGCAATCCAAGCACCACCTGATTCTTTGACATCTCCTTTATAGCTCTCTCATTGAAATGACCTAGCCTTTTATGCCATAGGTCTAATTCAGATACCTTTTGACCTCCATAGGTAAACAATGCATGTCCCACATTACCTTGGACTTTGAGAGTGAACAATCTTCCTTCTTTTTTACCTGCAATTATGGTTCTATATCCCTGATTTGGATCTTGTACATAAACACCATCATTTGTGAATCTTACCTCATATCCTTTCTCCACAATTTGCCCTACACTTATCAAATTTTTAGGAATAGTAGGGACATAAAGTACCTTACTCGGAAGTGTACTTCCACTCTTTGTCTTCACTGATCCAATGCTCTCCACTTTATGTTTGGTATTGTCACCTGTTTGAACTGTATGTCCATTTATCCTTGCTTCCATATCAGTCATCAAGGATAGATTCCCACTCAGATGATTGCTACACCCTGAGTCAATATAAAATACTCTTTGATCTTCTCCCATTGATTCATGAGTTGCATTCAGGATAAGAGTCATGTCATCCTTCTGATCTGATGCATAATTGTAATAATTATTGTTGTAGGACTGAGATTGGAAGTTTCTTCCACCTCCTCTACCATATGATGTCCTACCACCTCTTCCTCTGAAATAGCCTCTTTGGTTTCTGCCTCCTCTACCTCTTTGACTATAATTCTGATTATTGCTTCCACCATTTTGATTGTTATACCAACAATCATTTGCCAAATGATTTGTTCTGCCACAAATCCAACAAGCTTTAGCATTATCTTTGTTCTTACCTCCTCTTCCTTTACCTCTGAAATTTGTCTTCCCTTTTGTGAAGTTAGCTTGATTTGAATTCCCTTCATCATCATTTGATTGCTGTCCCTTGCCATTCTTTCTCTTGTCTTTGGAGTACATAACTTGACTTGTACTTCTATCATTGTCTCCTTTAAGATCCTGCTCAAAGGTTAGCATGTGTCCTAGCAATTGATTAAGGTCAGGAGTAAAATGATCAAGTGACAACTCTATGGACAATATAAAAGGCTTCCACTTCTCATCACCTCTTAGACCTGTAAGTATTTGTCTTACCAACTTTTCCTCTTCAATGTCTTCATCCACTGCTCCCAAGCTATCTGCAATATCTTTCATCCTTGCCACATAATCTGAAATTGATTGTGAGCTCTTCTTCTTGAAGGTTGTGAACTCAGCCCATAGTGATGACTTCCTTGACTTAGTAGTATTTTGGAAATGCTCTTCCAAGGCATTCCAAACATCTGTAGCACTTTCCAAACCTCTGATGTGAGGTAGAAGGTAATCATTTACAGCCATGTAGATGATACTCCTTGCTTGAGCATCCTTTCTCATCCAAGTCTTCAACATTGCAAGCTCTTCCCTAGTAGGAATACTAGGATCTGCAAACTCAGGTTTTTCTTCATCTCCTGTAATAAATGCTATAAGGTCTTTGCTCATGAGGTGTGCTTCCATCCTCATGGACCATGCTGGATAGTTCTCCCTATCTAGCTTATCAATCTGCAAGCTTTCTCCCATCCTTGACTTTCTGTATCTGCAATTACTATGGTTTATGAAGAGAAAGTGTACCTTTGATATATTCTTTGTCCTTCTTGATTCTTTCGAACTTGTACTATGAACTTCTGCAAGTTATCTTCAATAATTTGTCTTTATCCTCCTTTGATTTGGAAGATCTTCAATATCTGCACCAGTCGGAACTTCGATTATCTTTTCTTCTCTTGTACTTCACCTTTTGCTCTGATACCACTGTTGGAGACCTTTTAATCTCCAAAGGTTTGATCTACACTGACTTAAGAACACTTCTATGTCAGCTATAAACCAAACTTTACACAAACAATGTTCCTTTTTACCAAAACTTCAAGCAACACTTCTCTGAGTGAAGAAGTGTCAACTTCAGAAAGTCTGCTTCAGATATCAACTTCTTTACCTGCACAAATCTTCAAATTTCTTCAAGTAAATGATGCACAAGTATTAGCAATACCTTTGCGCAATCATACTAGCCATTAGTTCTCAAAACTAATCACCAAAAGTTTAATTTGATCATTAAGATCAAATATATGTCAGAAAATGACTCTCAGAAGTTGCGCCTTCGACATAGCCAACTTCTTAACTTGATTTCTCCCAATCTGGAACCCGTTTTGCTAAATGCTTTTAGCCATAGCTTCCTTATCTTCTAACTTAAATTTTAAGTGCTCACTCATAAAAAACTTTACAGTATACACTCAGATCTGATCAAAATACTGAGACGGAAAAGTGCGCTACTTTAGGCTTCAGTTCTCACATTCTACATATGAATGTTCCTAATGATCATTCTCACAGTAGGAGAGGAATTAGATTCTGAAACTCTAGACATAGCTTCATTAGCTTCTCAATTAGATGTGTACAAAAGGATTTCTGATCCACATGATCAGACAGAGAGCACTCAGAGAAAAACCCGTCGCTATTTTCTGAGAAAAAACTCTCTACACATCTTCCTCAAAATTGTCATCTACAAAATGACTCTATTACTTTTCTCTCATACATTTCTTGTCATAATTATCTTATATATACACGACTTTGGACTCATCTCGCGTCTATGACTCTACTCCTTATCATCCTAAAGATTTAACTATGGTAGCTTACAAGATTCTTCACTTATATGTACATATGTGTACAAGACAACATCCTGAATTTTTCTTCATTTTGCAAATGTCTTCCTTTGCTTCATTCTGACCATAAGCATTCTCCAAGATCTGTATAATCACCAATTTGTGATTGGTTTGCTCTAACAGGCATGTGTTCCTATGGTCTTCCTTCAAATGAAGTCTTCATGAATTACTCCAAGCTCTTGTAGAACCTTCAATGTTGATATCTAATGCTCTTCAAGGTACAAGACAAAGCCAAGTGTTAAGGCTTGTTTGCACCAACAGGTATGTGCATCCATATGAAGAGTGGGCCACCAAAGTCTTGAAAATAAAATGGTCTTGATTACTCTGTCAGGCCCAAAGTGTCCACCTGCAACACCATTATGTGTAGTTTCTAAGACTTCCAAGTAGTCTGATTCATGAACGCACAGTCTTAGATAACCATCTTTTCCTCTTCGGTATAGGTTGTCTCCTACTAATGCGTAGTCTTGAGCCTCTTGTTCCAAACTTTGTTTCCTTGCTAAACTAGCCTCCTTGGGCAATGTTCTCGATCTCATGAATTCTACCAATGGAGCACTCCAATCTAGACTTAATGACACGTGATAAAGGGTAGCATGCTCCATTGGGGGTCTCGTTTGACACATTGGACAATTCCTAATCCACTCATTTATTTCTTTGTCAGTACTAGGCCAATACACTCCTAAATGTTTTAGATTTTGCAATGTTCTTTGGTTAGAGTAGTGACTTCCTAGCATTCCTTCATGAGCTTGTTGCAACCAACCACTATGTTCATCGTTCTCGACACAACAAGCAAGTACACCCTCTGTATCTTGTTTGTACATGCTTCCTGCCAATATTTGATATTTTTGTGATTTTACAATTTCTTCTTTGTTTGTTTTTACATTCTTATTTGTGGGTCCAAAGGTTAGGATAGGTACTAACTTGTTTGCCCATTTAGGAACAACTTCTAAATTGAACAAATAAGCATCGGGTAGCTCATCAGCCACTCCTTGCAGTGGCTCTCCTGAAGTGATGCGAGAAAGATGGTCTGCCCTAAGGTGGGTTCTACCTTTCCTAACAACAACCTCAAAGTCGTATTCCATTAGTAAGAGGAACCATCTTACTAAGCGGCCTGTATTGCAAGGTTTATTGAACAAATATAGTAAAGCTTGATGATCAGTGAAAAACTTGAACTTATTGGCCAACAGATAGTGTCTAAATTTTTTTACAGCATATAACATGCCTAAGCCTTCTCTCTTGGTTGTCCTATACTTTCGTTCAACATCATTTAATTGCCTACTAGCATATGCTATCAGCAAATCTAGGTTTCCTTCACCTGTGGGTTGTGCTAGCAGACATCCTATTGCATGATTGGATGCATCTACATGGACATGGAATGGATTATTCCAATCAAGAGTGATTAGTATTGGTGCTGTGCACAAGCGTCTCTTTAGCTCATTAAAGGAATTTTCACATTCATCGTTCCACTCAAAATTTGTCAACAACCCATAAAGAGGTCTAGCAATGATGGCATACATGTGGATAAACCTGCGGTAATATCCACAATGGCCCATAAAGGCTTGTACCTCTTTAACGTTCCTTGGCCTTGGAAACTCTGCTATGGCTCTTACCTTGTCCTCATTTGTTGATATTCCATTTTTAGAAACAATATGACCTAAGATCTTACCTTGTCGTACCATGAACACACACTTCTCTGGGTTCAAACACACTCGATATTCTCTACACTTGTTGAAGATCTTTCTGAGCTCAGGGATGTGGTATCTTCTTTGTTGGGAATGAGCACATAAATCATCCACATATACTTCTAAGCTCTTTCGCAAGAACTCTTTGAAGACATGACACATGAGCCTTTGGAATGTTGCAGGTGCATTGGTGAGACCAAATGGCATCACACGAAATGCAAAGATTCCCCACTCTGTGGCAAACGTCGTTTTGTGTTGATCTTCTGGGGCGATGGCTACTTGATTGTAACCCAAAAATCCATCAAGAAAGCTATAAACTTCCTTGCCTGCAACACGCTCCAATAAATGTTCAGTGATTGGAAGTGGATAACTATCTCTGATCGTAGCAATATTAACTTTTTTAAGTTTAGTACACTCTCGCAATTTTTTGTTCTTCTTGGGCACCACTACAATGGGGGACACCCATTCAGTATGCTCAATTTTGTAGATAAATCCAGCTTCAATCAGCCTGTTGATTTCTTCTTTTATTTTTGCTGCATATGTGTCATTATATGTGTAGGGCTTTTGTTTGGTGGGTTTGGGATCAGCAGTCATGGGGATAGTATGAGAGCAAATTTTCGGATCTACTCCCTTCAAGTCTCTATAGTGCCAAGCAAACACATCCCTATATTCCCTTAATAGGGCTACAAGCTCTACTTCTTCTTTTGCACTTAGGTCATCTCCTATGTATGTGCATCGCTCTTCGTTCCCTTCAATGGATACAACAATCTTTTTAGTTTTTTCTTTATTATCATATGATTCTCCTATGATGGCCTCTCTCTTAGGCATTCGTACCAAAATTTTCCGATCTTCAATTTCATATTTCTTGAAATTTTCTGGTACCTCGAACAATGATTCCTCCTCTTCTTGTTTCAATGCTTTTCTTTTCTTTTTCTTTTGACCTCCTTCACTTCCATCCTTTGAATTTACAGTTTTAATACTTGCGAGAGGTTCTTCTTCTTTTTGGGTTAACACTCCTATATGTTCTAAATAGTGCTCCTCTGAGTCAAAGTAAGTATTCATCACAATGGATTCTAGATCATCGTCATTCTCTTCTTCTTTTAAGACCTCACTAGGATCACACTCTTCTAGCAAGGGCTGATACATGAACACACAGATATCATAACCCTCCTCATCACAATGAGGTGTCCATTGTTCTTCATTGACTGTAATGTCCATGGTAGCTAAAATTTTTGCCCAACCGTGAGGCTCAAATTCCTCATCTGGAAATATCATCGAGGTATAGGCTGGGTCTTTAATTGGCCTGTCTCCTGGGGGAGTTCCTTCCTCTCTTGCTTTTAGGTGCTTTTCCTCTTTCTCTGCGACCTTGCACATCCACAAGTGAGTATCTTCATGCAGCCATGATGGATGAGGTGAACTTCTAGAATGCACAGAGATAGAATCTTCTTTCACTTTGTGGATATGATTCCACTATAGGGATGGTACATCTCTAAAGGTGTAATCCTTCAAATTGACCTTGGTGGTGACCCCTAAGTGTTGTAAGTACAAGGAGTTGGTTCCCCAATCCTGTACTATTTGCAATTGTCGTAGGAAGGGTCTTCCTAGGATCATCTCGTAGACATTTTTGTTTTCAAAGTCACATATAGCAAATGTGTGTTCAAAATCTACACCACAAGTGGTTAGAGTTATCCCTTCTAGCAATCCTAGAGGTCTTTCAAAATGACCATCTGCCATTTGAAGCTTCATTCTAGTTGGCCTTAATGTAGGTTTGCCCCATTGCTTCCACAAGGAGGTGGTCACAATAGCAACACCGGCACCTGAATCTACGATTGCTTTGGTTGTGTAACCTTGATAGGTGATCGGAAGATAAGTATTACCTTCTTCACCTTTGCTCATGTCTCCTATCTTGTCTAGAGGTATCTCTGGCACTTTTTGCTTAGAAGCCTACTTTTGGCATATTAGAATCAAGTTTTGGAACCTGATCCTTCACATGATTCCATAGCTCAGGTTTTGCTTTGAGCAGCTCTTCCACAGTGAGATGACACTGAACCTTAGTGTTCTTCACGACATCAGTGTTTCTAGGAACCACCGAGTCTTCATTTCTTACCAGTATTGTGGGAGCTCTGATTTGAAGAGATTCAGATTCCCACGGGCCTGTGAATTGTGGCAACTCTTGTAAAGAATTAGATTCAAAATCTAATCTTTGATCTTCATGTTGCTCTGTTTGGTCTCCATAGATAGATGGAATGTCTTGGGGAAATTGATCATGAAGATCATCAATCTCAGGAATAGGAGGGGGATTACCCTTCTCCTTGGCCCATTTTTCTTCTTGTATTTCTCGCAAGAACTCTTGAGAGTACTGCTGAATTGAAAGAGGTGTTCCATCATCCACGAAATCAGGAACATAAGCTTTCCTTCGCGGTGAGCTTTCTCTTTTCTAGTAAGCCCTGGAAATGAAAATCTGCTTGACAGAGTTTGTCTGATTGAAGTTTTGACTAGTCTCGAGCATAGCTTGAGCTACTTCTACCATTTTCATGCACATTTTTGTCCGTTCAATCTCTAAATCTGCTCTAGGGTAACTCTTGTCTAGGTTTGCAGCTGTTGGCCCTTTTTGAAGTCGAGCTTGGTAGGCCTTGAACATCATGTCCAAGCCTTCTGGGGTTGGATCTGCAAGAACAGACCCTGGTTGTGGTTTATTTACAGTGAGTGGTGGGGTGGGATGAGGTGCAGTGGATGGAGCTTCGGCATGCGAGGAGCTTTGAGATGCAATGTCTTCTATTTTTGTTTTTTTATCTTTTAGGCTTTCTTCTAGTTCAGATAGCTTTTTATTCCACTTACGATTGGCCTTCTCTCTGGTATCCTTCCAAGTTCTTGTTTTCCTCTTACTAGGCTTTCCTGATTCACTTGACTCTGATTGTTCAACTGGCTTATCCTGGTTCAATGCTTGTGCCGGATTCGAAGTGATAAGCAATGGCAATCCTTCACCAGGGCTTATGATCTCATCATGGATGTGCAAACTCCAAACTTCAACATCTTTCTTGGACAACTCTTCAATCAAGAGGCCAACAATAGCATAAAGGAAGGTAACTCCTATCATGGTAATTCAACTAGTGCTATATATGCAGATAAGAAGGATAAGAAGCTGAAAGGCAAGAAGAAGGAAGAAGATGAAGAGGAGACTTCCCAAGACAACTTTGCAAGCAAGAGCAAGTGGAAAGGGAAGAAGAAGGGACCAAAGCATGAAAAAGCCAAAGTTTAGAATGTTCAACCTTGTGCCATCTGCGATAAGACCAACCACACCACTCAAAATTGCTAGTTCAATAGGAAGACCCAGAAAGGAAGTGGAAGAGGTGGATATGGTAGCAATAGAGGTAGAGGTGGATGCAAATTGAACAATAATAATAGAGGCTATTATTAGCAAGATCAACCACATGAAGACGCATTATTTCTTATGAATCTAAGCCACAAAGAAGGTAAAGAAGATGATCATTTGTTCTATATAGGTTCTAGATGTTCAAATCATGTTGCAGGCAACATTACTCTTCTATCTAATTTGGAAAGTCCAAAGCATAGACATGAAGTGCAAATAGGGGATGACACAAAGCACAATGTGGAGAAGATTGGTAATGTCAAAGCTTTCAATGGTAGGACAAACATTCTAAGGTTCTTTATGCACCCACTATCACTAAAAACCTAATAAGTGTAGGCCAAATAGTTGAAAAGGCTTGCAAGTAGGTTTACCCAACATGGAGCTTTTGTGGAAGATCCATGTTAAGGCTTCAAGAAGATAGCCAAAGGTGAGAAGCATGGTAGGGTCTTTACTTTTGAAGTAGGAGAAACCAGGAATATAGCTCTATTCACTTTTGGGTTTCAAACCCTAAGTGAGCTTGAAGTGTGGCATAAGAGACTTGCTCATGTAAATGAAAGAACTTTGAAGAATATATGCAGGGATTAAAGTGTTCTAGGACTGCCAAACATATCAAAGCAACACATGATCAACAAATGTGATGCATTTTAGATTGGGAAGGCACAAAGACAACCATTCAACAACAAAGGCTACATCCACAACAACTTATTATACATAGTACATACATATGTATGGGGACCAAGTCAAGAACCTTCATTGGCAGGATCAAGGTATTATGTCTCATTTATAGATGAACATAGTAGATGGACTATTTTTTACTTTATCAAAAGTAAGAATGAAGTGTTTGATTGCTTCAAAAAGTATCTAGCACATGTGGAGAATCATACAGGTAGATCACTCAAGAAGCTCAGATATGATGCAGGGGCAGAACATTTATCCAAAGAGTTTGATGAGTTATTGCAAGATAAAGGTACCAAACGGGAAGTGACTACCATGAACTCTCCTCAACAAATGGAATTTCAGAGAGAAGAAACAAGAAATTGGTTGGATCAACCAGAACAATGATTGACGAGAAGAGGTTGCCACATTATCTATGGAAGAGGCTATTTCAACTGTTGTGTACCTTGTCAATAGACTACCATCCAAATCACTTCAAGGTATGACTCCTTATGAAGCATGGCATGGAAGAAAACGTAGTCTTGGACATTGCAAGGTGATTGGTTGTTTAGCTTATGTTCATGTTCCATCACAAATAAGAGGTGAGCTAGGTCAAAGGGCAACAAAGGTAGTGTTTATTGGATATGACTCAACTCAGATGGGTTACAGGTTCTATAATCCTTCAACAAAGCAATTCCCTACAAGTAGAGATGTTGTGTTTGAAGAACACAGGTCTTGGTATGATGAAGACAAAAAAAATGTGACTCTACCATATGATCTTGATTTTGATTCTCATCAAATAGGAAGCAAACATGAAACACATGTTGTATGAAGGGATGGATTGTAGGTGGTGAAGATGAAGTTGTGCTGCTTAACCTTTGCACTACACTAGCCAAATTGAATCTAGGGATATGTAGTGATCCCTTTTAGCTTGCAACTTGATGTATTAAATACACTATGTACCTTGGAAGATCACTCACAAAGAGATGAATCAGAATAGATAGGTTTGACCAATGCTCAACTTGGAAAAAATTTGTATTTCTAAAATATATGCTCTGGTATTTTACTTAGTGCTTCTTCTCTGGTTAAAATTGATCAGAGAGATTTTAAAGCTAACTAATTAGGAAGCAAAGCAACCTACTAGAAGTTATTTCAATGAAAATTGACTATATTAAGAGAAATTAATTTAGCAAATCACCTATGTGATCCTAAATTTTTAGGAAGCAAAAGGAGCAAATACATAGATGGATTGTGATGAATGTTTCTCACAACTAAGAAATCCAAATGCAAAGAAACTCTATGATCTTATAGTAGACTTAGAAAGCTACAATTATCAAGTTAAATCACTAGAAAAGATGAACCATGATCAGAGAAATCATCTCTACAATCTGACCAAAAACTGAGATCTCTGACAGTGAACAATACAGTCACATAGACTTGAAGCTAGAACTTTTTGCATATTTGAAATCAAATGTATATTAAAGGGGAAATATAATAGACTTACTGACACATGTGTGAGCTATATGATCATGCTCAAATCTGGCATAAAGCCCTGGTATGGAGTCTCTCTTATTCGTGACTAGATGAATCAATCTTATATAGAGTGTTTTGGAGCCATAGTTTGAATTTAAATTCTTACTCACCTAAGATTCTTTTCCTAATTTCTAGAGTTTTATGAATTTGTGGGATTCTTGCCTAATCATCAAGTGGCTTCAACAACTTTTGATTCTTTTACTATTACACTAGGTAAATTCTCAAGAAATTACAAGAGTGAGTTCAGAAGAGAACTCTCCATTACTTCAAGTGTCTTCTTCAAGATTTCATGATTTTTGTGATACTCAAGCCATCACATAGGCTTGCCAATAATTTGGTCCAACAGCTCCCCCTCAAGCCTAGTGTGCTTAAGTTCTTCAATCTTCTAATATTACCTACAAACCAATCATTGATTTGAATCTATTGAGTTTAGTACCATCCAATGCTTTTGTCAACATGTGTGCACATTGTTGATGAATGGATACATATGATAGCTGAATTTTTGCTCAAAACTTTCTCCCTCACATAATGATAGTGTACTTCGATATGCTTAGTCTTGGCATGAAAAACGTGATTGGAAACCAAGTGTAGGGATCTCATATTATCACCAAATATGTATGGAGTTCCAAAGTCCAAACTAAGATCTTCGAATATAGTCTTCATCCACATTGCTTCTTGAGTAGCTATGGCAAGTCCTCTGTATTCAGCTTCTGTGGAAGATAGAGCAAGTGTGGGTTGCTTCTTAGATGACCATGAAATAAGTTTAGAACCTACAAAGGTAAGATATCCAAAAGTACTTCTCCTATCCTCCTTAGAGCCAACCCAATCTACATCAGAGAACAATTTTACTCCTAGGTCGGATACATAAGGATAATATAATCCTTCATTCATGGTCCCTTGAGGTACTTAAGTATCATTTTGGCAACATCCATATGAGGTTTCCTTGGTATGTGCATAAATTGACTTAGGACACTCACACCATAACATATCTATAAGAAAAAGGAAAATGATGAAGAATAATGATTGAGTGGTGGGCTAGTGGTGTAACTCTAATGCCATGTAGAGGTTACCACAACACACATATAAGATCAAGGTTAGATAGAAAGAGAGATACTGCTACTTATGGGAATAACACAAGAGATTTGGTTATAATGGAAAGTGAACTCAAGATGAGCAAAAGATGAACTCAACTCAATTCAACTCAAACTCATAACTCTAATACAATGGAACTCAAACACTACACAATATATAGATGGTTCTATCCACCCATGCACTCCCTATATGGAGCTTAGATGGTGATCTAGATAGAAGCTAGGTGAAGGGCTATAGGCCAACACACTGGGAACTAAGATGTATACCCTATTGGTTCCAAACACCACAAATGATGATCCTACATGGCAAGGGGACCATTCTTATAAGGTCCTCCAGGCCTAAGTCGGCCTACCCATGTTCTAGGCTCGTGGTATCTTGATCCATGGCCGAAATAATCTCCACCATTGATCTATGGGGTAAATCCGATGGTAGAAAGATATTATCAACAACCATTTGTTTGTAGCCCTTGATCTTGCTTAATCCACACTTAGGATCAAGTCTAGATCTAATGGCCCACATCAAATAGACCCTTCCCCAAGTTAAGAAAGCTACTTTTTTTCTAGCCCTTGATTTAGGTTGATCCTCACATCAAATCAATCCCAAATCTAATGCCTTAGAAGTAACCTTCCTGACTATCCATCTACAGTCTACTCTAGACCTCATCTAACCTCAAAATCAGGAACCTACCAATGTCAAACACTCTCACATGGCTTCTCCTCATAATGGGGTCCTTAAAAAATAGAGTATCGTGGAACAATGGTGGTGGTGATACATAAGGGTGAGGCATTGAGCATATCTAACACCCCCCTCAATGCCCACCCAAAGGTGAACTACCTTCATGGATTGATGCCAAGTCTTCCACGAGGGTGGAGCATTGACCATGTCTAACAATATCCAACCTAGTTAAGGTGGCATAGTTTAAGCTTCCCACAAGGCTTTGATAACCTATAATATCCTCTATGAGTTCTCCTTCATGTGAGCTCAATTTATGATCAACTTCCATTGGAGTACTTGCAACCTTAGCATCTTGCATCTTGAACTTAGCCAACATATCTCTAATGTATTTTCTTTGAGTAAGGAATAACCCATGATTTGTATATACTACTTCCAAACCTAGGAAGTATGTGAGTGACCCAAGGTCACTTATCTTGAATTCCTATTGCATCTGGTCCTTGATCTTCTTAATTCCATATGCATCATTTCTTGTGAGAATAATGTCATCCACATACACATAAATAAATAACTTCAGAATCACTCCTTTTGATAAAGAGTGAAGGGTCTGCCTTGCTAGGTTGAAATCCTTTATCCTGCAAGAAGGTGACAAGTCTATGACTCCAAGCTCTTGGATTGTTTGAGTCCATATAAAGCTTTGTTGAGTTTGCACAGAAAATCAGGATGTGCTTTATCTTCAAAACCTGGTGGTTGTTTCATATACACTTCCTCTGTTATCCAACCATTAAGGAATGCATTTTTTACATCCAATTGAAGAATCTTCCAATTCTTGGAAGAAGCAACACTTAGAAGGACTTTGCTTGTGGGAATCTTTTCCACAAGAGAGAAGGTCTCCTCATAATCAATTCCTTGAGTTTGTGCAAAGCCTTTTGCCACTAGCCTTGCCTTGTACCTGTTAATAGAGCCATCATAATTCTTCTTTCATTTATATATCCATGTTGAACCTACTATTTTCATTGATGAGGACTTGCGAACCAACTCCCAAGTTTTGTTCTCCTCAAGTGCCTCAATTTCCTCTTCCATTGCTAGCTTATCCTTGGCATCCTCAAATGTTGAGGGTTCTTCTTGATTTAAGTCATGTGCTAAGTAGATTGAGTTCTTAGTAACAAGAGAAGTTTCATATCCATACCTCTCTGATTTTATTTTTTTCTCTCATGGATCTTCTTAGACCATGATGTGATGATTCTACTTCATCAAGTTCCTCCACTTTAGCTTTACCTTTAGACTTCCATACTTTGAATCTTTCTATCTGAGACACTTCATCATCTTCTGAAATATCCTGCTCGTCAACTTTAGGAGGGTTTTCTTTAGAGGGTTGTCTTTGATAAGCTTTGGAAAATCTTCTTCAATGTCATAAGGTAAGTTGACTTTCTTGCATGAGTCTTCATACCAAAAACTATTCTCATCAAACATGACATCTCTACTCACCAAAGAACCTTCTTTGCTTGGGTTGTATAGTGTGTAGCCTTTTTTATTATTATCATCTGTGAAGGAACATGAGCATAGGCAATACATCCAAAGATTTTGCAATGATCCAAGCTAGATTTTCTCCCATTCCAAGCCTCATATGGTGTCATACCATCAAGATATTTTGAAGGTAACCTATTAATCAAATAAGTGGCTATAGATATAGCCTCAGCCCACAAGTAGTTAGGTAAATGTTTTTCATTCAACATAGACCTTGTAGCTTCAACAATTGTTCTATTTCTTCTCTCTGCCACTCCATTTTGTTCTTGAGTGTACCTTGTAGTAATCTCTCTCTTGATTGCCCTTTCTTGAAGGAAGGAATCAAAATCATAGGAGAAATATTCTCCCCCTCCATCTGATCTTAACCTCTTTAGTGTTTTACATGTTTGGTTCTCTACAAGAGCTAAGTACTTTTTGAAGCATGAAAACACTTCATCCTTGTGTTTCATGAAATATAGAGCAGTCCATCTACTGCAATCATCAATGAAAGAGACATAGTACCTTGATCTAGAGATTGAAGCATCCTTGTTGGGTCCCCATACATCTGTATGAACCAATTCCAAGAGGTCTCCATGCATATACCCTTTCTTCATGAATGGTAACGTGTGAGAGTTTCTGAATTGGCATGCACTACACTTATAAATCATATGCTGCTTTGCCAAATTAGGAAGTCCAAGTACATTTTGATTTCTACATATCTATTTTACTGATAGCCTAGCGATTTCTTCATCAGTGAGATCATTCAGGGTGTAGCCCTATGGAAACTCCAAGTCCGATGGAATCAGAGGGAACACCAGATTAGGTCCTTCTGCACTTGGTCTGGGTAGGGGGATAGTAAATGGTCGGACACGTCGTGTTTGTGGAGGGGTCACCTCTGGTGTGGTGGTGGCTCCCCTTGCTTGGGCACACGGTAATTGGACTGTCCCTCTCATTTTCTTCGATGGAGGACCCGTTGTTGATAGCCGTCTTTGGAATTCCTGGGCTCTGGACCATACTAGTGCTCTCTGAATAGGCACATCATAAGCTAAGCACCTGTAAATTATTTTTGTCAGAGCACAACACCCATGAAGCACGTTCTTCTGTTTCTTATTCCATCGTTGATGTGCTAGGTGAATTTGATCTATGATCCAGTGTGGTAAATTGATTGTAAGATCCTCTGTCTCCGCCAAGTACAAGCTGAACTAGATTCTTTTTGGTGGCATAGTGAAACGTTCTTGGGCGGGGAAGGTGAAGTGTTGCATGACCGTTCGTAGGTGGAGGGTGATGGTTGGTGTCATTGCGACCATGTCCTTCAATTTATTGAGATCCTTGTGGTTCATCTTGCCGAGAATCATTGTTTCTTTCTCAGTGGGAATATGCATACCTTGCATGTTCAACGCTTCCCGTACTAGGTTGAGAGTCAGTTTGAATCGTTTGAGCTCGTGGCCTGGCATCAGTGAGGGTAGCACATGTTGGAGAAACAATCACTAATTAGACATATATTTGAAGGTCAAATCTTAGGAAGAAAACCCCATGCCTATGTGAAGGGACAAATTCACAAGTGTATCATACTTGTAAAGTTAGTTCACTTTAGTTCTAGAAGTTTTTTAAAAATCACGGGAATGAGAAAATCTATATAAGTTAGTTAGTATTAACTGACGCGGAGAGAAGAAGAAGGAGGAAGACAATGAGAAAGTGAGAGGAACTCATTTTTGTATGACCGAGTATAGTTGGGCTTCTCTGAGCGAGAAAGCACTTGTAAGCTTTTGAGTTTTCATAGTTATGACAAGAACTATTTAAAGTTCTGTGTATAAGTCTTCTTCCTCCATCTCCAGTGTTTGTCTTCTGTGTAATGATTTGAAAGGTTGAAGTTTTCCAAGCAAGTCGATGCGTGGCATCGAATCTCACTTGATAAGTCCTTATCTTCATATCTGATTTTTATCTACTGCCAAATCTTCTTGAAAAGATGATGTTGTTGGAGCAACTCGATGCCTGGCATCGAATTCCAGTTGATAAGTCATATTGTAAGTGTGCATGAAATCACCTATAGTTTTGGTGTCCAAAAGATCAAGACTTTATGCGGGAAGTCAATGCCCGGCATCGAATCCCTGCTGAAAAGTGGCCAAAAACACTCCAAGTCGATGCCTGGCATCGAATTCTCGTTGCAAGTCGATGCTAGGCATCGAATTCTAATTTTAAACAGACGCTCTTACTATAACAGGAAAGATTTCCAGTTTTGGAAGGTCATACAGGGTCATCTTGTGAGAGCCATAACTTGCGTTCTAGAGATCCGTTTGATGCATATGATAGCTTGTTGGAAAGCTCTACTCTTCTAGTTTCATATTATAAAGTTTCATGGAGAAATAATACTTGAGCTAGGAGAAATTAGCAAAATACTGAAGGTATGTCATTTTAGTGACTAGGAATTTCTGTAGAAGCAAAGTTCTCACTTTAGGCTATCATTTCTCAAAAGTTTGGAGTGGCAATGAGTTAATGGTGACCATAGAGGTGTTCTAGTGTCACCTTAATTCATTTCTTGTGGTGTTTCATACATCAACAAGTGGTATCAGAGCAGAAAGATTCTCGAGAGCAGAAGACGACAAAGGTACGAGAAGTTTTGTAAAGTTTTCCATTAAAGTTTGAAAGGTGAAGCATTTGAAGACACAAGGCATCAAGGTTACTTCAAAAGTATCCTCATACACAAAGAACTTCAAAAGGTATTATCCTTAATCCTTTAAGCTCACAGGTTGCAGCAGAAGAAAAGAACTATGGCAGATCATATCTCCATTGACAAACTGGACAGAGATAATTACCCCGCATGGGTAATGAGAATGGAAGCCTTACTTATGAGTAAGGATCTCATGATATATGTTACAGGTGAAGAAGAGAAGCCAGTATTTGAAGATGAAAGCCGACCAAAGAAAGAAGAACTTGATGCTTTAAAGCATTGGCAGAAGAAGGATGCAAGTGCAAAAGCCTACATCTACAATACAATCTCTGATCATTTGCTACCACACATCAGAGGATTGGAATCATCTGAAAATATATGGAATGCATTGGAGTATCATTTCCAAAGCACTACTAAAGCAAGGAAAGCAAGTCTATGGTCAGAGTTTACAACATTCAAGAAGAAGCCAAGTCAAAGTATTAGTGATTATGTCACTAAGATGAAGGATCTTGCAGATAGTCTTGGATCCATAGATGAAGATGTTGAAGATCACAGATTGATTGCTCAACTACTTGCAGGTTTGAGAGGGGATCAAAGGTGGAAACCTTTTGTCTTATCAACAGAACTTTCATTAAATCATTATGTTCCAGATTTGAACCAGTTGCTTGGTTTGATGCTCACATATGAGCAAGACTTGAAGGGAGATGGAGATAAAGGACAAAGTTCTGCAATGTACATGAAGAACAAGAAGAAAGGAGATAAAGGTAAAGCAAAGGATGAAGAGGAGTCGAGTTCTCAAGTTTATTATGCAAGAGGTAAAGGCACTGGCAGAGGAAGAGCAAGAGGCTTTGGAAGAGGAAGAGGTAATCAAAATAACAACAAGAAGGCTTGTTGGATCTGTGGATTGAGTAATCATTTGGCTCATGACTGTTGGCACAATCAACAAGGATCAAACCAGAATCAAAACAACAATAGTAGAGGCCGAGGTGGAAGATATCAAAGTAATTTTCAAAGAGGTAGACAAAGTCAAAGAGGAGGCTATGGTAGAGGTGGAGGAAGAAGTTGGGGACAGAATCAATCCTACAACACCACCTACTACAACTATGCAAATGACACACAGAATGAAAGTCATACATCATTGATGATGAACTCAATCAACACATCAGATAAAGAAGATCTAAAGGTATTTTTACATTGACTCTGGATGTTCTAATCATTTGTCAGGAAACATAGAATTGATGTCAGAATTGGAAAAAGGCATTTCTAGTCACACAGTTCAAACTGGTGATAATACAAGACATAGTGTACATTCAATTGGAAAAGTGAAATGCAAGAGTGGAGCAGATTTGCTAACCAATGCTTTGTATGTTCCAACAATACCTAAAAACTTGATTAGTGTGGGACAGATAGCTGAAAAAGGTTTTCAAGTCAGGTTTACAAATGAAGGAGTATTTGTGGAATATCCAGAGAATGGATATAATCAGATTGTCTCTGGTAAGAAAGAAGGTAGACTCTTTACTTTAAGAGTGCAAGGGAACATTGATCAAGCTTTGCTCACACATGGTGAAGGAGTGATTACAGAACTTGATCTCTGGCATAAGAGATTAGGTCACTTTAATGAAAGAGGAATTTAAGCTATGGTTGCTAATCAGTCTGTACTAGGATTACCAAATGTGCAAAGTCAACATATGGTTTATAAATGTGAAGCATGTCAAATGGGTAAAGCACACAGGTTACCATTTCAGAAGAAAGGATTCAAACATGATGGATTACTAGAGCTCATTCATACAGATGTATGGGGACCAACAAAAGAAGGATCTATCAGTGGCTCAAGGTACTATGTTCTTTTCATTGATGATGCTACAAGATGGATAACATTATATTTTTTGAAGGAAAGATCAGAAGTGTTTGGAGCTTTCAAGCATTTTCATGCATATGCAGAGAGAGTCACAGGTCAAAAGCTTAAGAGACTGAGGTATGATGGAGGGGGAGAATATTTCTCCCAAGAGTTCAATGATTATCTTTGGAATGCAGGTATTAAGAGAGAAATAACTTGCAGGTATACACCACAACAAAATGGTGTAGCAGAAAGAAGGAACAGGACTTTGGTTGAGTTTGCTAGAGCTATGTTGAAGGAGAAGAATTGTCCAAATTATCTTTGGGCTGAAGCTGTAAATATAGCTACATATCTTGTGAATAGATTACCATGTGCAGCTCTCAATGGTATGACTCCATATGAAGCTTGGTGGGGTAAGAAACCAACACTAGATCATTGTAGAGTGTTTGGATCAATTGCATATGCTTATGTGCCATCACAACTTAGGCATAAACTTGAACCAAAGGCAGAAAAATATGTGTTCATTGGTTATGATGAAAAGCAGATGGGTTACAGGTTGTGGAATCCTCTAACCAAACAATTTCTTGTTTCTAGAGATGTTACATTTGATGAACAGAAAAGTTGGTATGCAGATCAAAGTCACACAGCTGAAGAATTTGAAGAAGAGGTAAGAAGATGTGAGAAAGGAAAATCAATTGTGCAGGTAAATAGAGATGAAGACTATATGCAAGCAAGTACATCCACAAGTGGATTAACAAGAAGGAATGAAGAAGCTCCTATATTTGATGAAGAGGTGTATCCAGAAACTTATGAAGAATGTGAACCAAGAAGGTCAAGCAGGACTAGAAGACAACCAGAAAGGTATTCTTATGATACTTCTTACATAACTCAGAAGAACTATGCATATATGGTCAAAGATGATGAAGAACCTCAGAACTATGATGAAGCTAAAGGTAAGAAGCAATGGGAAGAAGCAATGAAGGAAGAGTTCAATGCACTGGAGGAGAACAAGACATGGGAACTTGTTCCTAAACCAAATGGTAAGAAAGTAATTGGAAATAAATGGGTTTATAAAGTGAAGAAGCTTGCAGATGGAAGTATAGCCAGATACAAAGCTAGATTGGTGGTGAAAGGCTATGCCCAGACTTATGGCATAGATTATGATGAGACATTCAGTCCTGTAGCTAAGATGTCAACTATAAGGACAATCATTGCTATTGCAGCTTCAAAAGGATGGACTCTAAGTCAATTGGATATAAAGAATGCATTCTTGAATGGATACATATCAGATGAGGTATACATGGAACAACCTCAAGGGTTTATAGATTCCAGGTATCCAAATTTTGTTTGCAGGTTGAGAAGAGCATTGTATGGATTGAAGCAAGCTCCAAGAGCTTGGAACTATAGACTGGTGAAGTATCTCAATGATCTTGGATATCAAAGTTCAAAAGCAGATTCAAGTCTACTTATCAAAAGAACAGAGGAAGGTACAATCTACATTTGTATTTATGTAGATGACATTATAATCACAGGTACTTCAGATGAAGGAATCAAGGAGGTAAAGAGATTACTTGAAAAAGAATTCAAGATCAGTGACCTAGGAAAGTTATCATACTTTCTTGGAATGGAAGTCACTTATACAGATCATGGCATATATGTATCACAAGAAAGGTATCTTCTGAATCTATTGAAGAAGTTTGATATGGAAAATTGCAGAGAAGCTTCAACTCCACTTGAAGTTAATCACAAGCTCAGTAAATATGATGGTGCAGACTACAAAGATATGAGGAAGTATCAATCTCTTGTGGGTAGTTTGATTTATGCTACACTAACAAGACCTGATCTTAGTTATGCAGTGGGAGTTTTGTCACAATTCATGCATTGTCCAAAGGACCCACATTGGATTGCAGGTCAAAGAGTTCTCAGATATATCAAAGGAACTATAAAGGAAGGATTATATTATCCTTTTACATCAGATTTGAAGTTGAGAGCCTATAGTGATTCAAATTGGGCAGGTAATTGTTGGTGCAAGACAATCATCAATTGAAGGATTATGGAGAAATGAAGTCAAGGAGTCAAGAAGAAAACAAAGTCAGATGGTTGAAGGAAGGACAATTTCAGAAAACTCAAAGATATGTACACATATGTACATTAGCTGACTTATAACCTTGTTTAAGTCATACACTTGTATATATTCATCTATAAATATGTTTGAAAATGTCGGGGCAAGTAGATCAGAAGAGATTTGAGAATAGGAAGAGAGAAATTAATGTCATTAGACACATGAAGAGTGAGTGAATTGTCCATCCTCACTTAGATGTAAATTTTCTGAGAAATCGAAAAATTTTGCGCCCGATATTTTGCTGTCTGCTCCCTCTGTGTTTAATCTTTTGAGAAATCCTTTTGCACGTATCTAAGTCCATAGCTAATCGATCTATGGCTAGAATTTGAGAGGTTAATTGTAATCAGACTGTGAGAATTTTGATTAGGAACATTCATATGTAAGAATGTTCTAACAGTCGAGAAATCTGGCGCACATTTCATCTTCAATGAAATGATCATTGCTCAGTCTACAGTGTAAAGTTTTACACAAATGAGGGCTTAAAATCTAAGTTGGAAGGTAAACTATCTATGGCTAAAAGATCTTGATCAAACGGGATTTACTTTGGGAGAACCAGTGCTAAGAAGTTGCAGGTGTCAAAGTCGCCATTGCAGAGAAGCACTTTCAGACATAGGTAAAGTGTTTCACACATTTCTCAGTGTGTACTTAATCTTTTTGAGAGATTTAACTTGGCAAAGTTGCGCAACCTTAAGGCGAAGTGTTGTGCAAAGTTTTATCAAAAACTTTACAGGATTGATTAGTCAATGAGTGACTAATCTGCAGCAGACTTTTCTGAAGAAACTGAAATTTTCAGAATAATCAATTTTCTGATAATTTGGTGAAGATTCTCTAAATTAGGTGGAGTCTAAAGTTGATCTTGATATAGAGGTGATCTAAATTCAAGGTTAACTTGTTCTTTTGGAGATTAACACTCTCCATCAGTGGTATCAGAGCAGGTTGTGTCAAAATTGAAGTGAAGAAGACTCCGACTATTGCAGAAGTACAAAACTTTACATTTTGAAGGTGCAAAAGGTCAAAGTGTGAAGAAAGATCAAAGGAAGACATACAAAGAGCATCAAAAGGATCAGAAGGAGCAACATTCGAAGTAAAGGTACATTCATTATCTGTAAAGGTTAAAGTTTTGAGACTACAGGTGAAGCAAAGATGGGAGATAGTCTCCAAATTGAAAAGTTGGATAGAGAGAACTATCCTGCATGGTCTATGAGGATGGAAGCTCACCTTATGAGCAAAGATCTGATAGGATACATCACAGGAGATGAAGAAAAGCCAGAATTCAGAGATCCTAGTGTTCCAACTAGGGAGGAGCTTGCAGATTTGAAGAATTGGATGAAGAAGGATGCTCAAGCAAGAAGCATCATCTACATGGCAGTCAATGACTATTTGCTTCCTCACATTAGAGGACTTGAGAGTGCTTGTGACATTTGGAATGCTTTGGAAGAGCATTTCCAAAATACAACCAAATCAAGGAAGGCTTCACTATGGGCAGATTTTACTACCTTCAAGAAGAAGGCCTCACAATCAATCTCTGATTATGTGACAAAGATGAAGGACATTGCAGATTCTTTAGGTGCAGTTGATGAAGATATTGAAGAAGACAAATACTCACAGGGCTAAGAGGAGATGAGAAGTGGAAGCCTTTCATTTTATCTACAGAACTTTCATTAGATCACTTTACTCCTGATTTGAATCAATTGTTAGGTCATATGCTAACTTTTGAGAATGATGTCAAAGGAGATGTTGATAAGAGTGCAGGTCATGCAATGTATTCTAAAGACAAGAAGAAAGCCAACAAAGGGAAGCAACAATCAGGTGAAGAAGAAGGTACATCAAATCAAGCAAACTTCATAAGAGGAAGAGGAAATGGCAGAAGTAGAGGAAGAGGCAGAAACAACAAAGAGAATGCAAGAGCTTGTTGGATATGTGGTAAGACCAATCATCTATCTCATGATTGTTGGCACAATAATCAAAACAATGGTAATTATCAGAACTTTAATCAAAGAGCAAGAGGTGGTAGATTTCAGAGAGGAAATTTTAGAGGTAGAGGTGGTAGGAATTCTTTTGGAAGAGGTGGTGGAAGAAACTTCCAAAATCAATCCTATAATAACACCTACTACAATTATGCATCAGATCAAAAGGAGGATTCGACTCTCATTATGAATACATGTGAAACCTCACATGAGGACATGAGAGTGTTTTATATTGATTCAGGATGTAGTAATCATTTGAGTGGAAATATTGCTTTGATGACTGACCTAGATCACAATGCAATTAATCATACAGTGCAGACAGGTGATAATACAAAGCATAAGGTAAAGTCAATTGGTTCAGTCAAGGCTAAGGATGGGAGGACTCTTCTGAGTAAGGTACTTTATGTTCCCACAATTCCAAAGAATTTGATCAGTGTAGGTCAAATTGTGGAAAAAGGTTATGAGGTAAGGTTTACAAATGATGGAGTTTATGTGGAAGACCCTAGTCAAGGGTATAAACAAGTTATTGCAGGAAAGAAAGAAGGAAGACTTTTCACATTGAAGGTACAAGGAAATGTTGGACATGCTATGTTCACATATGGAGAGCAGAAGGTGTCAGAATTGGATCTTTGGCACAAAAGACTTGGACACTTTAATGAAAGAGGTATCAAAGAAATGATTAACAATGATTCAGTGCTTGGAATGCCTAACATTGCAGGTCAACACATGACATACAGATGTGAGGCATGTCAATTAGGTAAGGCTCATAAGCAATCCTATTCCAAGCATGGATTTATGTATTCAGAAAGACTTGAATTGGTGCATACAGATGTGTGGGGTCCTTCAAAGGACTTTAGTATAAATGGTTCAAGATATTATGTCATATATGTTGATGATGCTACCAGGTGGATCACAATTTATGTGATTAAGGAAAAGTCAGAAGTGTTTAATACATTTAAACACTATCATGCATATGCAGAAAGGATTACAGGTCAAAAATTGAAGAGACTAAGGTCAGATGGAGGGGGAGAGTATTTTTCAAATGAGTTCAATGATTATTTGTGGAATGCAGGTATAAAGAGAGAAGTTACTTGCAGGTACTCTCCTCAACAAAATGGGGTAGCAGAAAGAAGAAATAGGACTCTTGTTGAGTTTGCAAGGTCCATGATGAAAGAGAAGAATTGCCCAAATTATTTGTGGGCTGAGGCTGTTAATACAGCTACATATTTGGTTAATAGATTGCCTTGTAAAGCTTTGCAGGGTATGACACCATATGAAGCTTGGTGGGGTAAGAAACCTACCTTGGATCATTGCAAAATATTTGGATGCTTGGCATATGCATATGTGCCATCTCAATTGAGGCATAAGTTGGAGCCTAAGGCAGAGAAGTATGTATTCATTGGTTATGATGATAAGCAAATGGGATACAGGTTGTGGAGTCCATCCACAAAGCAATTTATTGTATCCAAGGATGTTACATTTGATGAGCAAGGTACTTGGTATGCAGGTAAATATAATGTACATGCAGATGATGAAGAAGTAGTGGAACAAAGAAAAGGTAAAGCAAAGGTTCAATTACTTGATGAAAGTGAGAGTAATGAAGTGCAGATTGAAGTTGAAGAGAGGCCAAGGTTTGATCCAGAATGTGATGAACAAGAGACCTCAAGAAGTGCAGAAGTTAGGAGGTCATCTAGGCACAAATGGCAACCTACAAGGTATAGCTATGACACTTCATTCTTAACTACTAAAGATTATGCTTATTTGGTAAAAGCAGATGAAGACCCTTCTACATATGAAGAAGCCAAAGGGAAGAAGAATTGGGAAGATGCTATGCAAGAGGAGTATGATGCATTGATAGAGAATCAAACATGGGATTTGGTTCCTAAACCTAATAGTCAGAAGATCATTGGATGTAAGTGGGTTTACAAAACAAAGAGATTTGCAGATGGAAGTGTGTCTAGGTACAAAGCTAGACTTGTTGTGAAAGGGTATGCACAGACATATGGAGTGGACTATGATGAGACTTATAGTCCTGTGGCAAAGATGACAACCATCAGGACACTCATAGCAATTGCTGCTTGTAAAGGTTGGAAGTTGTCTCAATTAGATGTTAAAAATGCTTTTTTGAATGGTTACATTTCAGCTGAAGTCTACATGGAGCAACCAGATGGGTTCAAAGATCAAGTGAGTCCAAATTATGTATGTAAGCTCAAGAGAGCTTTGTATGGGTTGAAGCAAGCCCTAAGGGCTTGGAATTATAGGCTTGTAAAATTCTTGAATGATCTTGGATTTCAAGCATCAAAGGCAGATAGTAGCTTGCTAGTCAAAGCAAGTGAAGATGGGTTCATTTATGTGTGTATTTATGTTGATGACATAATACTTACAGGAACAGATGATAAGGAAATACAAATGATCAAGAAGCAGATGGAGAAAGAGTTCAAAATCAGTGATTTGGGGAACCTATCATTCTTCTTGGGAATGGAGATCTCTTATACTCAACATGGAGTATATGTGACCCAAGAAAGGTTTGGAGGAGAAGAGTTCAGAGATATGAAACTCTATCAAAGTTTGGTTGGTAGCTTGATTTATGCTACATTGACAAGGCCTGACTTGTCATATGCAGTTGGTGTGCTTTCACAATTCATGCATTGTCCTAGAAAGGAACATTGGATTGCAGGACAAAGAGTACTTAGGTACATCAAGGGTACACTCAAAGAAGGGTTGTACTATGGGTTTACTTCAGATACAAGAATCAAGATATATAGTGATGCAGATTGGGCAGGTAATGTGGATGATAGAAGATCAACACATGGATACTTGTGCTATGTAGGAGACAAATTGATTTCATGGTGTTCCAAGAAGCAACATACAGTTGCTTTGTCATCCACAGAGGCAGAATATAAAGGTATGGTGGAAGCTGCAAAAGAGGTAATATGGCTAAAGACACTTTTGAAAGTGTTTGATGTGATTCAGAGTACTCCTATTATTTGTGGAGACAATATGAGTTCATTATACTTGGCAGCTAATCCTGTATTTCATGCTAGAACTAAGCATATTGAAATACAGTATCATTTTCTGAGAGAGAAGGTCATTGAGAAAGAGATTGAAGTCATACACACTCCCACAAAAGATCAAGTTGCAGATATGATGACTAAAAGTCTAGATGGACCAAAACTACAAAGATTCAAGGATATGGCTGGAGTAAAGAAGATAGAGAAGAACCTCAATTAATGATTGAGGGGGAGCTGTTGGTGCAAGACAATCATCAATTGAAGGATTATGGAGAAATGAAGTCAAGGAGTCAAGAAGAAAACAAAGTCAGATGGTTGAAGGAAGGACAATTTCAGAAAACTCAAAGATATGTACACATATGTACATTAGCTGACTTATAACCTTGTTTAAGTCATACACTTGTATATATTCATCTATAAATATGTTTGAAAATGTCGGGGCAAGTAGAGCAGAAGAGATTTGAGAATAGGAAGAGAGAAATTAATGTCATTAGACACATGAAGAGTGAGTGAATTGTCCATCCTCACTTAGATGTAAATTTTCTGAGAAATCGAAAAATTTTGCGCCCGATATTTTGCTGTCTGCTCCCTCTGTGTTTAATCTTTTGAGAAATCCTTTTGCACGTATCTAAGTCCATAGCTAATCCATCTATGGCTAGAATTTGAGAGGTTAATTGTAATCAGACTGTGAGAATTTTGATTAGGAACATTCATATGTAAGAATGTTCTAACAGTCGAGAAATCTGGCGCACATTTCATCTTCAATGAAATGATCATTGCTCAGTCTACAGTGTAAAGTTTTACACAAATGAGGGCTTAAAATCTAAGTTGGAAGGTAAACTATCTATGGCTAAAAGATCTTGATCAAACGGGATTTACTTTGGGAGAACCAGTGCTAAGAAGTTGCAGGTGTCAAAGTCGCCATTGCAGAGAAGCACTTTCAGACATAGGTAAAGTGTTTCACACATTTCTCAGTGTGTACTTAATCTTTTTGAGAGATTTAACTTGGCAAAGTTGCGCAACCTTAAGGCGAAGTGTTGTGCAAAGTTTTATCAAAAACTTTACAGGATTGATTAGTCAATGAGTGACTAATCTGCAGCAGACTTTTCTGAAGAAACTGAAATTTTCAAAATAATCAATTTTCTGATAATTTGGTGAAGATTCTCTAAATTAGGTGGAGTCTAAAGTTGATCTTGATATAGAGGTGATCTAAATTCAAGGTTAACTTGTTCTTTTGGAGATTAACACTCTCCATCAGTAATCAAGATGACAGAAGATCAACTCATGGTTACATGATATATATTGGTGATAAGCTTGTAAGTTGGTGTTCAAAGAAACAACATACAGTAGCATTATCATCAACTGAAGCAGAGTACAAAGGACTTGTGGAAGCAGCTAAGGAAGTCATATGGATGCAGACATTGTTCAAGAGCTTAGGCATTGATCAAGGTACACCTACAATACATGGAGATAATATGAGTTCACTTTATCATGCAGCAAATCCAGTATTTCATGCAAGGACAAAGCACATAGAGATACAATATCATTTTCTCAGAGAAAAGGTAATGGAGAAGGAGATTGAAGTGGAGTACATTTCTACTAAAGATCAGTTAGCAGACATAATGACAAAGAGCTTGGATGGTGTGAAGACCAGCAGATTCAAAAGCATGGCAAGAGTAAAAGAAAAGAAGAAGATACGAAGAAACAGGGAATGTCAATTAGTGATTGAGGGGGAGCTGTTGGAGAAACAATCACTAATTAGACATATATTTGAAGGTCAAATCTTAGGAAGAAAACCCCATGCCTATGTGAAGGGACAAATTCACAAGTGTATCATACTTGTAAAGTTAGTTCACTTTAGTTCTAGAAGTTTTTTAAAAATCACGGGAATGAGAAAATCTATATAAGTTACTTAGTATTAACTGACGCGGAGAGAAGAAGAAGGAGGAAGACAATGAGAAAGTGAGAAGAACTCATTTTTGTATGACCGAGTATAGTCGGGCTTCTCTGAGCGAGAAAGCACTTGTAAGCTTCTGAGTTTTCATAGTTATGACAAGAACTAGTTAAAGTTCTGTGTATAAGTCTTCTTCCTCCATCTCCAGTGTTTGTCTTCTGTGTAATGATTTGAAAGGTTGAAGTTTTCCAAGCAAGTCGATGCGTGGCATCGAATCTCACTTGATAAGTCCTTATCTTCATATCTGATTTTTATCTACTGCCAAATCTTCTTGAAAAGATGATGTTGTTGGAGCAACTCGATGCCTGTCATCGAATTCCAGTTGATAAGTCATATTGTAAGTGTGCATGAAATCACCTATAGTTTTGGTGTCCAAAAGATCAAGACTTTATGCGGGAAGTCGATGCCCGGCATCGAATCCCTACTGAAAAGTGGCCAAAAACACTCCAAGTCGATGCCCGGCATCGAATTCTCGTTGCAAGTCGATGCTAGGCATCGAATTCTAATTTTAAATAGGCGCTCTTACTATAACAGGAAAGATTTCCAGTTTTGGAAGGTCATATAGGGTCATCTTGTGAGAGCCATAACTTGAGTTCTAGAGATTTGTTTGATGCATATGATAGCTTGTTGGAAAGCTCTACGCTTCTAGTTTCAGCCTATAAAGTTTCATGGAGAAATAATACTTGAGCTACGAGAAATTAGCAAAATACTGAAGGTATGTCATTTCAGTGACTAGGAATTTCTATAGAAGCAAAGTTCTCACTTTAGGCTATCATTTCTCAAAGTTTGGAATGGCAATGAGTTAATGGTGACCATAGAGGTGTTCTAGTGTCACCTTAATTCATTTCTTGTGGTGTTTCATACATCCACAGCAGAAAAGTACTATCCCCTCCATTAGCTCTACTAGGGGTGATGTACTGATAAGGTAGGAGCAACGCAAGAAATCTGGCTTAGGTATATGTGCCCGGAAATAGCTATCCAAGCCCGCTTTGGTCCATACCGATCGCATTACTTCTGCATTCTGATACTGCTCAAATTCACGGGTGAAGAAATGGTAGCGTCCCCATTTGCCATTAAACTCAATTTCTGCCTCCCAAAAGTAGGTGCCGTCTCCCAATGGTCCTGCGACATCACTGAACCAATGTGCGTGTTTCCCCACTTGAGAAGTGTGTCCCTGTGGAGGATTATGAATGGGTAGTACATGCACAACTCTAAGTTCTTGAGGCCTCTCGGTGAGTTGTGGTTCGAGGAGGAGGGTTTCAATGTCCACTATCTGGATGCTGAACCTGGCCTAGGAACTGGTACCTCCTGCTTCTGCCATGTTACTTCTTGTTTGCTGGTTCTGTGAGAATATAGAAGCATGTGTTAACATTGTAATGGACAAGACAAAGCAGTTTTTGTCCCCTTTACAACATTAACATGAGGTGAGTGATGGGTTAGTGGGTCAGTGAGTGCTCGATGATTGTGTGTCATGTTAGTGAACAAGTAGTCCTATGAGCTAAGTGAAAAGATGCAGTGTGAGAATGATGCAGTTAGTAGGTGGAGATGAATTGTTTCTTAGCTACGTATATTCCTGTTGCAGCTCTCAGTCTTGTTTCTCCTAATCACTCAAGGTCAAAGATTCTAGAGGAGAGCTCATAGCCTATCCAATCATGCTCTCGTGCTACTTTTAATGTAGGTATCAGGAAGTCCAATGGTAGCACTGCATTTTGGCCAAATACCATCTGAAAGGGTGTGGCTTGGAGTACCGTTTTATAGGCAACTCGGTATGCCCAAACAACGTTGTGTAGCTATTTGTCCCAATCAGAGCATTTATTATTCACCAATTTAGTCAGCACACTGCATAGAATCTTATTTGTGCTTTCGGCTTGCCCATTAGCTTGTGGGTGATAGGGGGCAGACTTCTTGTGTATCACCAAGAATTCTTGGAGAAGATTTTCAATAACTTCATTCAAAAAGTGAGTGCCTCGATCACTTACTAGCTCTATAGGTAGCCCATATCTTGTGAACACATTCTCAAATAAGAACTTAGCTGTCATTTGAGCATCGTTCTTCATGGTGGCTCTTACCTCTACCCACTTGGTTAGATAGTCTGTGGCCACAATGATATATTCAGCATATGAACCCTTAGCTGGGGGATTAATAGGACCAACAAAGTCTATTCCCGACTTAGAGAATGCACGTCCACCCATCATAGGTTTCAATGGCATCTCATCCTTACGTATAGGATACTGAGTTCACTGACAAACATCACACCTCTTCACATAGGTATGTGCATCCATGTGAAGGGTGGGCCACCATAATCCTGCAAATAGGATTTCCTTGATCACCCGATCTGGTCCAAAGTGTCCTCCTGCTACACCCTGGTGAGCCGTTTCCAAGATCTTAAGATATTCACTCTCATGGACACATAATCTGAGGTAACCATCTTTACCGCGCTTGTATAGATTATCACCAATGAGTGAGTAATCTAGGGCTTCTTGTTCTAGACTTCTTTGTCTGGCCAATGTCATGTCTTGATGGAATGTTTTCATCCTCAAGAAGGCTACTATTGGTTCACTCCAATCTGGCATTAGAGACACTTGTTACAGTGTAGCATGCTCCACAAGTGGGTTTAATACGACAGACTGGGCATTCCTTACACAACTTATGTACATCTGCTTCCATAGTTGGCTGATGGAGAGTGTTAATCTCCAAAAGAACAAGTTAACCTTGAATTTAGATCACCTCTATATCAAGATCAACTTTAGACTCCACCTAATTTAGAGAATCTTCACCAAATTATCAGAAAATTGATTATTCTGAAAATTTCAGTTTCTTAAGAAAAGTCTGCTGCAGATTAGTCACTCATTGACTAATCAATCCTGTAAAGTTTTTGATAAAACTTTGCACAACACTTTGCCTTAAGGTTGCACAACTTTGCCAAGTTAAATCTCTCAAAAAGATTAAGTACACACTGAGAAATGTGTGAAACACTTTACCTATGTCTGAAAGTGCTTCTCTGCAATGGCGACTTTGACACCTGCAACTTCTTAGCACTGGTTCTCCCAAAGTAAATCCCGTTTGATCAAGATCTTTTAGCCATAGATAGTTTACCTTCCAACTTAGATTTTAAGCCCTCATTTGTGTAAAACTTTACACTGTAGACTGAGCAATGATCATTTCATTGAAGATGAAATGTGCGCCAGATTTCTCGACTGTTAGAACATTCTTACATATGAATGTTCCTAATCAAAATTCTCACAGTCTGATTACAATTAACCTCTCAAATTCTAGCCATAGATGGATTAGCTATGGACTTAGATACGTGCAAAAGGATTTCTCAAAAGATTAAACACAGAGGGAGCAGACAGCAAAATATCGGGCGCAAAATTTTTCGATTTCTCAGAAAATTTACATCTAAGTGAGGATGGACAATTCACTCACTCTTCATGTGTCTAATGACATTAATTTCTCTCTTCCTATTCTCAAATCTCTTCTGCTCTCCTTGCCCCGACATTTTCAAACATATTTATAGATGAATATATACAAGTGTATGACTTAAACAAGGGTATAAGTCAGCTAATGTACATATGTGTACATATCTTTGAGTTTTCTGAAATTGTCCTTCCTTCAACCATCTGACTTTGTTTTCTTCTTGACTCCTTGACTTCATTTCTCCATAATCCTTCAATTGATGATTGTCTTGCACCAACAGCTCCCCCTCAATCATTAATTGAGGTTCTTCTCTATCTTCTTTACTCCAGCCATATCCTTGAATCTTTGTAGTTTTGGTCCATCTAGACTTTTAGTCATCATATCTGCAACTTGATCTTTTGTGGGAGTGTGTATGACTTCAATCTCTTTCTCAATGACCTTCTCTCTCAGAAAATGATACTGTATTTCAATATGCTTAGTTCTAGCATGAAATACAGGATTAGCTGCCAAGTATAATGAACTCATATTGTCTCCACAAATAATAGGAGTACTCTGAATCACATCAAACACTTTCAAAAGTGTCTTTAGCCATATTACCTCTTTTGCAGCTTCCACCATACCTTTATATTCTGCCTCTGTGGATGACAAAGCAACTGTATGTTGCTTCTTGGAACACCATGAAATCAATTTGTCTCCTACATAGCACAAGTATCCATGTGTTGATCTTCTATCATCCACATTACCTGCCCAATCTGCATCACTATATATCTTGATTCTTGTATCTGAAGTAAACCCATAGTACAACCCTTCTTTGAGTGTACCCTTGATGTACCTAAGTACTCTTTGTCCTGCAATCCAATGTTCCTTTCTAGGACAATGCATGAATTGTGAAAGCACACCAACTGCATATGACAAGTCAGGCCTTGTCAATGTAGCATAAATCAAGCTACCAACCAAACTTTGATAGAGTTTCATATCTCTGAACTCTTCTCCTCCAAACCTAGACAATTTATGGTTCACTTCCAAAGGTGTAGGTGCAACCCTGCAATCTTCCATTTTAAATTTGGTTAGCAAATTTTTAAGATACCTTTCTTGGGTCACATATACTCCATGTTGAGTATAAGAGATCTCCATTCCCAAGAAGAATGATAGGTTCCCCAAATCACTGATTTTGAACTCTTTCTCCATCTGCTTCTTGATCATTTGTATTTCCTTATCATCTGTTCCTGTAAGTATTATGTCATCAACATAAATACACACATAAATGAACCCATCTTCACTTGCTTTGACTAGCAAGCTACTATCTGCCTTTGATGCTTGAAATCCAAGATCATTCAAGAATTTTACAAGCCTATAATTCCAAGCCCTTGGGGCTTGCTTCAACCCATACAAAGCTCTCTTGAGCTTACATACATAATTTGGACTCACTTGATCTTTGAACCCATCTGGTTGCTCCATGTAGACTTCATCTGAAATGTAACCATTCAAAAAAGCATTTTTAACATCTAATTGAGACAACTTCCAACCTTTACAAGCAGCAATTGCTATGAGTGTCCTGATGGTTGTCATCTTTGCCACAGGACTATAAGTCTCATCATAGTCCACTCCATATGTCTGTGCATACCCTTTCACAACAAGTCTAGCTTTGTACCTAGACACACTTCCATCTGCAAATCTCTTTGTTTTGTAAACCCACTTACATCCAATGATCTTCTGACTATTAGGTTTAGGAACCAAATCCCATGTTTGATTCTCTATCAATGCATCATACTCCTCTTGCATAGCATCTTCCCAATTCTTCTTCCCTTTGGCTTCTTCATATGTAGAAGGGTCTTCATCTGCTTTTACCAAATAAGCATAATCTTTAGTAGTTAAGAATGAAGTGTCATAGCTATACCTTGTAGGTTGCCATTTGTGCCTAGATGACCTCCTAACTTCTGCACTTCTTGAGGTCTCTGGTTCATCACATTCTGGATCAAACCTTGGCCTCTCTTCAACTTCAATCTGCACTTCATTACTCTCACTTTCATCAAGTAATTGAACCTTTGCTTTACCTTTTCTTTGTTCCACTACTTCTTCATCATCTGCATGTACATTATATTTACCTGCATACCAAGTACCTTGCTCATCAAATGTAACATCCTTGGATACAATAAATTGCTTTGTGGATGGACTCCACAACCTGTATCCCATTTGCTTATCATCATAACCAATGAATACATACTTCTCTGCCTTAGGCTCCAACTTATGCCTCAATTGAGATGGCACATATGCATATGCCAAGCATCCAAATATTTTGCAATGATCCAAGGTAGGTTTCTTACCCCACCAAGCTTCATATGGTGTCATACCCTGCAAAGCTTTACAAGGCAATCTATTAACCAAATATGTAGCTGTATTAACAGCCTCAGCCCACAAATAATTTGGGCAATTCTTCTCTTTCATCATGGACCTTGCAAACTCAACAAGAGTCCTATTTCTTCTTTCTGCTACCCCATTTTGTTGAGGAGAGTACCTGCAAGTAACTTCTCTCTTTATACCTGCATTCCACAAATAATCATTGAACTCATTTGAAAAATACTCTCCCCCTCCATCTGACCTTAGTCTCTTCAATTTTTGACCTGTAATCCTTTCTGCATATGCATGATAGTGTTTAAATGTATTAAACACTTCTGACTTTTCCTTAATCACATAAATTGTGATCCACCTGGTAGCATCATCAACATATATGACATAATATCTTGAACCATTTATACTAAAGTCCTTTGAAGGACCCCACACATCTGTATGCACCAATTCAAGTCTTTCTGAATACATAAATCCATGCTTGGAATAGGATTGCTTATGAGCCTTACCTAATTGACATGCCTCACATCTGTATGTCATGTGTTGACCTGCAATGTTAGGCATTCCAAGCACTGAATCATTGTTAATCATTTCTTTGATACCTCTTTCATTAAAGTGTCCAAGTCTTTTGTGCCAAAGATCCAATTCTGACACCTTCTGCTCTCCATATGTGAACATAGCATGTCCAACATTTCCTTGTACCTTCAATGTGAAAAGTCTTCCTTCTTTCTTTCCTGCAATAACTTGTTTATACCCTTGACTAGGGTCTTCCACATAAACTCCATCATTTGTAAACCTTACCTCATAACCTTTTTCCACAATTTGACCTACACTGATCAAATTCTTTGGAATTGTGGGAACATAAAGTACCTTACTCAGAAGAGTGCTCCCATCCTTAGCCTTGACTGAACCAATTGACTTTACCTTATGCTTTGTATTATCACCTGTCTGCACTGTATGATTAATTGCATTGTGATCTAGGTCAGTCATCAAAGCAATATTTCCACTCAAATGATTACTACATCCTGAATCAATATAAAACACTCTCATGTCCTCATGTGAGGTTTCACATGTATTCATAATGAGAGTCGAATCCTCCTTTTGATCTGATGCATAATTGTAGTAGGTGTTATTATAGGATTGATTTTGGAAGTTTCTTCCACCACCTCTTCCAAAAGAATTCCTACCACCTCTACCTCTAAAATTTCCTCTCTAAAATCTACCACCTCTTGCTCTTTGATTAAAGTTCTGATAATTACCATTGTTTTGATTATTGTGCCAACAATCATGAGATAGATGATTGGTCTTACCACATATCCAACAAGCTCTTGCATTCTCTTTGTTGTTTCTGCCTCTTCCTCTACTTCTGCCATTTCCTCTTCCTCTTATGAAGTTTGCTTGATTTGATGTACCTTCTTCTTCACCTGATTGTTGCTTCCCTTTGTTGGCTTTCTTCTTGTCTTTAGAATACATTGCATGACCTGCACTCTTATCAACATCTCCTTTGACATCATTCTCAAAAGTTAGCATATGACCTAACAATTGATTCAAATCAGGAGTAAAGTGATCTAATGAAAGTTCTGTAGATAAAATGAAAGGCTTCCACTTCTCATCTCCTCTTAGCCCTGTGAGTATTTGTCTTACCAATTTGTCTTCTTCAATATCTTCATCAACTGCACCTAAAGAATCTGCAATGTCCTTCATCTTTGTCACATAATCAGAGATTGATTGTGAGGCCTTCTTCTTGAAGGTAGTAAAATCTGCCCATAGTGAAGCCTTCCTTGATTTGGTTGTATTTTGGAAATGCTCTTCCAAAGCATTCCAAATGTCACAAGCACTCTCAAGTCCTCTAATGTGAGGAAGCAAATAGTCATTGACTGCCATGTAGATGATGCTTCTTGCTTGAGCATCCTTCTTCATCCAATTCTTCAAATCTGCAAGCTCCTCCCTAGTTGGAACACTAGGATCTCTCAATTCTGGCTTTTCTTCATCTCCTGTGATGTATCCTATCAGATCTTTGCTCATAAGGTGAGCTTCCATCCTCATAGACCATGCAGGATAGTTCTCTCTATCCAACTTTTCAATTTGGAGACTATCTCCCATCTTTGCTTCACCTGTAGTCTCAAAACTTTAACCTTTACAGATAATGAATGTACCTTTACTTCGAATGTTGCTCCTTCTGATCCTTTTGATGCTCTTTGTATGTCTTCCTTTGATCTTTCTTCACACTTTGACCTTTTGCACCTTCAAAATGTAAAGTTTTGTACTTCTGCAATAGTCGGAGTCTTCTTCACTTCAATTTTGACACAACCTGCTCTGATACCACTGATGGAGAGTGTTAATCTCCAAAAGAACAAGTTAACCTTGAATTTAGATCACCTCTATATCAAGATCAACTTTAGACTCCACCTAATTTAGAGAATCTTCACCAAATTATCAGAAAATTGATTATTCTGAAAATTTCAGTTTCTTCAGAAAAGTCTGCTACAGATTAGTCACTCATTGACTAATCAATCCTGTAAAGTTTTTGATAAAACTTTGAACAACACTTCGCCTTAAGGTTGCGCAACTTTGCCAAGTTAAATCTCTCAAAAAGATTAAGTACACACTGAGAAATGTGTGAAACACTTTACCTATGTCTGAAAGTGCTTCTCTGCAATGGCGACTTTGACACCTGCAACTTCTTAGCACTGGTTCTCCCAAAGTAAATCCCGTTTGATCAAGATCTTTTAGCCATAGATAGTTTACCTTCCAACTTAGATTTTAAGCCCTCATTTGTGTAAAACTTTACACTGTAGACTGAGCAATGATCATTTCATTGAAGATGAAATGTGCGCCAGATTTCTCGACTGTTAGAACATTCTTACATATGAATGTTCCTAATCAAAATTCTCACAGTCTGATTACAATTAACCTCTCAAATTCTAGCCATAGATGGATTAGCTATGGACTTAGATACGTGCAAAAGGATTTCTCAAAAGATTAAACACAGAGGGAGCAGACAGCAAAATATCGGGCGCAAAATTTTTCGATTTCTCAGAAAATTTACATCTAAGTGAGGATGGACAATTCACTCACTCTTCATGTGTCTAATGACATTAATTTCTCTCTTCCTATTCTCAAATCTCTTCTGCTCTCCTTGCCCCGACATTTTCAAACATATTTATAGATGAATATATACAAGTGTATGACTTAAACAAGGGTATAAGTCAGCTAATGTACATATGTGTACATATCTTTGAGTTTTCTGAAATTGTCCTTCCTTCAACCATCTGACTTTGTTTTCTTCTTGACTCCTTGACTTCATTTCTCCATAATCCTTCAATTGATGATTGTCTTGCACCAACATTGGCCAGTGCACTCCGAGTCTTCTTAGTGTCTGTAAAGTTCTTTGCCTCGAATGGTGTTGCTCTAATGCACCTACATGTGCTAATTGCAACCATTTTGCGTACTCATCCTCTTCCACACAACAGGATAATATCCCTTGATCTGTATGCTTGTACATACTCCCTGCCATTATATGGTACTTTTGGGCCTTTACTACTTCTCTATCTTGAGTGTTCGTGACTGGGTGATTAGGTCCATAGGTTAATACTGGCACTAACGGCTTAGCCCACTGAGGTGAAACTTCCAAATTAAACAAGTATGCATTAGGAAGGCCATCTGATACTCCTTGTGGGGCCTCTCCAGATGTGAGCCTAGAAAGATGGTCAGCTCTCAAATGAGTCCTGCCTTTCCTTACCACTACCTCAAAGTCATATTCCATCAGTAAGAGGAACCATCTTACTAATCTACCTGTATTGCATGGCTTGTTTACCAAGTATAACAGTGCTTGATGATCAGTAAAAAATTTAAACTTATTTGCAAGCAAATAGTGTCTAAAATTTTTAACTGCATATACCATGCCTAATCCTTCTCGTTCAGTGGTGGTATAATTTTGTTCAGTTGCATTCAACTGTCTACTAGCATAGGCAATTGGAAGATCCATATTACCTTCGCCTGTAGGTTGTGCGAGTACACATCCAATAGCATAGTTGGATGCATCCACGTGAACATGAAAGGGATTATTCCAATTTGGTGTGGTCAAGATTGGTGTTGAACATAAACGTCGTTTAAGCTCATTGAAGGAGTTCTCACACTCTTCAGTCCACTCAAAGTTAGTCAAAAGTCCGTACAGAGGCTTTGCAATGATGCCATACATGTGTATAAAGCGTCGGTAATAACCACAATGCCCCATGAAAGCTTGTACTTCCTTGACATTCTTTGGCCTAGGTAGTTCTGCAATAGCTCTAACGTTTTCCTCGTCCGTAGATATGCCATTCTTTGACACTATGTGTCCTAGAATCTTGCCTTGCCTGACCATGAAAACACACTTTTGTGGGTTCAGACAGACTTGATATTCTCTATATTTGTCAAAGATTTGCCTGAGTTCAGGTATATGTGTTTGTCTAATGTTGGAATGAGCACAAAGATCATCAACATAGACCTCTAAATTCTTCCTCAAGAATTCTTTAAATACATGGCACATCAGTCTCTGAAAGGTTGGAGGAGCATTGGTAAGCCCAAATGGCATTACTTGAAAAGCAAATATGCCCCACTTTGTGGCAAAAGCGATCTTATGCTGATCTTCTGGAGCAATGGCCACCTGATTGTAGCCCGAAAATCCATCAAGGAAGTTGTACACTTCCTTGCCTGCTACTCTTTCTAGTAGATGCTCAGTGATAGGAAGAGGATAATTGTCTCTAATGGTGGCTGCATTAACCTTCTTCAAGTTGATGCGTATGCGTAGCTTCCCATTCTTTTTGGGCACCACTACAATGGGGGATACCCACTCAGTGTGCTCAATTTCATAGATGAATCTGGCTTCGACCAAGCGATCTATCTCTTCTTTGATCTTAGCACTATAATTATCGTTATATGTGTATGGCTTTTGTTTAGAGGGTTTGGCATCTGCGATCATGGGAATGGTGTGTGAGCATATGTCAGGGTCTACACCTTTCAGGTCCTTGTAGCTCCAAGCAAATATATCTCTGTATTCTCTTAGCAAGGCAATCAACTCTTGCTCTTCTTCTTCCATCAGGTCATATCCTATGTAAGTACATCTCTCTTCTCCTTCTTCTATGGCTACCACTATTTTCTTGGTGGTTCCTTTGTTGTCATAGGCCTCTCCTAATCGTGCCTCAAGTTTAGGCATTCTTATCATGACTCTCCTGCCATCTATCCCATACTTCTTAAAATTGTCAGGGACCTCAAAAAAAGATTCTTCTTCTTCTGGTGTGACTTCTCTCTTCTTCCTTTTCTTAACTTCACTCTTGGGGTTCACTTGGGAGGTTAACCTCACATCATTGGTGAGCTCTTCATGTCTCTGAGGGTAAGCTTCTACTTCATAGAAGTATTCTTCATTTGATGCGAATGGTGGGTCCATAATGATTGACTCTAGATCAGAGTCACTTGCATCCTCAAATGCATCAGGGCTAGGTTCGCATTCCTCTAAAACTGCATCTCCCATGATTGGCTCTATGGAGAAGACTGAAATGTCCTAGCCATCCTCATCACAGTGGGGTGTCCATTGTTCTTCATTGATGGCTACATCCATTGTTGCTAAAATTTTTGCCCAGCCGTGAGGTTCAAATTCTTCGTCAGGAAATACTACAGGTGCATAGGCTTGGTCTTGAATTGATCTATGTGTTTCCTTTGCACCTACCTCTCTGGCTTTTTCTCTCTTCTCTTCTTCTACTACTACTTTACACATCCACAAGTGAGTGTCTTCATGCATCCATGAGGATCCTGATCCTATGGAATGCATTGACTCCGTGTCATCCTTGGCTCTATGGATGGGATTCCATTGAATAGGCGGTACGTCTCTATGAGAGTAATCCTTGAGATTGACTTTGGTTGTAACACCTAGGTGTTGCAAATACAAAGAATTGGTTCCCCAATCCTCTACCACTTGCAACTGTCGCATGAATGGTCTTCCCAAAATCATCTCATAGGCATGGTTCTTGCTAAAGTCACATATAGCAAAAGTATGCTCAAACTCTACACCACATGTAGTGAGAGTTATTCCTTCTAGCAAGCCTAAGGGTCTTTCTATGTGACCATCAGCCATCTGCAATTTCATTCTCGTTGGCCTAAGTGTTGGCTTGCCCCAACCCTTCCATAGGGAAGTGGTAGCAATTGCAACTCCTTCACCTGAGTCCAAAATTGCCTTGGTTGTGTATCCTTGATGGGTGATTGGGGAGATAGGTGTTTCCTTCTTCTCCTTCACTCATATCTCCTATCTTGTCCAATGGTATCTCTGGCACTGTTCTATGAGAACCTACCTGAGAACACGGTTTATCGACCTCTGGCACTTGTTTGGCTACATGTTTCCACAGTTCTGGCTTAACCTGGAGTAGCTCTTCTAAAGTGAGATTGCACTTCACTCTCTTTTGCCCATTTCTCTTCTTGAATCTCTCGTAGGAATTCTGGTGTGTACCTATTCATAGAAGAAGAGGTGTCTGGTTCAGTGGAATTGGGCACATAAGCTTCCTGTGGGGGAATGCTTATTCTTTTACTTGCCTCATCTCTTCCTTGGTTTTTTTCTTCCTTGGAAGATCTTGCAATTATGCTCTCTAACTTCTCTAATAGTCCATCCAAGTGCAATTGTGCCTTAGCTGAGCAAGAGTAGTTGAAGAGGCGACTGGATTCAAACATGGTCTGAGCCAATGCGACCATTTTCACGCAAAGCTTGGTTCTTTCTATCTCTAAGTCAGCTCTAGGGTAGCACTTGTCATGATTCGTCACATTTGGCCCTTCTTGGATTCTGGCCTGATACGCCTTAAGCATCATGTCTATGTCTTCAGGAGTGGGGTCAGCTAAGACTGATCCTACTCTAGGGGGTGGTGGGATTGTCTGAGGTGGGTTGAAAGATGGTGGATCAGATGGTGATAGGGATGAAGGTGGGGGTGGTGTGTGAGAGTTTGTTTGAGAGGTGAGTTCAACAATTTTGGCTTTTGTTTCTCTTATGCTTTCTTCTAAGTCGCTCATCTTTTTGGACCATTGTCTTTTCATTCTCTCCCGGCTATCTTTCCATGCCCTCGTTCGTTTCCAGTTTCACTAACCTCTGCACTCTTTTCTTGGCCTAAACCTTGGTTCTGCTGCAAAGCCTGAGCTCTAGTGACCACCTATACTGGTGCAGTGGAAGTTACACTTCCTATAGCATCTACTATTAACCCAATACCATTAATTGGACTGATTTTTGGCATATTATTGGGATTCTTTGGGCAATCTCGTAAGAGATGCTCCTTTCCACAATCTTGACAAAAGCCCTGGATTGTGACCAACTGGGGTTGTGTAGGTGCAGGCATTAGGCAATCATGAATGAGGTGATCTCCCTGACATCTATAGCATGGTCCTCTAGGGAATGGGGGTCTTACCTGCCTAGGTTGAGGTCTAGTGTTGGGATTTGTGTACATGATGTTTGCATACTTTGGATCCCAACTAGGTTCACTCGGTTCTTCACTATAGTAGGATTCATCATGTTCTGGAGTCTGCATGTAATAAGCCTGGGGGCTATCAATATGTGTAGAATCAAAGCTATGGTCACTGGGATCACTTTCTGAAAGCAATGGTGTTACTGGCACTATGGCTCTATTCAGGTTCTCTTCTGCAACTGCATACTTTACTGGATCACATTGGCTGGAGCTGGAGGTTGTTGGGCTAGCACTGGTTGAGGTCTCTACTGGCCTCATATTGTGGTTGGTAGGTTTGTTGAGGCCTAGCATACTGTTGTGGTGGGTACTGGTTCTGGTATCTACCCTGTTGTGGATATGGTTGAGGGTGGGTTTGCCTAATCGCTTGCTTATTGTATGGGCAATCTTGTGCTGTGTCATTAGTGTATCTCCATTCTATGGTGCAGTATTGGCTATTGGGATTCACTTGGGGTTGAGCCATGATGGGACATACGTTTGCCATATGGTCACCTCCACAAGTATAGCACCGTTTAATTGGGGCAAATCTTGGGATTTGTTTGCTAGAGACACCTAGTTTTTGAGCTACTTTCTCAGTGAATTCCTCAATAGATGTGGATTGCAAGGAAGAGAGGCTAGTAGAACTATCTAAATCTTTGTAGATTTTGGAAAGTTCTAATTCCTCCCCTAGGTTATCCTCAATGTTGATGCACATGCGTACACACTCGTCTATGGTCCTAGGGTCTTTCAGGTACACATATGATCTCAACTTTGTACTCAGCAGTCCATCTAGGAATAAAGCCACTTGCTTGGCTGGTGTGGGTAGCTCAGAAATAGGACATCTCTCTAAGTATTGCCTAAACCTTCTTACTGCAAGTCTCACTGTCTCTTGAGGCACTGCTTGAAGCTATGAATCAGTGAGGAAGTGTTATGCCTTATGCCACTCTTAGAGAATTCAATAATGAAAGCCTCTAGAAGTTGGTCTATGTTCCTGAAGTGTCTCTCATTAAATGGTTGAAACCACGTAAGAGCGGTGTTCCTAAGAGCTAGACCAAAGGCATTGTACTGCATGAATAGGTCCTCCACTTGCTCAGCTCTCAAGACCTGCCTAAACTCAGCCACATGATTGTATGGATCTCCAATGCCATCGAAGTAGTTTTTCATGGACTTAACTAGCTGTGTAGGTATCAAAGTTCTAGTGTGTTCCCTAGGTCTTGGTAGAGGGAATTCATCAACATTTCTTTGGTTTCTTGGGGCTCTAGCTCTCTCAGGTTCCATTCTATCCATCTCTGTTCTCATCCTTTCTCGACCCAGGGGGTTGGCGAAACTTACCTCTGGCCTATCTCTACTTCTGTCCCTGTGAGCTCCATGAGCTTGAGATGTTCCAGCTCCTTGGTGGCCAAAAGACACATTAGATCTTGGTTGGGAAAAAATGAATTCACCCTTCCAAGTGTAGGCATGTCTACCATGTTCTGAGACCACAAAGATCCTCTCTGAAGTATTGTCTAAATAGGTCACTTTTTTTGGGCTATCAGGATCTTTGAGTTCATAGATCGTGATCGTCCCTACCTCATTCGGTTGATCAGGCTTATACCTCCAAAAGGCTTCATCGGTCTCTCGGTTTAAGAGCAGATCTATGCTTTTATTGTCCTGGGGAATCCACTCTGGTGTGATAATTCTAGTAAGAACTGATTTGTCTCGAGGTGTTTTAGGTTCTTGACCTACGTTCCCTTGCTCTAGGTCTCCTATGTCCGTTTCTGGGATCACATTACCAAATTCATCTATCCTATCTGGGTGGCTGATGACTACGTATATGGTTCCTTCTTTGTCCAGGTATACTCCATTTTCAAACTTGACAGCTGGATGTTCAATTCCAATGGGTTGGTCAGGGTTTTTAATTTGGACCACGGGCCTTCCTAGACCGTCCTCATAGATGCAAGCACCTAATCGGTTGGTCCTAAGGTATTCCAGCTGCGTCTTGTAGGGGCCTTCTACCCTATGTAAATATGGCACACGTGAACTTCCTGTAGGTCTCTCCATACCGTGGGGCATCTCAGACTCGCTAGTTTCAGAGCTAGGGTAGTGAGAATGATGGCTCAACTGTTGGGCCCAAGACCTAGCAGTATGATTGACACTAGCCTCTGAAGACCTAAGACTCTGTCTATCTCTCCCTAGGTCTCGTCCTGATCTAAGGTTCATATGCCTAACTGAGCAATCCCAATTTTTACCCAAAGTACAGCCTCGTTGCAGATAAATTTGTATCAGTCACTTGGTTCTTTTTAGTTGATTATCGTGTTTATGATCTTGTCTGATATCACGTCATCAGGAATACTTGAGTTAATTTCCGCACTTTAAGTTGATTGTTCCACATTAGGTTCTTTTCCTTTAAAGTTATTGGTCACACACAGGTTATCTCTTGACTTGAACTTGATTTCTTAGATAGTCTTTGACTTGTCTTATGCCTATCGTTGCCCTGACTTACTTCTAGCACTATTCACGTGTAGCCTAAGTTAGGAATTGAAAAAGGGAGTTGAGAGTATTCCAACCTCACTTGTAGATCCCTTGCTCTTTGGTGCTCAAGAACCCCGTTCTCAAGCTTGCGGAATGCCCTTGCTTTGGATGCCTTCTAGTGCTCTCAGTGGACCTGTAAAAGTCCCAAAGTTAGCTCAAGACTTAGATTCAAATGACTTAACAAATCACTTCCATTCATGCAATTTAGATATCAATCTGCCCTCTATCTTTATGGCAAACAATTCTAGGGATCCCTTGGTTTTGTTCCCCCTGGATATGGTCAACTTCAAAATACTATGGTCAACTTCCCAACAAAACAAGAATCACAGCAAACGGATTTCGTATGAGGAACTTATGAAAGTTTAGGGTTTTGGAGTTAAAACAGGGTTCAAACAGGGTCCGTCGTGGTCTATCGGTCGCGATTGACAGGGCATGTCGGTCGTGATTGACAGGGTCTATCAGTCGCGATTGATAGAGGCTGTTGATCATGGCTGTCAATTGTGATCGACAGTATTGATCGCGATTGATAGAGAAAAATTGAATTTTTTTACTGTGATTTATGATTTAGAATGTGCTCATCTTGTGTGTCATTGTCGTGTACTTTGTTTTACCAAAAGGTCAAATTTTTTGTCGATCACAATCGACAGAGGTCTGCGACACAGAGACAGGGCCGAGCTTTTCCGTACCTGCGCAGCCTGCTGGAGATGATGATACAGCAAGAACCTGCAAGAGTGCTCAAGAAACATGCAAAAACAACACACACAAACAACTCTCTCGCTCTCTCTCACAAGTGAAATGAGGGAAATGGAAGGGAGAAGGTGATATGATAAAAAAACTGAAATTTTCGCGATGATGGAGATGGAGATCGGATATGGTGAGGATGATGATGGTGATGATGATGGTGAAGTAAGAAAGAGAAAAGTAAGAAAAAGTAAAGAAATTACCTACAATGCCAACGTCACAACTCTACGTCTTACCATCACACGCTCGTCCTCAAAGCTCGATCCCCGGCAATGGCGCCAAAATTTGGTGTAGCTCAGTGATGAGTAGCACCTCCTTTAATGTCAATCCGGGAAGACGTGAGGATGGTATGAAGACCTCGAACAAGTGATGGCACAAATGTGTGAGTGAGAAGCATACTAAACATGCACACACATACACACACACACGCGCACACAAGGCAAGAACAAAGAGAGAGACAATGGAGTTCTTTAGATTACTCAAAAGTGCTCTTACAAGTTCAATTCTACAACAAGCTAACCTCAAAAATGAGCTCTCTAGCTCTATTTATAGTTTTTGACTAGCTTTTGGCCCTGTCCAGACCTAGTGTCCGGCCTAGTTAAAAATTAGGTTCTAGGGCCTATTTGAGGGCTCAGACGAAGTCTAAAAATCATGAAAATTGGTACGATGATACTTCTAATACTCCTCAAGCTCGAGGACTCCTCGGCTTGCACAAAATGGAGTTACAAAAAGGTGAAACGGTATTTACAATGATTTTTAGTGATGAGAATCACTGTTATGAGGGTGTTGATTTGGAAAAATTTGAATGGCCTACTTGCCAGATCTTCGTTGACTACTTTTTCTGCTTGTGCCTTCTCTCCGCTCTGGCTCCCTTCTTCGGCTTCCTTGTCTTGTGAGTCCTTGGGTGTTTTGACTACTGCCAACATAAGGCTTTGTCTATCTCTCCCTAGATGTCGTCCTGATCTAAGGTTCATATGCCTGATTGAATAACTCCAATTTACCCCAAGTACAACCTCATTTTAGATCAATTTGTATCAATCACTTGGTTCTTTTTAGTTGGTTATCGTGTTTATGCTCTTGTCTGATATCACGTTGTCAGGAATACTTTTAGTTGCTCACATCACGTTAAATTCTTTTCTTTAAGGTTATCGACCACAGAGAGATTAAATTTCTACTTGAACTTGAGTATTTAAGAGTCTTCAACTTGACAGATGCCTATCGTCACCCTTACTTACTTCTAGCATGACTCGCACTTAGCCTAAGCTAGGAATTGACAAAGGGAGTTGAGAATGATCCAACCTCACTTGCTTATCCCTTGCTCTAGGGTGCTCAAGAACCCCGTTCTCAAGCTCACAGTATGCTAGTGCTCTGGACGCCCTTCAATGCTCTCAATGAACCTGTAAAAGTCCCAAAGTTAGCTCAAGATTTAAATTCAAATGACATAACAAACCATTTTCATTCATGTAATTCAGAGACCACATTGCCCTTTGTCTTTAGAAAAGACTACCCAAGAGATCCCTCAGTTTTCTCGCATCGATTATGGTCAAATTCAAAACACCCTGTCTATAACTCCCCGTATTAGTTTTACAAAAACCAGTGGATGTTTTAGTGGGATTCGAAAGGAGCTTTCAAATGAGCCCAAGATCACTCCAATTGGATTTCATATGAGGAAGTTATGACAGTTTAGGGTTCTAGGGTTAAAATAGGCTAACAGGCAAGTTGGATTTCTTAATTTACTTGTGTAGGGGCCTCACAATGGACCAACTACTTGATATTTATGCCCACAATTACCCCAAAATTTCAAATATAAAACCCTAAAAATTTTACGAAAATGCATGTCAATCGCAATCGACAAGGCTGTCGATCGCGATTGATAGAGTTGTTCGTCGGGGCCCGTTAGTCGCGATCGACGTGTCAATCGCGATTGATGGTGTCAATCGCAATCGACAGAGTCGGCTGTGAGGTCTATCAATCACAACCGATGGTGTCAATCACGATCGATAGTTTTTCTGCAAATTCTGATGCAAATTCAGTCAATCGTGGGTGTGTCCGTCGTGATGGACACGTGGACACGTGAGTATTTGTGCCAATCATGAAATTTCAGTCGATCACGATTGATGGTGTCAATCGCGATTGACTGAGTCCTATGCGGTGATCCATCATGGTCTGTCGATCGCGATTGACAAAGTCTGTCGATGGCGATTGACAGAGTTTGTTGGTCGCGATTGACAGGGTCTGTCGGTTGCGATTGACAGGGTTTGTCGGTCATGGATGTTAGTCGTGATTGACAGTGTCAATCGTGATTGATAGAGAAATAAGGAATTTTTTAGTTGTGATTAGTGATTTAGGATGTGCTAATCATGTGTGTTATGGTGGTGCACTTTGTTTTACCGAATGTCAAACTTCACGATCGACAGAGGTCAACGCCTCTGCACAGTCAATTTTCTCACCTACTAGAGCTATTGTAGCTGGAAGGGAAGCTGGTACCTACAAGAACACTCAGGAAAACACAGAAAACAAGTGTGCATACAAGATCTCTCTCACTCTCGCTCTCAAGTGGAAATGAGGAAATGAATGGAGATGGGGGTATATGGTCGCAATGGTGAAGATGATGATGGATGGATATGGTGTGTAAAAGAAAAGATGAAGGTAAAAACAAGTAAAAGAAATGCTTACCTACCCTTCCAACGTCTCTAATCTACGTCTTACCATCACATGCTCATCCTCAAAGCTCGATCCCCAGCAACGGCGCCAAAATTTGGTGTAGCTCAGTGGTGAGTAGCACCTCCTTTAATGTCAATCCGGGAAGACATGAGGATGGTATGAAGACCTCGAGCAAGTGACGTGCAAAGGTAATGATGCAAAAGCACATGAGCATGCACACACATACACACACACACGCACACACGTAAGAACAAGGATTGAGACAATGGAAGCTTTGATTAAGATCACAACACAATTAAAAGAGCTCTTTTTGTTCAAATTACAATTTGTTCTCCTCAAAAATGATCTCTCTAGCTCCTTTTATAGTTTTTGACTAGCTAGTGGCCATGTCCAAACCTAGTGTCCGGCCTAGTTAAAAATTAGGTTCCTAGGCTATTTTGGAGGCTCAAACGAGCTCTAAAAATTATGAAAATTGGTACATAATTACTTCTACTACTCCTCAAGCTCGGACTCCTCGGCTTGAACAAAATGGAGTCGAATCTACCAAAAACGGTATTTACAAGGTTCATGCAATGATGAAAATCACTATTAAAAAGGGATTAGGTCGGAAAAATTGAATGGCTTACTTGCCAGATCTTCTTTGATTGCTTTGCCTACTTGACCCTTCTTTTTGCTCTGATTCCTTATGTTGGCTCCCTTATCTTGAGATGCCTTGGTTGCTGTCAACAATGAACCATAAATTTTTTATCAACAATGTGTACACGAAGTCTAGCACCAGCAATAATAGGAATTGAAATCAAATTCTTCTTGATATCGGGTACATACAGTGCATTCTTAAGATAAAAAATACCTCCATTTGTAGTCTTAAGCTGAATTTTTCCAACCCTAATAATAGGATAAGAAGCATTTTTTGTATATACATGTCCTCCCTTGGGCACATCTTTCAAATTTGCAAAAATTATTTTGCACGATGTGATATGCTTTAAAGCATCACTGTAAAAAAACCAAAACTTTATTAACAATCACACATGTATAATGTGATGATGAATCATAATGAAATATAAAGGAACATGCCTAAAGATCTTGGTCAACATTAGCTTCATGATTCTTTGCATTAAATGTATTATCAACAATAGACATGTCAGATTCTTTAATCTTTTCATTATGCTTGGTAGACTTTCTACATTCATCAATGGTAAGTCTAGATTTTCAACAATACTTGCATCTCTTCCTCTTTTTCATATCACCATCATGAGATGAAGAAGTGGAAGAGGAAGAGAGAGGCTTTGGTTTTGATGAACCCAACATTGAATCATATTTTCTTTTTTCCTTTTGTGTAAGAGCAAGTGCTTTTGTTCCCTCAAGCAAACCACTTCTATTCACTATTGATTGCTCTTCTTGCAAAAGAAGAGACATAATATCATCAAAATTATACATATTTAGATCTCCATTCACAACCAAACAAAGTGTAGTAGTAAAGCTTTGAAAAGATTCTGACAATCCTTTGAGTAGTGTAGAAATGGCTGATGCATCCTGAATGATCTCATCAATGCTTGCCAATCATTCTTTCAAATCCTTGGTGCATGTAACATATATATCCTCTAACTCATTTTCAGGCGTACATACATCTTCAAGTTGCTTTCTCAATTAGCAACATGTGCTTCATTATGCATGACATACAAAGAAGCAAGTGTATCCCAAGCTTGTATTGAAGCAATGCATGATTGAACTTTCTGTGTAGTAGGTGCTTCATAGAAAGGGAAATCAATGCATGAACTTGAACATTCTTTCCATCCCATCTAAGTTTCTCTTGCATAGGTGGAGAAGGCTTGGTTACTATACTTGAAGAAGATCCATTGTCTATGACAATTAGCTATGTGATAGAAGAAGCACCGGGTCATTTGTGAACATCTTCTATAATGTTCCATAGTTTCGTTGCAATAAGAATATGCTTCATCATGTAAGATCACATTGGAGAATTGGTTCCATTAAGCTTATCTTCAACTTGAAGCATTCAAAACAAGTCATTGTTGTTTGCCATTGCACCAAAGAACTCAAAAGTATCCAGATATGAACTTCAACAAAGCTCACAAAAAAAAACTTTGATGGCAAATCTAGCTGCATGAATGGCTTCAAAAGGGAGCTAAAAACCTAGAATGCTTGATAGAACTGATCTCTAAGTGCTGAAATTTGTATTTCTGTGCTCCAAAACTAATTTGCACTAGTAAAAGTGCACATGGCTATGTCTTGGAAAAATGAAACAGATTGAAAAGGAGATGAACTTCATATGATACCACTATTGGGTGTGTAGTGAGTGAGAAAGCACAAATAGAAGTACACACACACACACACGAGCAAAGAAGGACATCAAAGCATAGAGACATGCCATGGCTAGAATGTTGAGGAATCACTCACAAATTTGACATACAGATAGACATAAAAGAAAAAGAAAAGAAGCGGAATCTTCAGAAAATTAAAAGCCTCAGTTGTACAGCGTGCGGAATCAGTCCGTTAACCAGAATTAAGAATTGTACGAGTAACAGAGCAATAAACCGCGGTGGGTGCAATAATGCGCACATAACGTGAATTGAAGAATGAGAGCGTGGAAGAATGCAAAAGAAAAGTGTATATATATAGTAAGGATGAGGGATGTGATGAGAGAAGACTCGAAGAGATGATAAGATTATGACTGAAGAGAGAGTGAGTGAGAAGTTCTCAGAAGACGCCATAGATCGCGTATGTACAGATGAATAACAGAAACCTGGAATGTCAGGTATTCATCTGAGAGGGATGGTAATAAGAAACTACTCAGTGTAAGAGAGTTTCTACAGCTTGAGCAAGAAGAGGCCAAGCTTGTTTGTACACATCTTTTCTAATAGAAAACACATGTTCATGTGGAAGTTTGCGTGCTTGTTCGCATGTGAAGAATCTGAAGTTTTTCGAGTTACGGTAGAAAGTTTGTTAACCATTAACAGTTACAGTTCGTTACTAAACGTGTCCCTCGGTACTCTCTAAGTAAACGAATGTCTCGGTCAAAGATATTTCAGTAAACGCACTTTCGGTCAGTTATAGTTTTCTCAGAAAGTGAATTTTTCCGGTAGAACAACGAAGTATATCTCGCAGTAGAATCCAAAGCTTTGTATCAGAGATAGCTCATCTTGTAGCTAGACATCTCTACTTTAATCTGATCACAGTTTTCGGTGGAATGGATATGTACACACAGTACAAAGTCTAACCGGAAAGTGGCACTTCAGAACTGTGAAGTTGTCTATAAACTTCAAGAAGAAGTCCATTCAGTGTAGGAAGTTCACGTATCACTTCCTTACTTCACATAAACTCATTTGAAGTAATCACGAGCAGAAGCAGCGTTCATTCCGGTGATATTCCGGTACAATTTCGGTGACGTCTCAGTGACAGTCCGGTGAAGTTCCGATGGAATTTAAGTCGAGTTTAACACAGTTAAGTGACAGTAATCCTGCTAAGCTACTGTTGATTACAGAGGTGTTCTATATCACTCTAGCTTAGCTCTCTATTCGGCAGCGCGGCAATTTGCGCAGGCCTGATAAGGTTCAAGCCTTGCTATGATGACCATCATCAGCGATATCAGAGCGAAAGATTATCGCCAACAATTGGTATCAGAGCCGGTTAGTTCAACAATCGGCATCAGAGCCAAAAAGGACCATGGCAGATCATGTCCAAATTGATAAGCTAGATAGAGATAATTATCCCGCGTGGGTAATGCGTATGGAAGCCTTACTTATGAGTAAGGACTTAATGATGTATGTGACCAGAGAAGAAAGGAAGCCGACCTTCGAAGATGATAGCCAACCGGGAAAAGAAGAGTTAGAAGCTTTGAAGTTGTGGCAGAAGAAAGATGCAACGGCAAGAGCCTACATTTACAACACTGTTTCAGATTATCTACTACCGCACATTAGAGGTCTGGAGAAAGCGGAGGACATATGGAGCGCATTGGAAGACCACTTCCAAAATACTACGAAAGCTAGAAAGGCTAGCTTATGGTCCGAGTTCACAACATTTAAAAAGAAGCCGAGTCAAAGCATTAGTGACTATGTCACTAAAATGAAGGATCTAGCAGATAGTCTTGGATCCATAAAAGAAGATGTCGAAAATCATAGATTGATAGCGCAACTGCTAACAGGGCTGAGAGGAGATGAAAGGTGGAAACCTTTCGTACTCTCAACTGAACTTTCTTTAAATCACTTTGTACCAGATTTAAATCAGTTGCTTGGTTTGATGCTCACATATGAGCAAGATCTGAAAGGAGATGGAGATAAAGGACAAAGCTCTACAATGTACATAAAGAACAAGAAGAAAGATAAAGGTAAGTCAAAAGACGAAGAAGAGTCAAGCACTCAGGCTTATTATGCTAGAGGTAAAGGCACCGGCAAAGCAAGAGGTTTTGGAAGAGGAAGAAGTAGTCAGAATACCAACAAGAAAGCTTGCTGGATTTGTGGACTAAGTAATCATCTGGCGCATGACTTTTGGCACAACCAACAGGGATCAAATCAAAATCAGAACAGTAATAGCAAAGGCAGAAGCGGAAGATATCAAGGTAACTTCCAAAAGGGAAGACAAAATCAAAGAGGAGGCTACGGTAGAGGTGGAACAAGAAGTTGGGGACAGGGCCAATCCTACAACACCACCTACAACAACTACGCAAAAGACACGCAGAATGAAAATCATACATCATTGATGATGAACTCAATAAGCACATCTGATAACGAAGATCTAAAGGTATTTTGTATTGACTCTAGATGTTCTAATCACTTGTCAGGAAACATAGAGCTGATGTCAGAACTGGAAAAAGGAAGTTCGAGTCACACTGTTCAAACATGTGACAATACAAGACATAGTGTACATTCAATTGGAAAGATGAAGTGCAAGAGTGGAGCAGATTTGCTAACCAATGTTTTATATGTTCCAACAATACCGAAAAATTTGATCAGCGTAGGACAGATAGTTGAGAAAGGATTTCAGGTCAGATTTACAAACAAAGGTGTATTTGTAGAAGATCCCGAGAACGGATATAATCAGATCGTCTCTGGTAAGAAAGAAGGAAGACTCTTTACTTTAAGAGTACAAGGGAACATTGGCCAAGCGTTGCTCACATATGATGAAAAGGTGATTACAGAACTTGATCTCTGGCACAAGAGATTAGGTCATTTCAATGAAAAAGGAATCAAAGCTATGATAGCGAATCAGTCTGTACTGGGATTACCAAACGTACAGAACCAACATATGATTCACAAATGCGAAGCTTGTCAGATGGGAAAAGCCCACAGGTTACCTTTCCAGAAGAAAGGATTCAAACATGATGGTGTGCTAGAACTCATACATACAGATGTATGGGGACCAACGAAAGAAGGATCAATTAGCGGATCAAGGTATTACGTCCTTTTCATTGATGATGCAACAAGATGGATAACTCTTTATGTTTTGAAAGAGAGATCAGAAGTGTTTGGAGCCTTCAGACATTTTCATGCATATGCTGAAAGACTCACAGGTCGAAAGCTTAAAAGACTGAGTTCTGATGGAGGGGGAGAATATTTCTCCCAAGAGTTCAATGATTACCTTTGGAATGCAGGTATCAAAAGAGAAATAACCTGCAGATATACACCACAACAAAACGGTGTAGCAGAAAGAAGGAACCGAACTCTAGTCGAGTTTGCACGAGCTATGCTGAAAGAAAAGAATTGTCCAGATTATCTTTGGGCTGAAGCCGTAAATACAGCCACATACTTGGTAAACAGATTACCATGTACAACGTTAGAAGGAATGACCCCTTATGAAGCCTGGTGGGGAAAGAAGCCAACACTTGATCATTGTAAAGTGTTTGGATCAGTCACTTATGCTTATATACCGTCTCAACTGAGACATAAGCTTGAACCGAAAGCAGAGAAATATGTGTTCGTCGGATACGATGAAAAGCAGATGGGTTACAGGTTATGGAGTCGTCTAACCAAACAATTTACTATTTCCAGAGATGTAACGTTTGATGAACAGAAAAGCTGGTATGCAGATCAGAGCCATACAGCTAAAGAATTTGAAGAAGAGATAAAAAGAAAAGAGAAAGGAAAATCAATCGTGCAGGTGAATAAAGATGAAGATTACACGCAGGCAAGTACGTCCAGGACCGGATCAGGCATGAGAAACGAAGATGAAGATGTATATTCATATGCACACGAAGAATATGAGCTAAGGAGGTCAAACAGAGTAAGAAGACAACCGGAAAGGTACTCCTATGATACATCGTATATAACTCTGAAAGATTATGCATATATGGTCAAAGATGATGATGAACCTCAGAGCTATGATGAAGCTAAAGGCAAGAAGCAATGGGAAGAAGCAATGGAAGAAGAATTCAGTGCACTGGAAGAGAACAAGACATGGGAGCTTGTTCCTAAACCAAATGGTAAGAAAGTAATCGAAAATAAATGGGTTTTCAAAGTTAAGAAACTTGCAGATGGAAGAATAGCCAAACATAAAGCGAGACTGGTTATCAAGGGCTATGCTCAGACGCATGGCATAGACTATGATGAGACGTTTAGTCCGGTGGCAAAGATGTCAACCATAAGGACAATGATTGCTATAGCAGCATCAAAAGGATGGAAGCTAAGTCAACTAGATATAAAGAATGCATTCTTGAATGGATATATATCAGACGAAGTCTACATGGAACAACCAGAAGGTTTCGTTGTAGCTTAGTGATGAGTAGCACCTCCTTTAATGTCAATCCGGGAAGACGTGAGGATGGTATGAAGACCTCGAGCACGTGGCGGCACAAGTGCGTGAGTGAGAAGCACACAAGCATGCACACACATACACACACACGCGCACGCACGGCAAGACAAAGAGAGAATCAATGGAGTTCTTTAGATTACTTTCAATAGCTCTTACAAGTTCGTTTCAATTACAATCTAACCTCAAAAATGAGCTCTCTAGCTCTTTTTATAGCTTTTGGCTAAGTTTTGGCCCTGTCCAGACCTAGTGTCCAGCCTAGTTAAAAATTAGGTTCCAGGGCTTATTTGAGGGCTCAAACGATATCTAAAAAATACGAAATTTGGCAGGTAGATACTTCTAATGCTCCTCAAGCTCAAGGACTCCTTGGCTTGCACAAAATGGAGCTACAAAAAGATGAAATGATATTTACAATGGTGCTTAGTGATGATAATCACTTTTAATGTCAATCCGGGAAGACGTGAGGATGGTATGAAGACCTCGAGCACGTGGCGGCACAAGTGCGTGAGTGAGAAGCACACAAGCATGCACACACATACACACACACGCGCACGCACGGCAAGACAAAGAGAGAATCAATGGAGTTCTTTAGATTACTTTCAATAGCTCTTACAAGTTCGTTTCAATTACAATCTAACCTCAAAAATGAGCTCTCTAGCTCTTTTTATAGCTTTTGGCTAAGTTTTGGCCCTGTCCAGACCTAGTGTCCGGCCTAGTTAAAAATTAGGTTCCAGGGCTTATTTGAGGGCTCAAACGATATCTAAAAAATACGAAATTTGGCAGGTAGATACTTCTAATGCTCCTCAAGCTCAAGGACTCCTTGGCTTGCACAAAATGGAGCTACAAAAAGATGAAATGATATTTACAATGGTGCTTAGTGATGATAATCACTTTTAATGGGTGTAGAGGTTTTGAAAGATTAAGGTTGCCTTAGTGCTAAATCTGCGTGAATGTTCATCAGTGCTTCTTTCTGAAGAAAATTGTTGGCCTACTTGCCGGATCGTCGTTGACTGCCTTGTCTGCTTGTGCTATCTCTTTTCTCGGACTCTCTTCTTGTGCTTCCTTGTCTTGTCAGTCCTTCAGCTCCGGCTCCAACACCCCCCCCTCTCTCGCGTCTGTCGTCCCTGACAGACCCTTGTTGAGAGGTTTTTTGGATGTAGTATTCGACGACGTCCTGTGCTAAATGATGTTGGGCAATTCGCAACCCTTTGGCCAAATCTGTCAGAAGAGCATCCCAGTCTACCGACCCAGGAACCTCTGGATGTGGCATACGTAGCTTTTCGGAGTGGAGAGCTTGTTCCACTGCAAACAACTGCAAGAGATGGGATGGTCTGGGAATGAATATCTCGGAATGATATTCCCAGAATCCCGTGACAAACATCTCTTCGAACGTTTGTTTGAAACAGGCCGGTAGATATTTGATGCAAGCGTGCCATGCATACACAACATTGATCGATGGAGTTGTGCTCATGTCGTATACAAGATCCTGGTTCCCTTCATTAAATCCTAGTGCTGAGAGATGCGGTTCCTTGACATTTTTGAAGGTCCTGAAGGTGACCAGCATAAGTTCGAAAATTTTCAGGCACATCTGAGTCATGATATCAGGAACATTCTTGAAACGGGCCCCCCAATGCCGGATCGTTGAAATCATATAGCCAATTGTGGGTGCGCCTTTAGGGGGTGCGAAGTACACGTAATTTAGCCACTTCTCGCATCCTTTAATCGTCAGCACTGTATGTGTGTACTCCGGCCAGGATCTCCTTCGGAACACAGGGCAATAACATGGATTATATTTGATGTACAATGGCATGTTGTTCCACGTTCTTACCATTTCCGGATAGGTTTCGAGCAGTCGAATTCGCCATGTTGGTTGCCGGATATGTCCTTGCTTGGCACTCTCTGGGATGTCATCGGGTGCAAATTGGGTGGCAGAGGTGGGTTCCCTTGAGGTGTGGCGCTTGATCTCCGCATTATAATCCGCCATCAGTACGCAAAAAGGTACATACAGATCATCCGATGGCCCGATCCACCTATGGTGTGAAAGATTCTGGAAATAATCAGATTTTATTACCACCTCTTCCAATTTTGACATCAATGCGATTTGGACGGCCACCCTGTCATCATGCGTCGTGGCTACTTTCTCTAACTTTTGCATCCATTCCGGTGCCTCGATCTCAATTGTGTCCATGCCCTGTTCTGTGCGCTTACCTCCGGGTGTTGGCATCGGGACATAGGGATCCTCAAATGTTTCTTCTACCTCAATTGGCACCAGGTCGTCAGGCTCGGGGTCTACCAGAGGGGAGGGCTGACGCTCATATTGCATAACCTTGCTGCGTAATTCCTCAAGTTCGGCCCGGAGTTTACTGACCTCTTCAGCTGTTTCTTCTGCGGTTATGCTCGGGCTGGGTTCTGTTTGTCGAGTGGCCAATTGTCTTCGTAACTCATCTCTTTCTTTTTCTAAAGCGGCATGGGCCTCCATTAAGTCTGCATGAGTTTCTAACACCACCTGCATATTCTCAGAGGGTATCGCCTTGAATCGTTCTGGGTCAATCTCTTGTGGGGAACCCTCCATGGCCGCTTCCAGGTTTTCTTCGTTCTGTTTCTGTAATCTCTTATTCTCTTCTAACGCGGTCGACATGTGTTTTCGGAGGAGGCCCAAGTTTCGTCGAAGTTTCAGGTTTTCCGTGATCTGAGAATGGAGCAGCTCGTCCATATGTCGTCGTTCGTCATCATCTGTTTGAGGTGGGTTGGCTTCTAATTGTGCGTATTGCTCCTGTAATGTCACGTGCTGTTGTTCTAGTTGCTGCTTCTGCTCTTCAAGATCCCTACATCTTGCTTGGAGATCCTCGTGGCGTTGGAAGAGCCTTGTATGTTGGTCGTCCAAGTGTTGGTAATGTTGTTGGAGTTGGGCCATGCATTGATGCATATTATTAAATAGGTTACCGAGAGGAATAGTATTGAATGCAGAGGGGTAGGGAAAGGGAAAGGGGGTTGTGAATGCAGTACTGGGGATGGGTGAGGGGGGGGGTGGGGGAATGGGAGAGTGTGGGTAAATGGGGGATGGGAGAGGTGCAAAGGTGGGTGATACCTCCATGAAAGTGGGGTTCGTGATGGGAGTGACTGTGAACATGGGGATTGTGGTAGCGGTGAGGGTTGTGAATGTGTACAGAGGTGTGTGTAATTGTGAACTTCTAGGAAGTGTGCTCGGGGTGGTGAGGTGTACAGTGGCTGTAGTTAGACTTATGTTTTCAGTGGGAGTAGAGTGTGTGGATTGTGCGTTGATGTGTGCAGTGGTTTCAGAGGTGGTGACAGTGGAGGTTACAGTGGTAGAGGGAGGTGATTGAGGTCGATGTGGGGGAGAAGGTGGCAAGGGAGGTGATGGGGGTGCACTCGATGTGTGGACTTCCTCGGTGTCGTGAACTGTGTGTGCCGTGCCAGTGGTTGTGGGGGTGCCTTGTGGTCCTGATCCTAATACATTCATTTGTTTTCCCGATCGTGGGAGTGTCTTCCATATCTTCTCTCTGTTCTTCGTGAGTGCACAAGTGCTGTGTGCACAGTTTCCGGTACTCCTAAAGCATCTGATATCATTTCCAAGGTGGCACGGTATTGCTCGTCCACACCTTCCTCCTCCAGAATCTGGTTCATGAGAGCTTTACCTGCAGCTAATGAGAGCCTGTGTTGCTCTTGAACTCGGTTCATTGTTTCGTAAAGCTTCTTTAATGCGCTAGTGTAGGCGGGGGCACCTTCCAGTACTTGTAGGGCTTCTGGATCATACTCTTGTTCTTCGGGTTCTGAATGTCCGCCCTGTGTCTCCCAATGAGCTTCTTCTTCAGTGTCCACGTTGACTACGTCTGGTTGGTTGGGCTGTGCTTGGTCTGGGGCAGTTTGCTGTCCACTGGCTTGCTCTTCTTCAACTTCTGCATTTACAGCTTCTATGATTCTTGCAACTTCTTCGTCAGTTAAGTCCTCTAGAGTGAACCCATGCGGGAACTCCAGATCAGTCGGTACTGGTGGAAATACAAGATTGGGGCCATCTATGCTGTGCCTGGGTAGCCTGATAGTAAACGGTTGCACTCGTCGGGGGAGTCTTGGGGTTGTCTCAGGCGTCAGAGTTGCCCCGCGAGCTTGTGCACAAGGCATCGGGACAGTGCCTCGCATCTTCTTTGAGGGAGGCCCTACAGCTGACAATCTGCATTGAAATTCCTGAGCTCTGGACCAGATCAGAGCCCTTTGCACCGGTACATCATAGGCGAGACATCTGTAGACAATTCTTGTGAGTGCACAGCAACCATACAATACAGATCTTTGCTTCTTATACCATCTCTGATGAGCCATATGAATCTGATCGATAATCCAATGGGGCATATTGATGGTCAACTCAAAAGCATCCGCCAGGTAGAGGCTAAACCAAATCTTTTTGGGAGGCATTGTGAATCTATCCTGCGCGGGGAAGGCGAAATGTTGCATGACCATACGTAAGTGGATGGCGATCGTGGGTGTCATTGCAACCATGTCCTTCAGCTTTGTCAGATTCCTGTTCTTCATGTTGTCTGGAACCATTGTCTCTTTCTCTGTTGGAATGTGCATTCCCTGCATGTCGAGTGCTTCTCTTACCAGATTGATAGTTAAGCGGAAACGCTTCAGCTCGTTGCCCCTTGTGAGTGATGGGAGCACAAAGGAGCTGTATCCTTTCTTGTCTTTGCTGGGGGTGAGGGTACTAATTAGATATGAGCATCTGAGGAAATCTGGCTTTGGTAGTTGGGACTTGAAGTAGTCATAAAGCCCTGCCTTCTTCCAGATCGGCTTAAGTCCTTCGTTATTTTGTAGCCTTTCAAATTCCCTGGTAAAGAAATGGTATCGGCCCCATCGTCCATTGAATTCGACTTCGGATTCCCACATATACGTGCCTTCACCCAGGGGACCAGCAACGTCACTGAACCAATGTGAGGCTTTGCCCACCGGCATTGTGTGTCCCTGCGGGGGATTCTGAATTGGTATGGCGTGCAATGCCCGTAATGCCGCTGGTCTTTCCTTTAACTCCTCCTCGACTGGAAGACTTTCGATGTCCACCACTTGTGGGCTGGAGCCTGCCTGGGAGCTAGTTCCTACTGTATCTGCCATTTTACTTCTTGCTGTCTGTCTCTGTGAGAATATACAAACAGGTGTTAATATTGTACAGGACAAGTGAGGACCGTTGTTCCCATCACAATATTAACATGAGGGTCGGGAGCGAATAATGGGTTAGTAAGTGTTCGGTGCACGTGTGTGTGGTTAATGCTTGGGTAATCCTAGGAGACTAATGAAGTTAGCAAGTGGGGATGAATTTACAAATTGGGGTCGGGGGGTTTATTACAGGTCTTAGGCTGCCAAATGCAGTGGATGGGCTTTGCTTTCGGTTTCGTAGAGACTCTAGAGAGCTTTCTCGATGGCGCGGTTTGAAAATGAGGCTTTTTAGGGACCCATTTACAATTGATTACATGCGCGCTCTTGGGTCTTGGTGTGTTCTTGAGTGTTGAGAACGAGTGAATACTGGCAGTATGCGTAGCTGCGTCATGCTGCATAGGTTGTGGCCTTGGCGTAGCTACTTGTGCCTTCAAGCAAGCCTTAGGCACCCAAATTTGTCTTGATTGTGGGCTTGCCTTCATCAACTTCTTGGGCACCCAAATAGATTTTACTTTAGCAGAAAAATTTCTGAAAGACTTCTTATTAGCGTGGTGTTGTTGGTTACTAATAAGAGGCTTTGCCCGTGTAGTTGACGGTGGTGCAACCGGTTGTTTGCCTTTCCGCACCCACACCTGGTTTATTTTCTGGGACATTCTGCTGCGCAGGTACTTTTGATCTCGGACATAGGTAGTACTCTGCTTCTTCTGCCTTTGATCCACCTTTGGTTGCTGCCTTCTTCTGGCCTGTGGAAGAGAAGGGAGTTCCGTTGCATCCCTGACTCCTTTTTTGCAAATATCATTCCTCTGCAGCACAGGGTTTTGAACAAGAACAGCATGGTCATCTTCATGTGTACCCCTGGAAGGACCAGGAGTCTGTGCCTTTCCTAGTTCCTTGAGTGCTCCATTGTCTAATTCTACTGTAACTCGACTATGATTGACCCAAACCTGGAGAAGTCCACTTCTTAGGTTTAGATTGACCGCTTGGTCATAGATCCAATCTTGACCCAAGACGAGAGGCTCCGTGAGATCCTCATCTTGACACACTAGTACTTTAACTGTCATTGCCTCATCGTGAATGTAGAGGGGAAGTTCCACCTCGCCCATGCAAGGGGTTTCCACGCCTCCCAATCCTATGAGATATGCTTCCACAGGATTGACAGTCAACTGTAATTCTTGGCAGTAAGACACTCTAACAGCACTAGTGGCTGCACCTGAGTCAATCAAGGCTCTTACGGTCCTTGCACTCTTTCCTTGTCCTATATCTATGGTTATGAAAGGACGTCTATCAATTATTCTATGCGAAACTTCATCCTTCTGATGCGTTCTAAAGCTTCTGCTTGAGCTTCTTCTCGAACTCGCTTTTCTTCCTCTTTGCGTTTCTTAGCAGTGTTGAGTCGGCTGAGCATTTCCTCCGTGAGGAGTTCCTGATACAACTTGACTCTGCAACCACTAATATAGTTAGGGAGAACATCACCCTCTAATGTGGCCAGTTGTACTGCTCCACTTGTGGAGATCCTATTGATGATCATAGGTCCGTAGCCTCTCTTTTCTAGCTTCCTTGCGTATTGTTTCAGTGTATAGACTAAAACTAGATCTCCTGCTTTCAAACCCTTATCCTTTACGTGGGCGTCAAAGTATGCCTTCTGTCTCTTCTTGGCTGCATATATTCCTGCAGCGGCTCTCAGTCGTGTTTCTCCTAATCGTTCAAGGTCAAAAATCCTAGAGGAGAGTTCATGGCCTGTCCATTCGTGCTCTTGTGCTACTTTCAACGTAGGAATCAGGAAATCCAAGGGTAGCACAGCGTGTTGACCGAATACCATCTGAAAGGGGGTGGCTTGGAGTACCGTTTTGTAGGCAACTCGGTATGCCCAAACAGCATGGTGTAGTTGTTTGTCCCAATCAGAGCGTTTAGTGTTCACTAATTTCGTCAGTACATTGCATAAGATCTTATTGGTGCTCTCAGCTTGTCCATTAGCTTGAGGGTGATAAGGGGCAGACTTTTTGTGTATTACCAAGAATTCTTGGAGCAGATTTTCAATCACTTCGTTCAAGAAATGAGTGCCTCTATCACTTACAAGCTCTATAGGTAGCCCGTATCTCGTGAATACATTCTCAAACAAGAATTTGGCAGTTGTTTGAGCATCGTTCTTTGTCGTAGCCTTTACCTCTACCCACTTGGTGAGATAATATGTCGCAACAATGATGTATTCCGCATGAGAACCCTTAGCTGGGGGATTAATAGGACCTACAAAGTCTATTCCCCACTTAGAGAATGCACGTCCACCCATCATAGGTTTCAGTGGCATCTCATCTTTGCGTATGGGATACTGAGCCCTCTGACAGACATCACACCGTTTCACATAGGTATGTGCATCCATGTGAAGGGTAGGCCACCAAAAGCCCGCAAATAGGACTGCCTTGATCACCCGATCCGGTCCAAAGTGTCCTCCTGCTACACCTTGGTGAGCAGTTTCTAAGATCTTAAGATACTCACTTTCATGGACACATAGCCTCAGGTAACCATCTTTACCACGCTTATATAGATTATCACCAATGAGTGAATAATCCTGGGCTTCTTGTTCTAAACTCCTTTTCCTAGCTAGAGTCATGTCTGGAGGGAATGTGTTTGTCCTCAAGAATGATACTAGAGGTTCACTCCAATCTGGCACAATGGAGACTTGATAGAGAGTGGCATGTTCCACAGGTGGTTTAGTGCAACATATTGGGCATTCCTTGCACAACTTTTGGACATCAGCTTCCATAGTTGGCCAATGTACTCCGAATCTCTTTAGAGTCTGTAAAGTTCGTTGCTTTGAATGGTGTTGCTCTAGCGCACCTACATGTGCTAATTGCAACCATTTAGCGTACTCATCCTCTTCTACGCAACAAGCCAAGATCCCTTGATCTGTGTGCTTGTACATGCTTCCTGCCATGATGTGGTACTTTTGGGCTTTTACAACCTCTCTATTCCGTGTGTTTACCACTGGATGGTTAGGCCCGTATGTCAATACTGGTACCAATGGCTTAGCCCACTGCGGTACAACTTCCAAATTAAACAAGTAAGCATCAGGAAGGTCATCTGACACCCCTTGTGGGGCTTCTCCCGATGTGAGCCTAGAGAGGTGATCTGCTCTCAAATGAGTCCTCCCTTTTCTTACCACAACCTCAAAGTCATATTCCATGAGCAAGAGAAACCATCTCACTAACCTTCCTGTATTGCATGGCTTGTTTACGAGATATAGCAATGCCTGATGATCAGTAAAAAATTTAAACTTATTTGCAAGCAAATAGTGTCTAAATTTCTTAACTGCATATACCATGCCTAATCCTTCTCGCTCTATAGTGGTGTAATTCCGTTCAGCTGCATTCAACTGTCTACTGGCATAGGCAATTGGAAGATCCATATTACCTTCACCAGTAGGTTGTGCAAGCACACATCCAATGGCATAATTGGATGCATCCACATGAACATGGAATGGCTTATTCCAATCTGGTGTGGTCAAGATTGGTGCTGAACACAATCTTCGTTTAAGCTCCTGGAAGGAATTCTCACATTCATCCGTCCACTCAAAGTTTGTCAGAAGTCCGTACATGGGCTTTGCAATGACAGCATACATGTGTATAAATCGTCGGTAATAACCACAGTGCCCCATGAAAGCTTGTACTTCCTTTACATTCTTTGGCCTAGGTAGCTCTGCTATGGCTCTCACTTTTTCTTCGTCGGTAGATATGCCATTCTTTGACACTATGTGTCCTAGAATCTTGCCTTGCCTGACCATAAAAACGCATTTTTCTGGGTTCAGGCAGACTTGGTATTCTCTACATTTGTCAAAGATTTGTCTGAGTTCAGGAATATGGGTTTGTCTAACATTGGAATGAGCACAAAGATCATCAACATAGACTTCTAAACTCTTCCTCAGGAACTCCTTAAACACATGGCACATCAGCCTCTGGAAGGTAGCTGGTGCATTGGTAAGCCCAAATGGCATTACTCTAAAAGCAAAAATGCCCCATTCTATGGCAAAGGCTGTCTTATGCTGATCCTCTGGAGCTATGGCTACTTGATTGTAGCCAGAAAATCCATCAAGGAAGCTGTACACTTCCTTGCCTGCCACTCTTTCTAAGAGATGTTCTGTGATGGGAAGCGGATAGTTATCTCGAATTGTGGCTGCATTAACCTTTTTCAAGTTAATGCACACACGCAGCTTGCCATTCTTCTTGGGCACCACTACGATGGGGGATACCCATTCAGTGTGCTCAATTTCATAGATAAATCCAGCTTCAACCAATCTATCTATCTCTTCTTTTATCTTAGCAGCGTAATTATCGTTATATGTATAAGGCTTTTGCTTAGAGGGTTTGGCATCTGAGGTCATGGGGATAGTGTGTGAGCATATATCTGGGTCAACACCTTTCAAATCCTTATAGCTCCAAGCGAATACATCTCGGTATTCTCTTAGCAAGGCTATCAACGCATGCTCCTCTTCCGCTGTTAGGTCATGACCTATGTACGTACATCTCTCCTCTCCTTCTTCTAGAGCCACTACAATTTTCTTGGTCGTTTCTTTGTTATCATAGGCCTCTCCTGATTGTGCCTCTCGTTTAGGCATTCTTATCATGACTCTCCTGTCATCTATCTCATACTTCTTAAAATTTTCCGGGACCTCAAACAAAGATTCTTCCTCTTCTGGTGAGACTTCTCTCTTCTTTCGTTTCTTTCCTTCTTCCGTTGGGCTCACATGTGTTGCTAATCTTACATCATTTGTCAGCTCTCCATGCCTCTGGGGTTGAAATTCTACTTCATGGAAGTATTCTTCATCTGATGCAAATGGTGGGTCCATAATGATTGACTCTAGATCAGAGTCACTTGCGTCCTCAAATGCATCAGGGCTAGGTTCGCATTCTTCTAGAACTGCCTCTCCCATGATTGGCTCTATGGAGAAGACTGAAATGTCATAGCCATCCTCATCACAGTGAGGTGTCCATTGTTCTTCATTGATGGCTACATCCATTGTTGCTAAAATTTCTGCCCAGCCATGGGGTTCGAATTCCTCATCAGGAAAAACTACAGGTGCATAGGCTGGGTCTTGAATGGGTCTATGGGTTTTGTTTGCACCTATTTCTCTGGCCTTTTCTCTCTTCTCTTCCTCTACTGCTACTTTGCACATCCATAAGTGGGTGTCTTCATGCATCCAAGAGGATCCAGATCCTATGGAATGCACCGATTTCGTATCATCTTTGGCTCTATGGATGGGATTCCACTGGATAGGAGGGACATCTCTATGAGAATAATCCTTGAGATTAACTTTGGTTGTAACACCCAAGTGCTGCAGGTACAAAGAATTGGTTCCCCAATCCTGTACCACTTGCAACTGTCGCATGAATGGTCTTCCCAAAATCATCTCATAGGCATGATTTTTGCTGAAGTCACATATAGCAAAGCTATGCTCAAACTCGACACCACAAGTGGTGAGAGTTATTCCTTCTAGCAATCCTAGGGGTCTCTCTATGTGACCATCGGCCATCTGCAATTTCATCCTTGTTGGCCTGAGTGCTGGCTTACCCCAACGCTTCCATAAGGAGGTGGTGGCAATTGCAACTCCTGCACCTGAGTCCAAAATTGCCTTAGTGGTGTAGTCCTGGTAGGTAATGGGAAGATAGGTGTTCCCTTCTTCACCTTCACACATATCTCCTATTTTATCCAAGGGAATTTCTGGCACTGTCCTATGGGATCCTACTTTGGAACGAGGTTTTGTAGCTTCAGTTACTTGACTGGCTACACATTTTCGCGCTTCTGGTCTATCCTTAGGCAGTTCTTCCAAAGTGGAACCGCGTTGCACCTTGGTGTTCGTTACTACCTCCGTGTTCCTTGGTATGACTGAGTCGTCGTTCCTTACCATGACTGTGGGTGCTCTCATACATGTGGACTTTGCTTCCCATGGGCCTGTGAAGTGGGGTAGCTCTTGTATGGAATTAGACTCAAAGTCCAATCTCTCATGAGACTGAGTACTCTCATGTTCCCCGTAAATAGATGGGATGTCTTGTGGGAACTGGTCGTGTGCATCATCCACAAGTTCAAAGGGAGGGGCGACTTCACTTTCGTTATCCCATTTGTCTTCTTGAATCTCTCGTAGGAAATCTGGTGCAAACCGATTCATAGAAGAAGAAGTGTCTGGCTCCGTAGAATTGGGCACATAAGCAACCTGGGAAGGAGGGCTTATTCTATCGTTGGCTCTCTCCTCGTTCCCATAGATGGCTGGAGCACAAGCTTCTTGGGGAGGATTACTTATTCTATTACTTTTCCTAACAGGCTCATACGCTCTCTGAGAAGGAATGTAGGTCACCTGTGGAGGTACGTAAGCTTTCGAGGGAGGCTCATGTGACTTTTGGGGGGGAAGATAAGCTTCTTGAGGAGGCACATGGGCTTCCTGAAGAGGCTGGCTTATCCGTTCTCTTGCCCTTTCCTTTCTTTGAGGGGCAGGTTCCTTCTCTGATTGTGCAATTAGCTTCTCTATTCGTTCTAGCAGTCCATTAAAGTGTAACTGCGTCTTAGCTGAGCTAGAGATATTAAAGAGGCGGCTGGCTTCGAACATGGCTTGAGCCAATTCCACCATCTTAGCACAAATTTTAGTTCGTTCAAGCTCTAGCTCGGCTCTAGGGTAGCACTTTTCATGATCGGTTATGGTTGGCCCTTCTTGGATTCTGGCCTGATATGCTTTCAGCATCATATTTAGGTCTTCAGGAGTGGGGTCAGCTAGGACTGATCCTACTATAGGGGGTGGTGGGATTTGATGAGGCGGTGGGGAAGGTGGTGGGTCGGATGGAGATGGGAGTGGTGGTGGTGGAGTAGTGTGAGAGTGAGTTTGAGTTGTGAGTTCGGTTATTCTGGCTCTTGTTTCCCTTACGCTTTCTTCAAGTTCACTCATCTTTTTAGCCCATTGTCTTTTCATTCTTTCCCTACTATCTTTCCAAGCTCTAGTCCTTTTCTTTGTCACGCTCTCGGTTTCACTAGCCTCTGGGCCCTTTTCCTGGCTTGTCTCTTGGTTTTGCTGCAATGCCTGGGCTCTAGTGACTACCTGCACTGGTGCAGTGGAAGTGACGCTTCCTGAGGAATCTACAACCATACCAATCACATTCATAGGAGTGATTTTTGGCATATTATTGGGGTTCTTTGGGCAATCTCGTAAGAGATGCTCTTTTCCACAATCTTGGCAAAAGCCTTGGATCGTCACGGACTGATTTTGTGTAGGTGGAGGTAAGGGACAATCACGAATGAAGTGATCCCCCTGACATCGGTAGCATGGTCCTCTAGGAAGGGGTGGTCGTACCTGCCTAGGTTGAGGCCTAGGGTTGGGGTTTGCATACATGACGTTCGTGTAATCCGACTCCCAACTAGGTTCACTTGGTTCTTCACTATAGTAGGACTCACCATGTTCTGGAGACTGCATGTAGTAAGCCTGGGGGCTATCGACATGTGTGGAATCAAAGCTATGGTCACTCGGGTCACTTTCTGAGATCAATGGGGTTACTGGTACTATGGCCCTATTCAGGTTTTCTTCTGCAACAGCATACTTTACTGGAATCACGTTAGCGGGGTTCGGAGGCTGTTGAGCTAGCACCGGTTGGGGTCTCTGTTGGGCCTGATATGGTTGCTGATAGGTTTGTTGGGGTCTAGCATATTGTGGTGGTGGATTTTGGTTCTGGTATCGGCCTTGTTGGTAGGGCTGCGGATAGGGTTGCCTAACTGCCTGCTTGTTGTATGGGCAATCTTGTGCGGTGTGATTGGTGTATCTCCGTTCTATGGTGCAGTACTGGCTACTAGGGTTTACTTGGGGTTGAGCCATAATAGGGCAGACATTCGCCATATGGTCACCACCGCATGTATAGCACCTTTTCACAGGAGCAAACCTTGGGATTTGTTTGCTAGTTACACCTAATTTCTGAGCTACTTTTTCGGCAAGTTCCTCAATTGATGTGGACTGCATGGAAGAGTGACTAGATGCACTATCTGAATCTTTGTAGATCTTGGAGAGCTCTAGTTCTTCCCCTAAGTTATCTTCAATGTCAATGCACATGCGTACACATTCTTCTATGGTCCTAGGGTCCTTCAGGTACACATAGGATCTCAATTTCGTACTCAGCAATCCATCAAGGAATAAGGCTACTTGTTTAGCAGATGTGGGTAGCTCCGAAATAGGACATCTTTCGAGGTATTGCCTAAATCTTCTTCCTGCAAGTCTCACGGTCTCTTGAGGGGTTTGCTTGAAGCTGTGAATCAATGATGAGGTATTGTGTCTTATGCCACTTTTAGAGAACTCTACAATGAAAGCCTCTAGGAGTTGGTCTATGCTCCTGAACTGACGCTCATCTAATGGCTGAAACCATGTAAGTGTTGTGTTCCTAAGGGTTAGACCGAAGGCATTGTACTGCGTGAACAGATCTTCCACTTGTTCCGCTCTCAAGACTTGCTTGAACTCCGCCACATGATCATAGGGATCTCCTGTGCCGTCAAAGTAATTCTTCATGGACTTAACTAGCTGGGTGGGTCTCAAAGTTCTTGTGTGCTCTCTAGGCCTCGGCAGAGGGAATCCATCTACATTTCTTTGGTTCCTGTGGGCTCTATGCATCTCAGGTTCTACCCTATTCGTCTCTGTTCTCGTTCTTTCTCTGCCCACTGGGTTGGCGAAACTTACTTCTGGTCTATCCCTACTTCTGTCTCTTTGCATACCATGAGCTTGGGATGTTCCAGCCCCAGGATGACCATAGGATACATTTGGTCTTGGTTGGGGAAAAATAAATTCACCCTTCCAAGTGTAAGCATGCTTATCATTTTCTGTCACCACAAAGATCCTCTCAGAGGTGTGATCTAAGTAGGTCACTCTGCCTGGGCTATCAGGATCCTTAAACTCATAGATCATGATTGTTCCTATATCAGTTGGGTGATCCGGTTTATACCTCCAAAAGGCTTCGTCAGTTTCTCGGTTGAGAAGCAAATCTATGCACTTGTTATCTTGGGGAACCCACTCAGGTGTGATAATCCTAGTGAGAACAGATTTGCCTCGGGGTGTTCTAGGTTCTACTCCCATATTTCCTTGTTCCAAGTCGCCTAAGTCCGCTTCTGAGATTACATTTCCAAATTCATCTGTCCTATCTGGATGACTGGTGACTACGTATATGGTTCCTTCCTTGTCCAGGTATGCACCGTTTTCAAACTTGACAGCTGGGTGCTCTAGTCCTATGGATTGGTCAGGGTTTTTAATCTGGACCACGGATCTTCCTAGGCCGTCCTCATAGATGCTAGCACCTAATCGGTTGGTCCTAAGGTACTCTAGCTGCGTTTTGTAAGGGCCTTCTACCCTGTACAGGTAAGGCACACCTGAACTTCCCGTAGGTCTGTCCATGCCTTGAGACATCCCTGATTCACTGGTATCCGAGCTAGGGTAATGAGAGTGGTGACTCAACTGCTGGGCCCAAGACCTTGCAGTATGATTGACACTAGCCTCTGAAGATCTAAGGCTTTGTCTCTCCCTTGCTAAATGTCGTCCTGATCTAAGGTTCATATGCCTATCTAAGTAGCCCAATTCTTTGCCCAGAGTACAACCTCGTTGCCGCTCGATTGGTATCAGTCACTTGATTCTTTTTAGTTATTTCTCGTGTTTAAGGTCTTGTCTGATATTTTGTCGTCAGGAATACTTGAATGTTCTGCGCACTTTCAGGTTGATCGTTCCCGGTTAGGTTCTTTACCTTAAGGTTATCGACAGTACAGAGATTATGTTTTTATCTTGAACTTGAGTTTCTAGGTAGTCTTCAACTTGATAATTGCCTACCGTCGCCCTGGCTTACTCCTACCTCTAATCGTTCTTAGCTTAAGCTAGGGATTGACAAGGGGAGTTGAGAATTTCCAACCTTTTTGTTTCCTGCTTGGTTGCCTTTGAATGCCTAGGAAGTGTGTTCCCAAGCTTGCACTTACACTAGCTCAAAACGCCTTGCGATGCTCTCAATAGATCTGTAAGAGTTCCAAAGTTAGCTCAAGACTTAAACTCCAAAGACAGAACCAATGATTTTCATTCAGGTAGCACAAACACAAACTTGTCTAGTGATTTTCAAGAAAACAATCCTAAGAACCCCTGACTTTGATCCCCCTTGATATGGTCAACTTCAAAATACACTATCTGAAAATCAACGCATTATCTTTATAAAAAACAGTTGAGGGCGTGTAGTATATGCCACGAGCTTTCCGACAAGCCCAAGAGCTCAAAAAATGGATTTCGTATGGAAAAGTTATGACTGTTCAGGGTTTAGGGGGTTAAAACAGGATTCAAACTGGCTGACAGATCCTAAGATTTTCTCCCAAGACACAAGTGTAGGAACCTCAAAAATGCTAATGGATTGACTATTGTGCCCCAAAAATTCCCCAAATTTTGAAATAAAAAACCCTAATTTTTTTGGCCGAAAAGCCTGTCAATCGCGATCGACGGGTCTGTCAATCGCGATTGACAGAGGTGTCCGTCGGGGCTGTCAGTCGCGATTGACAGTGTCAATCGCGATCGACAGAGTCGATCGTGGCTGTCAATCGCGATCGACAGTATCAATCGCGATCGACACGTTTTCCGGATTTTTCGCCGAGATTTCAGTCAATCGAGGGCCTATCAGTCGCGATGGACACGTGGCTACGCGCAAAAGTCAATCAATCGTGGAATTTCAGTCAATCGCGATCGACGGTGTCAATCGCGATTGACAGAGGTGTCGGTCGTGGCTGTCGATCACGATCGACAGTATCAATCGCGATTGATAGGGTCCTACGTGGCAGTCAGTCGATAGTGGAGGTCTGTCGGTCGCGATTGACAGGGTCTGTCGGTCGCGATTGAGAGGGTCTGTCGGTCGCGATTGACAGAGGCTGTCGGTCGCGATTGACAGAAAACCTCGGAATTTTTCTACTGTTTTTAGTGTTTTAGGATGTGCTCCTTGTGCTTGTTCTAGTGGTGCACTTACTTTTGTGAAAAGCCAAAAATTTCTGTCAGTCGCGATCGACAGAGGCCTGCGACCGCGAGACAGTTTCTTCGAATTTCGTACCTGCGCGCAGCGTGCTGGGGATGATGATGATGGCAGTACCTGCAAGAATCACAACAACATGCAAAAACAGTGCAAGCAATATCGCTCTCTCGCTCTCTCTCACAAGTGGAATGGAGGAAATGAGGTGGAGATGGTGATATGATCAAAACTGAAAATTTTCGCGATGATGGAGATGGAGGTGGGAGATGGTGATGATGATGATGGTGATGAAAATGGTGAAGAAAGTAAAAGAAAATCGATGAGAGTGAAGAAAATACCTACAACTCCAACGCGTCAACTCTACGTCTTACCATCACACGCTCGTCCTCAAAGCTCGATCCCCGGCAACGGCGCCAAAATTTGGTGTAGCTCAGTGATGAGTAGCACCTCCTTTAATGTCAATCCGGGAAGACGTGAGGATGGTATGAAGACCTCGAGCACGTGGCGGCACAAGTGCGTGAGTGAGAAGCACACAAGCATGCACACACATACACACACACGCGCACGCACGGCAAGACAAAGAGAGAATCAATGGAGTTCTTTAGATTACTTTCAATAGCTCTTACAAGTTCGTTTCAATTACAATCTAACCTCAAAAATGAGCTCTCTAGCTCTTTTTATAGCTTTTGGCTAAGTTTTGGCCCTGTCCAGACCTAGTGTCCGGCCTAGTTAAAAATTAGGTTCCAGGGCTTATTTGAGGGCTCAAACGATATCTAAAAAATACGAAATTTGGCAGGTAGATACTTCTAATGCTCCTCAAGCTCAAGGACTCCTTGGCTTGCACAAAATGGAGCTACAAAAAGATGAAATGATATTTACAATGGTGCTTAGTGATGATAATCACTTTTAATGGGTGTAGAGGTTTTGAAAGATTAAGGTTGCCTTAGTGCTAAATCTGCGTGAATGTTCATCAGTGCTTCTTTCTGAAGAAAATTGTTGGCCTACTTGCCGGATCGTCGTTGACTGCCTTGTCTGCTTGTGCTATCTCTTTTCTCGGACTCTCTTCTTGTGCTTCCTTGTCTTGTCAGTCCTTCAGCTCCGGCTCCAACATTCGTAAATTCCAGATACCCAGAATATGTGTGCAGACTAAGGAAAGCACTGTATGGATTGAAGCAAGCTCCAAGGGCTTGGAACTACAGACTTGTGAAGTATCTCAATGAACTTGGATACCAAAGTTCGAAGGCAGATGCAAGTCTACTCATCAAAAGAACAGAAGAAGGAATGATCTACATTTGTATCTATGTAGATGACATAATAATTACAGGTACCTCAGATGCAGGAATCACAGAGGTGAAGAAACTGCTCGAAAAGGAATTCAAAATCAGTGACCTGGGAAAGTTATCATACTTTCTAGGTATGGAAATCACATATACAGATCATGGTGAGAAGTATCAGTCGTTAGTAGGAAGCTTAATTTACGCTACGCTAACAAGACAGGATCTCAGTTATCCTGTGGGAGTTCTTTCACAGTTTATGCATTGTCCAACAGATCAACATTGGGTTGCAGGACAAAGAGTTCTTAGATATATCAAAAGAACTATAAAGGAAGGATTATATTATCCTTTTACATCAGATATAAAGCTAAGAGCATTCAATGACTCAGATTGGGCAGGAAGTCAAGATGATAGAAGATCGACGCATGGGTATATGATATACCTGGGGGATAAGTTAGTAAGCTGGTGTTCAAAGAAACAGCATACAGTAGCTCTATCGTCAACAGAAGCCGAATACAAAGGACTCGTAGAAGCAGCAAAAGAAGTAATATGGATGCAAACCTTGCTCAAAAGCATGGGAATTGATCAAGGTATACCAATCATACATGGAGACAATATGAGCTCTCTATACCTTGCAGCGAATCCAGTGTTTCACGCAAGAACAAAGCACATAGAAATTCAGTATCATTTCCTGAGGGAAAAGGTAATGGAGAAGGAGATAGAAATAGTCTACACTCCTACGAAAGATCAGATAGCAGATATCTTGACAAAAAGCTTGGATTGAACAAAGACAAGCAGATTCAAAAGAAATGGCAGGAATAAAAGAAAGAAAGATATATGAAAGACCGGAAGAGGTCAAATTAGTGATTGAGGGGGAGTTTTTGAGGAATCACTCACGAATTTGACATACAGACAGACATAAAAGAAAAAGAAAAGAAGCGGAATCTTTAGAAAATTAAAAGCCTCAGTTGTACAGCGTGTGGAATCAGTCCGTTAACCAGAATTAAGAATTGTACGAGTAACAGAGCAATAAACCGTGGTGGGCGCAATAATGCGCGCATAACGTGAATTGAAGAATGAGAGCGTGGAAGAATGCAAAAGAAAAGTGTATATATACAGTAAGGATGAGGGATGTGATGAGAGAAGACTCGAAGAGATGATAAGATTATGACTGAAGAGAGAGTGAGTGAGAAGTTCTCAGAAGATGCCATAGATCGCGTATGTACAGATGAATAACAGAAACCTGGAATGTCAGGTATTCATCTGAGAGGGATGGTAATAAGAAACTACTCAGTGTAAGAGAGTTTCTACAGCTTGAGCAAGAAGAGGCCAAGCTTGTTTGTACACATCTTCTCTAATAGAAAACACATGTTCATGTGGAAGTTTGCGCACTCTGTTCGCATGTGAAGAATCTGAAGTTTTTCGAGTTACGGTAGAAAGTTTGTTAACCATTAACAGTTACAGTTCGTTACTAAACGTGTCCCTCGGTACTCTCTAAGTAAACGAATGTCTCGGTCAAAGATATTTCAGTAAACGCACTTTCGGTCAGTTATAGTTTTCTCAGAAAGCGAATTTTTCCGGTAGAACAACGAAGTATATCTCGCAGTAGAATTCAAAGCTTTGTATGAGAGATAACTCATCTTTTAGCTAGACGTCTCTACTTTAAGCTAATCACAGTTTCCGGTGGAATGGGTATGTACACATAGTACAAAGTCTAACCGGAAAGTGGCACGTCAGAACTGTGAAGTTGTCTGTAAACTTCAAGAAGAAGTCCATTCAGTGTAGGAAGTTCACGTATCACTTCCTTACTTCACATAAACTCATTTGAAGTAATCACGAGCAGAAGCAACGTTCATTCCGGTGATATTCCGGTACAATTTCGATGACGTCCCGGTGACAATCCAGTGAAGTTCCGATGGAATTTAAGTCGCAGTTTAACACAGTTAAGCGACAGTAATCCTGCTAAGCTACTGTTGATTACAGAGGTGTTCTATATCACTCTAGCTTAGCTCTCTATTCGGCGGCGCGGCAATTTCCGCAGGCCTGACAAGGTTCAAGCCTTGCCGTGACGACCATCATCAGCGATATCAGAGCGAAAGATTACCGCCAACATAGAAGATCACTCTGTCAATAGATGATCAATAATATGAGAATGATTGAAGTGAGAGCTATAAGTGAATCCCTAAGTACAATGTACCACTACATACGAATATGTCATGTATCTGTGGTTACACAAGGAAAAAACCTCTAGCAAGCACTAGAGTAAAAAGTGCCCATGTATAGGGAATGGTTCACATCAAAGCTACTCGAGGGACACATAAAGGTAACACTCTTGCCATAAAAAAACTCTATGATCATCCTTTCCTTCTCAATCACGTCCAAACCCTCTCTCTTGCCATAAAGGTAACACTCCTACTCAAACCCTCTCTCTTTGATTTTAGTCGCAATGTGCAAATTTGTATGAATGATTTAGTCTTGGTAATAAAATATTATTTTTTGGTATGTATCAAAGAAAATATGCTCCAATGTATTTCAACAAAGTAAAATGCAGCTCACAAATTGTAACTCTGATGGTGAATTTGATTACAATAATGGTTTCATAAGGGGGGAAAAAATCCAATGCACTTGATGAAAATGATATTTGAGTGCTGAACTTTGTATTTCTATGCTCCGAAACCAATTTGCATTGTTAAAAGTCGTGTGATAACGTCTCGAAAAAAGCAACAGGTTGAAAGAGAGTTGAGCTTGCTATGATACCATTAATGGGTGTGTGAATGAGTGAGGAAACACAAATAGAAGTACACACACAAGCGAAAAAGAAGATCAAAGCATAGAGACACACGACGGCTAGAAGAGCTCTTTATCAATAGATGATCAGTAATATGGGAATGAGTGAAGTGAGAGTTATAGGTGAATCCCTAAGTCCAATGTACCACCACATATGAATATCTTATGCATATGTGATTACATTGGGAAAAAGCATCAAACCTATAGTAGAATAAAAAGTGTCCATGTATAAGGAACAATTCACATCAAAGCTACCCGAGGTAACGTAAGACTCTTTCCAAAAAAAAAATCTATCATCATCCTTTCCTTCTCAATCATGTCCAATGTGATCTCTATTTTCTCAAACCCTCTCAAAGTCTCTTTATTTTAATTGCAAGGTGCAAATTCGAATGAATAATAGTTTTTTTGTGTTCTTTGGTAAAAAGCTATTCTCAAAGAAAGTATGCTCCAATTCATTTCACAATGGGAAGAAAAAATCTTTATGAAAGGATGCAAAGTGTTGGCGACTACAAATTAGGAGTATATGCTCCAAACTCTGCCACCATTTGATTGCATAATGCATTTTTTTTCTCATCTTTTGTAAAGGGATGATCAGGTGTGCCTTCCATGGATTTGTACACATCTGATTCATCACATAAGATACCTTGCTTTTCAATATCCCCATTGGTGCAACACTCTATGACATCCATCCATCCATCATTAACTTCCCAATACTTTTCTCCACATTTATCTCTCCATATAGAATGAAGCCCATATGCTATTGCATATAATAGAATATACATTATTCCATATTTTTGTGCCTAACTCTTCACTTCTTCAAGTATAGCTAAGTAAATTCCCTCCATATTTCTAATTTTCTCAAGCATTCTATCAACCATTTCATTAATTAAGCCCATTAGAAAGTACAGAGAAAAACTTGCACATCAATTTGAAGAATAAGATTAAGAAGCTAAAATTGTGGAAATCCCTTGTAAGTTGTGACGTTGAGACCAAATTTTATTGATAAGTTTTATGCCATTTGGACATGTTCAAACATTTCTAATGACAAAAAAACATTTCTAAGAATTCCCCATATTTGGTATCCATAAAATATATTCTTGAAAGCTCTTGAAGCGAGCTATGACCTAGAAGATTGAAAAATATACAAAACAAAGTCTCGGGGACTTTTATCTGAATAGCCTCTCATTTAAAGGGTGAAGGAGATTCCTTTAAGCTAAGTAACTTCCACATCTGTATACATAGCTGATGTTGTGATCGGTCGACACTTAATGAGAGCTTTTGTAACATTTTATGAGCTATTGACCTTAATCAAAGTGATGAGGCCATCCTCTAACACCTCTATGATGAAGTGATATCTCACTTCATTATGTTTCGCATGAGCATGGAACATGGAATTCTTTGCCAAACATAAGGCACTGTGGCTATCACAACCTAGAATAGGTGCCTTGTCAGGAAAAACAAAATCACTTCATAAGTGTGCTAACAAAATGGTCCCATGAAGGTTGGACTCTTTGGATTGGCCAAAACTAGAAGGATGGGTGCCAAGGCCGTGGCGATGGAAGAGAGGACTTTGACAACCACATTCTCCTTAGAGGTAATCATAATGCCTGCATCCTCCATCTCTGAAGAAGAACTATGAGCCACAACGAAAGCAGCATCTAGGCAGTGCCACTTAGAGCAAGGGAAATATAGCATGATGGATTCATCATCATCATCGACGTCCATTGGAGAAGGCGTTACAGAGGGTGGGGGAGGAAGAGCGAGATCTTGAGGTGGAGCTGCTAGAGGGTCAGGCAGAAGGAGAGAGAATATATGGGGGAGACGGGTTCAAGGGACTTCATCTTTGCTTAACTACTTCACCACCATCTAGCACTCCTTGTGGATCTGATGGAAGTATAATGTTACCCAGTTTATTGGTTCTATGGCCACCAAGTGAATCACATAATTACATTGGGTAAGAAACACCATATGATTGTTTTTGGAAGCTAAGAGTGACCACCAAAAACTATAAGGAGGTGCACTTTGGTGGCAGTCAACACATAATGGCATACTCGTTGGAGGAGTTAATTAATTTATTGAGCGGAACAGTGAGGTGTGCTAACTATAACAAATGTCTTCCATGCCATTGGATTTTACCCAAAAATCAAAGAACTTCTTTTGCTTAGCGAGGAGTTGGTGCATCGAGGATTGGTTGAACTTTATCAAGATCAACCTGAATTTCTCGGGCCAAAATAAGATGGCCGAGTAGTTTACCACACCATAGGGGAAACACATATTTTTTTGGGTTTAAGCACAATCAATACTCATGATATTTTTCAAAACACAAACATAATTTTGGAAGATGCGTAGCTTTGTGGCCAGACACTGAGAATTTATCTAGAAGGACATGCATGAAAGTGGTCAAGTACGAGGAAAAAATGTCTTGCATATAAAGATGGAAGGTGCTAGGAGCATTCTAGAGATCAAAACACGTTACGGTACAAGCATAGGTTCCCTAGGAAGTAATAAAGGCCATTTTTGCTATATGTGCTACAACCATGCACACTTTATTGTAACCACTATAGCCATCTAAGAATGAATATATTTTGCATCCAGCTACATCATCCAACATACTATCAAGGAAGGGTAAATGAAAAACATCGCGTATAGTGGCATTGTTCAATTTACGAAAATCGACACAGATTCGTAATTGTTTATTTTTTTTGATACAGTGACAATCGGTGAAATCATTCTGTGTGCTCAATTGGAATGATAAAACCCACACAGAGTAATCAATCAATTTTTTCCTTGACGAGCTATTCATAATATGGATTCATCTTGTAACTAGTTTGCCTGATTGTTTTAGCATCCAGTTGAAGAACAATACAATGCTAGTGGATGCAAGGATCTAATCCCTTCATATCTTGATAATCCCAAGCAAATACATCTTGGAATTTGGTTAATAACTCAAGTACTTCCCTTTGCTCCTCACTAGTTAATTTGGCACTAATCTTAACTAGTCTAGGTTTATCCTCCATGCCTAAGTTGAAGGTAATCAATTGGTCCTCGACTATATATTGTTGCTTCTTCCTATCCTCAAAATCTTGCCAAGCCAAATTAGTATCAGCTATGGGGTTAGGGAGCACATCTACTGTCTCTAGTATTTTATCAGTCAGTGGTGCATAGGTCACCACACATACCAAAGGAGACCATTGATCTAATAAAGACGGTAAGTCAACTACCCCTATAAATAATAAATCTCCATTAGCTTTCAAAAAGTCAGCTTCCTCATCTTTGGTCAACCCAACCAACATGTAAACTCGTTCAACTATGTGAGAAAGTGCATGAACGTCATTAGAATGCATCATATCTAATGGGACCCGATATTCATGGTGTTTGTATTTGACCAGTAATTCTTTCTTTGACCAATCTTGCAAACCTTGGCTTGCTTAAGCTAAGGTTGGCTGAACAACAGGTTGTAATCATAAGTGTCTTTCTATAGATCTAATACCACAAAGGTCATGGGAAAGACCACTCCTTGAATGGTAATGGGAATATCGTTTACCAGTCCCACCGGATGAACCCGATACTGATTAGCTATTCAGATAAAAAACCTAACTAGTTCTATAGTAGTCCATCCTAACTTTTGATAAAAAAACATATGTGAACAAATTAACACTAGAAACACCGTCGATTAAGACTTTATCAATATAGTGATTCTTATACCACACCATGATAAGTGGGACAACATGGTCTACTATTTTAACTTCCAATTGTAAAGTAGCTATGCATGGTTCTGTTCGCCCACCCTTTATACCCAAATGCTATTCAAATTGTTCCTTGACTTTTGGTACGAGTGATAGAAGTTTTCAAAGCTACAAAGTAATGGGTGAAGTTGTTGAGATTGTCCATAGGTCATCAACCTTTGGGGTTTGTACAATCTTCAGAGAAATTTCTTGCACAAATTACGGCGTTATTCTTTAGATGTAGTTAGACTTGGCTCTCAAGAGATTGGATCTGGTGTGGGGAAGATTGACTCCTCTTCAGTTGCCCATTTTTGCACTCTTCGCACCATACATGTCTGATCTTTGAATCTTGGTTCATAAATGGTTGTTATGTCTTGCATAATTTTTCAAGATCTAGTTTGAACTGAAGCTATCTATGGTTCTTTTTTAGTAATGATTACTAAGTTTATCATTGGTGCAACTCTATCTTTTTAGAATTTGTCGTACTCCTCTGTTTCTTTACAATTACGATGTAAATGGCTGAAACTGCCACAAAAGTAGCATCATATAGGCTCTCTTGGTACAAAGTTCGATGTTCTAGCCTATGACCATGTTGGTTGTTGTAACAGACCTCACTGCATCCTTGGATGGTTATACCGTGGATATTGTGTATGCACATCTATGGTGGCACATATGTATCAAATGATGCTTATTCTTGAACTACTAAATTTATGATCACCTTATTCTAAGCTTTAGCATTGTACACACAATACACTGTATCATGACTGTTGGTGTTACAGATGGTAGAATGCACTTGGTTTAGCTTGCAATTTGCTGAAATATGCCCAAGATTCTTACATTTCACACAAAATACTTGTTTTGCTGAGCTCGTGCCTTTTTCATTTGAAACCCCAACCCATTCAAGATCTTTAGCAAACCCGCCAACTTTGTTCTCTAGTTACAGAGCCTAATCCAATAAGGTGTATAATCATGATTTTTTCAATTGTGGATTTAACCCATTAATAAACCATTGTGTGATTACATCATCTAGTAACTTACTTTCTATCAATAATTGCCATAAATGCATCCAAAAAATTGTACCATAATCCTGGACTCACTAGCTAGGTTTTTGTCTATTATTCTGTAGAAAGTTGAAAATCTGAGCAAGATTCTTCTTGGACTGAAATCTTTGTAAAAATGCATCTTTGATAGCTTCATATTTGGTGAAATGATCTATATCATAATCTGCAAGCCACTTTGCTGCTTCATTAACTAATGTTGTTGGAAAAACTCTGGCTTAGTTTCCATCATTCACCATAAAATTGCTCATGCTTTCAAATATGTTAAAATTTACTTCAAATGCCTATATGTGAGCATCTGGATCATCCCCAATAGATCCTCCAAACTTAGTATAAGTGACTCCCATTGGATAATATCTTCTATGTTCATTATTTGCCATTCTTAATGTTGGATTTTTCCACGGTAAATGGGAAGGTTTTCGGTGCTAGATTTGGGTATTAGGAGTAGTTCAAGTAAATATTTATCCTGATTCTTTGCTTGCCACTGCTTTAGAGTCTTGATTGCTATAGATTTCTTTGATTGTCCTGTTCCAAAACACTTAGATAGATACTCTCCTACTCTTTCAGTAGGCGTTCAACTTCCAAGAGCTTTTCCTCCCTCTAGTTGCTATTTGCCTACACTCTCCAATCTTTCTTTTGATATCCACACTAGGATATTACTAAGATCTATCGATTCTTCTTGATTCTATCGTTCATACGCCAGCAAATCTCTAGTATCTAAAGTGTTCCTTGATCCTACTAAGCTCTCTCCTTCAAATATTGGCTCCTCTTTTAACTCTATCACTTTGTCAATGATCCTTCGTTCCTTACTCGCACTTTGCGGTTGATCTTTCCTTGTAGAACTTCCACTGAATTCTGAAATGGATGTCGAGACTTATAAAAGTTTTTTATCTTTCCGATATTGTAGATATTCTACATCAAAACATAGAACTAGCATAAAATATTCTTCTTATCTTCACTTTATGATCTCCATTCTTTACAATCTTCACTCCTTTAGGTCTCCACTCCTTTCAACCTCCACTCCCTAATGGAATCACCAAAGTGTTAATCGCTCCGTTTCTACTGATAACTTAGAGCCTGAAAACAGGGATGACAAGAAAGGGTTCTTGGGTGACAGTATTACAGTTATCTATAGTCTGACTTATTTTCCACTATGGACTTACGAATTGACACCGAACACAACATCAAGTAGATATTCACAAAATTTACACACAATTATCTTCACAGTTCCCATTAGATCTTCCACTTATAACATTACTAACAGCAAAATCATTTACAAAACTACTGCATGCAATAAATCACTTGCAAACAAACTTACATAAATTCTTGTTATACCTTTTAGCCATACCATTAAAACATGGGCTATATGGGACTATTAGTTCCCACTTAATGTCAAGATTTTTCTCAAAATCTATTAAAATTTGACACATATGAACTCACCTCCATTACCCATTATAATTATTTTAATTTTCTACCTGTTTGGGTGGTCACAAATACATGGAATTTCTTAAATGATGTGGAGGATTCATACTTAGATTTTAAAGAATAAACCCAAAGCTTCGAAAAATTAATAAAGAGCACCCTCCTTTGATCTCATGGGCATACTATAGACATCAGAGCGAACAAGATCAAGCACATTAGACTTATAAGAGGCACATAACTCTTTACTTGCTTACCATATCGACATTCATTACAAAAGCCAAGTTTTGTGCCTTTATCATCAAACTTGTTAAGATTAAATAATTTATCAAGGTTTGCTTTGCTCGTGTGGCTAAGCCTTTTATGTCATAATTCCATGTGAAATTAATCTCGGTCAAAGCAATAAGCTTTCAGAGAAAATGTTTTCCATGTAATCAATAAAGCGTAACTTTCTTAGTACCTTATACAATCAGACTTAGCCTTTCACTAGCTTCCAACTGCCTTTTGCAAACACAATGCTATATCCCTACAAATCCATCCATCCAACTGATACTAGGCTCTTCTTGATGTCTCATGTTGAAAAATGTGAGAAACCTTACACTAGGGATCTCAATATGCAAGGAAAAATTCAACAAAATGTAGGTCAAATCTTGGTCAAGAGCTGGTCAAATTGGTCAAAATGATCAAAATTTGGCAAACTTTTTACTTACATATTCTTGAAGAGTTAAGTGAGAGCTATCCAAGTATATATAAAACTATGGTATTTGGAAACATATTCTAAATCAAAACCTAAACCCTAATTTCAAAAATATTCACATTTGTTAAAATTTCATGAAAAGGTGTATTTATGATCCAATGGCTATGAGCAAGATATGTGCTCATAAAAAATAAAAAAGCCTCCTTAGATTTCCTTCAGCGATTTATGGCAAAAATCATGTGATCAACTCTTTTATATGATTTTTGGTTCGAAAAGCAACCTTATACAAGGTCTATTTAAAGACAAGCTTATGGGCTCAAAAGTCATCACTTTATGGAGTTTTATCTTGGAGCAAAAGTTAGGGGTAGAAGGAGAAGAATCCCCAAAGATTATTAAGGGATAAGTCCCTCTTGCTCGATCCCTGAAACAAATATCGAGGTCAATATTTTAGACTAACCAGATGAAATGAATAAAAAATTGTCCGATGAGGAAACCACAAAGAATTACTCCCCAAGCAAACAAGGCAATCAAGAAGGGCACAACAAAGAAGAAAACCCTGATAGCAAAATCTTGATTATTGGTTCTACAATTCTTGATCAAGTTTCAAAATAGTTTGTGATGGTGGTTTCTCAAAAAGGAAAACACCTAGCTGGGTTCCCTTGGAAGAACCCCCTCAAAGGATGGCTAGTGTGCCAAGAACCCTCAACTTCAAGAACAAGAGACAAAGATAAAAGCAAAAAAAAGAGGGACACGTTCCTGACCAAGAAAGACCAGATCCTTCAAAAATGATGGTTGTTTCTCTTAACATTTGAGGGCTATCAGACCCTCCAAGGGATGTTCTGTTTGGTTAATGGCTTCGAGATAAAAATGTCAACCCATACTTCATTTGTCTCCAAGACATCAAATTGGATGGCTTTGAACCTCAAACAAGACTAAATGCATTTAGGTGTCTCACTTATGGTTCACCATCAACACCTATCAAGGAATGGTTGCATAGCTTTAGGCTCGAGCCATTTTGACCCGCATTCTTGATGAATATGAACCATCAGTGGATTGTTACTTCTTTTAAGGGCCCTCTCTACTCACCATCTGTTGGTGTTTGCATCTAATCTAGACACGAAACGATTGACTACATGGAATGCTTTGGTGTTCAAACCCTTTGAGGTCATCCTATGTGGGGACTTTAATATGATAGAAGTTCAATATGATAGATGGGAACAAAGGGAGAAAATTATTGATGGTTTTGGGAAGGATGTTTGGGACAAGTTTAAGATCTACCATGACCTGGTGGAAGTCAAAGATGAGCATGGCTTCTCTTGGTCAAACCTCTAGTCAGGGACTCATTTGTGAAAAAATAGACTTGAGAAAAGCTATATTACATAGAACATCATCAGCCAAATTGGTTCCCCATCCTTTTCTCAATGTGTGGACTTATTCATCTGTGTATATCACTTACATACATAGGAAATATGTGAGCTCACCTAAGTCACTAAATTTGAACTCCTCTTGCATGTGTCTCTTGATCTTTTGAATGCCATTCAAATCATCACCTATCACAATAATATCATCTACATATACACATAGACAGATAACCTCATTGTGATCCCTTTTGATGAATAGAGACAAATTTGAGTTGCTAGGTTTGAACCCTTGATCTTGAAGGTATGTAAACAACCTATAATTCCAAGATCTATGAGCTTGTTTCAATCCATAGAATGCTTTCTTGAGGCTGCAAACTTAAGATGCATGATTAGGGTTTCTAAAACGTGGTGGTTGTGACATGTATACCTCTTCACTTATCCAACCATTTAGAAATGCTTTTTTACATCAAGTTAGAGGAGTCTTCAATTTCTTGAAGCAGCTACACTTATCAATGTCCTGATTGTAGTCATCTTTGCAACTGGTGAGAATGTTTCCTCATAGTCTATACCATGAGTTTTTGAGCATCCTTTGACAACTAATCTAGAGAAACCCCAGAAAAACCAAAGAGAATGATCAAGTTGACAGAGAAGTGAATATACCTACACCTCAAGTAGTTGAAGACTCGGAAGAGCCTGGGAAGAGTGTTAGAAGTAAACGAACACAAAGATGGAAGAATCGTAGAGACAGGATAAAGGAAAAGAAACTACAACAAAAGAAGGAGAATGAAAAGAATGAACAAGATCAAGAAGAAAAACAGAAACTTGAAGGAGAAAATCAGAAGGGAAAGTATAAAAAAGAAGAGGTAGGATCAGTTTTAGCAGACCCCATGCCAGAAGAGTTAGGCATGTGGATTCAGGCGTACTAGGCACGAATAAGAGCATGACCAACCATTGAACAACATGAAAAAGAACATCCTAGAGGTGACTTAGAGAAAGAAAGGCTGGAGATATGTAGGAAATTAATTGAAGTAGCTCAATAGACCCTAGAAAAACCTGTTCTTTGACTACCCAATTCACGAATTCCCGAAAAAGAATTCCAAGAGTGTGTCATCCCTAATGATCCCGAGAAAGGAAAAGAAGGTGAGACACATGATGGAAATTACTACGAGGATAAAAGAGAAGGATCCGTTGTCCCCAAAGTAGACGGGGAGTGGCCTAAAGACTTGTGGGAAAGAGTCCAAGAAGATAGATGGAAGAAAGTGGAAGGAATTGAACCACCCTTTGAGGTGTTAGAAGTAGAAGGTGAATTGGAAAACTCAATACCTGAACTGAATTCAGAAGGATTATTACAATTTGACAAGAGCAACAAGGAGAATGACGGTGTGAAGGCTTTGCCAAATTACACAGGGGAATACGAACATAATTCTGAATTATACTGCATTCCCTCAATAAGGAAAAAAGAGCAGAACCCATCAATCCAAACATCGGATATCATACAACATCTTAGAAAGGTAAAAATCCCTTGTACTCTGACATTGGAAGAACTTTTGAAGATAAAACCACATTTTAAGGAGAAGCTAACCAGTCAATTGAAGACCAAGACAGAAGAGAAGGAGATGCCTGATGAAGTGACCACAGTCAAAATCCAGTCGATAAGGTTGGAGATTTCAGCGAGGGAGATGAAGGAAACACATACCTTCCAATTACTTATAGGGGTTACACCACTAAAGCTATCTTAGATTCTGGAGCTGGAGTAGGAATCGCGACTAAAGACATATGGGAGAAATGGGGAAAACCAGCTTTAAGACCAACACGCATGAAGATACAAATGGCAGATGGACACACTAAACGACCCTTGGGATTATTGGAAAGAGTAACTTTTACCACCTGCGGAGTTGAATTCGAGCACACCTTAGCGATCTGTCAATTTGAAAGGGCTAGCAAATATGAGATGATACTGGGAAGACTCTTCATGAGACAGTTGAAGGTAGTGCAAGATTGGGGAAAAGACGCGGTATACTTACAGCACGAAGGAACCACGACCAGAATTAATCTCCACACATACACGTATCAAGATGTTCCCCCCTTGCAATGGAATCCAATTCATAAGGAGGAGGACGAGCAGTCGATTCACAGTATAGGTTCAGGTGACCAATCATGGATGAATGAAGACACTCATCTATGGATATGCCAGACCACGAAAAAGGAAGAGGAAAGAAAGAAAGGATGGCAACAAAGGCAAGGAGTCGCTAGGTCTATACAAGATCCAGCTTACATGCCTCAAATATTCCTAGATGAAGAATTCGAACCTCATGGTTGGATGGAGATTTTAGCCACTCTCGATGTGTGTGTAAACGAAGAAGTAATAACCATGAATGAATGCATTGACGAGGAAGGATATGATATAAGCCTATATGTGGTAATTCTTCAAGAGGTTGAAGAAGGAGAAGTAATTGAAAAAGAATGGAAGGAGGATTATGAGAGCATTGAAATGGAGCAGGAAAAAATTGAGTTAGGAAGTGACAAGCAAAGAATAAGTGTCATAATCTAGTGAATTAAATCAAGAAATGACGAGAGAAGAAGAGCATGGACTAGATAAAGAAAAAGAAGATGGAGAAAATAAACCTCAGGATCAATTCAAAGTGCCTGCCCACTTCAAAAAATATGAAGTAGAAGAGAGGAAGATTGCTATACAAATGCCAAAACGAGAAGCACAACCAGGAATAGCATATGACAACAAAGAACAGACCAAGAAAATAGTAGTAACCTTGGAGGAAGGAGAAGAGCGATGTACCTTTATAGGACAGGATTTCTCAATGGAAGAAGAACAAGAGTTAATATGACTCATAGGAGAATACAAGGACGTCTTTGCTTGGACATATAAGGATTTAAAAGGATTTGATCCCACTATTTGTGCCCATAGAATCCCTATGACATCAGAAGCCAAACCTTCCAAACAAAGACCATACACATATAACGACGTCTACTCAGCAAAAATTAAGGAAGAGATAGATAAGTTGTTGGAGGCTGGATTCATTTATGAGATTGAACACACAGAATGGGTGTCACCTTTGGAGGTCGTACCAAAAAAGAACGACAAGTTAAGGGTATGCATTAATCTGAAGAAGGTAAATGCTGCCACCATAAGAGACAGTTACCCATTACCTGTCATTGATCATCTTTTGGAAAGAGTGGTAGGAAACGAAGTTTACAGTTTTTTAGACGGCCTTTCAGGGTATAATCAGGTAGCGATTGCTCCTGAGGACCAACATAAAATAGCCTTTGCAACTGAATGGGCAGTATATGCCTTTAGGGTTATGCCTTTTGGTCTAACCAATGCCCCCACCACTTTCCAAAGATTGATGTGCCATGTATTCAAGGAGTTCTTGAGAAAAAGCATGGAAGTATACGTGGATGATTTATGCACTTATTCAGCTATATGATCAGTACATATCCCTGAACTAGGAAAGATTTTTGCTAAATGTCGACAATATAGAGTATGCCTCAATCCAAAAAAGTGTGTCTTCATGGTTCGACAAGGAAAGATATTAGGACACATTGTCTCTAAAAATGGAATTTCCACAGATGAAGACAAAATCAAAGTGATTCTGGATTTGCCGAGACCGAAGACTACTAAATAAGTGCAAGCATTTATGGGACACTGCGGATACTACGGTAGGTTTATACACATGTATGCCATAATTGCTCGACCTCTTTATGCATTATTGTCTCAGTTTAATTGGACAGAAGAATGTGAAAAGGCCTTTAATGAATTAAAGAGTCGACTAAGTTCAGCACCAATCCTTCGAGTACCAAATTGGAACAAACCATTTCACATTCACGTAGATGCTTCCAAGTTTGCCATTGGTTGCATCTTAGCTCAACCCGCAGATACAGGGAAGTTAGACCACCCTATAGCCTATTCCAATAGACAATTGAATCAAGCGGAGCGCAATTATACCACGATTGAGAGAGAGGATTTAGGGATGGTGTACGCAGTGAAGAAGTTTCGACACTACCTCTTGGTAAACAAATTCAAATTCTTCATCGATCATCAAGCTCTACTGTACTTAGTCAATAAGCCTTGTAATACGGGACGACTAGTATGATGGTTTCTATTGTTGATGGAATTTGATTTTGAAGTAGTAGTCAAGAAGGGGAATACACACATTAGAGCAAATCACTTATTGCGAATGACACATGGAGAACCCCCCACAGGAGTACTGGATGATCTGCTAGACACTTACCTTTTTAATCTCAAAGTATGTGCCCAATGGGCAGAAAAGTTGATCCCTATCCTTACATATGGACCTAAACATGGGATCACTCCAAACAGAAACCAAGACCTCTAGAAGACTAAAAACCTCCATATCATTGCTGGAAGTTTATATCACCAAGACTCAAGTGGATTACTCATGAGATGTGTGGAAGAAGAGGAACAAGAAATGTGGCTTCAAAAAGCACATGTAAATCAATGGAAGACTCATTTAAATGCTAACGGAACATGGCAAACACTGAAGAGATTAGGCATATACTGGCCAACCATGCATAGGGATACACATAACTATGTATCAGCCTGCCCAACTTGTAAAGAACAAAATCCAGAAGAGAACTCTACTCTATGCTACTCCACAATAGCACCAAGATGGAGCATGCCTTTGGTAAAATTCTTGAAGACCCAAGAGTACCCAAGAGGAGCTACTCTCGCAAGGAAACGTGCACTCACAGAACAAAACAAGGACTATGTTCTTATAGGAAAATAGCTCTTCAAGCGAGGAAGAGACAATCATTTACGAGTGTGCATTCATGAAGACGAGTATCTTGTTGTTTTAGAGATGGCACATATAGGAGCTGCAGGAGGACATTTTTCTGCAGATAAAACTGCAAAAATGATTCTCTTTGTAGGAATGTGGTGGCCAACTCTACATCAAGATGCAGCCACATATGTTCAACGATATGATACGTGCCAACAAACAAAATTCCTATTAGAAGAGATGAAATGCCGTTGAAACCCATGATGAGTGCCAGAGCCTTTACTAAATGGGGAATAGACTTCATACGACCTATTAGCCCACCAGCTAAAGGATCCCATGCCGAGTACATAATCGTAGCCATAGACTATTTGACCAAATGGGTGGAAGCCAAAGCAACCAAGAAAAACGATGCGAGGACTATGGCCAAGTTTCTCTTTGAGAACGTATTCACTAGATTTGGATTGCCTATAGAAATTGTGAGTGATAGAGGCACACTGAGATAATGTCACGACTAATAATGGGTAAAAATAGGCACGAAGAGGAAGAAAGAATACGAGAAGAAGCTAGACAAGAAGCACTAGAACGAATCAGGAAACGAAAGGAATGGATAAGAGAGAGAGAGACGAGAGATATCGACAGGGAGAGGAACTCATCCCAATGGCTAACTTTAGAGCCACTGAAAACCTAGGACAGTAAATAAAGCAATCTTATTTGAACTTGGGTGTTGGAACAGAAGAATACCACTTAGTAGATGCTCTCATTGACACAGGAGCAGCCATAAGCTGTATCAAATTTTTTTCGACCCAGAAACTCAATGTAGAATTGCCCCCATCTAAGGCACAGCTGATTGGAATAGGAGGAAAAGTTACTCAATGTATAGGCAAGATCACCTTACCTCTACATCTCGAAAACAACACGATGGAACAAAAACTCTTAGTATGTCATGATCAAGACTTATTAGAAGAGCTCGTGTTAGGTCAAGATTGGATATATGAATATGAAGTGACTATTCAATTGGCCCTAGGATACATCTCGACCAAGATAGGACATTGTGAGGTATTCAGCATGTTAGACAAACGATCAAAGTCAAATGTATAGACCCGGGAGATCACTCAAACGAGCACGATGATGAATGTATGTTCACTCACACTATGGAAACCCCACCATCAAGTACTTTATGTGAGAGTGCACCAAATCTTGCTTTCACGCAATCTTGTAATCCAATAAATCACATGATTAGCGTCTTATCCAACAAAAGCCTCAGTGAGGAACCAAGCACAAGAGGGACTAGTCAGCAAGACTATCAAAAACGTGCACACATTAGAATATACCCCATTCCTTACACTAGACAAACTTGGATCAGAAAAGACCAAGTGACAGCATATCTTCAACAACAGAACTACTCTCGACATCGGAAACAACAACAGAATAAGAATGCAAGTCACATTGGACACACAGGTCCATAAAGGATTACTAGAGTATGGAGTCCAAAGAAGGTGATAGCCGCACAGCCGGCCCGAACGCAAATATGGATTCCCAAGTCAAGTGCCCAAGTGACAATCATAAAAAAGGACAGGTCAAGGCACAAGGAGAATCAGTATAATCTAAAGGAAAAACCACAGAGAACAAATAACTACAAGACAGAACAGGAGCCTAGATACGCAACAAAAATCATTCAAGTAGTCAAAAAGCGGATGAACCTGATGTACAACATGAGAAGCACTACATTTACCAGGAATGCTGGAGATACAGTTGGTCCCAGTGGAGTAAAGCAGATTTGGAGGCCTACATGCAAAACAATCTGCACACATCGACCAAATAATTCGGGTTGCACACATTTGGAGTTACAAGAATCCAAAGTATGCATAATAGGGCCACATTACAAGGCCAAGCATTTGGCACATTCTTCTTCTACTTCAGGATAGTGAAGCACATTTCCCTCTTGGGAAATAGGAAAGCACTTGTAAAATAATCCAAAAGAAAACAACTAATGATTCAATAACCGCTTCGCCTATGAACTAACATTTCTGTTTTCTTTCAGACACAAACAAAAATATATATATAAATAAGTATGAAAAAATCCCAGGTATTACCTTTCTCACACCCACGGGGAAGGGATGACAGAATCCACTCGGAGAGTTTCCAAATTTATGAAGGATAAGTGAAGGATGATTCTTGATACTAGCTTGCCACTGATTACTGGTATGTATTGAGTGCAGATGGCATCCTCTAATTCCGAGGCTACGCAAGAGGAAGAGATCCTTCTTCTTCCCTTGGAATCAATTATGAAGGCAAGAGGTCATTGGTTTCTTGACGATCAACCCGTGTCAGAGCTACTTTTCATGGCCACCATTAAAATTATGGATAGAGACCACTACTTTCCGATTATGTCTCAAGATTTCCAGACTATCATACAAGGATTACCACGCATGACAGATGTATGGACAAGGGCTGGCATTGATGAATTCCTACGACTGCCCATATATTTGCCAGATTTTCAGAGATGCACACAAGTGATGAATACTCTACAGTCTGCATCAGATAAGCCATCAGTCCCGAAAGCAAGAGTGGTCGACAAAGTTGGTACATGGAAAACAATTAGATTCACTCATGAGCTAATCAACAGAGCTTTGGATGGAATCAAGATGGCCTCACTATTGTCAAAGATGAATGTCACGACCCAAAAAAGAGAACCTTTTTGGAAATCAACAGAACAGATATTGAAGACTCGATTCGATTAGTGCACCAACATTTTTGTTTTCCTAGTATGCATAGATATACAACACCTCAGAAAATTGTAGTACAATTGCTTTCCCATGCAATGAGGCAAGTTGGAAATAAAGTAAATATGACTCCAATATTCAAGACCGCCTATTCGAAGCGAAGAAAAAGTGGGGTCAGAAAAAGTTTTTGAATGGAAGTTAGGCATTGATCTTGCTAATTTATGAGGCACTTGAAATGAAGGAGTGCTTATGCTTGATGCCAACTTCAAGCGACGATTCCAAAGAAAAAGAAGACAGTCATCTCCATCGAAGAAGTGGGAACCAGTTCAAAGAAACCCATGAGAGGGACTAAGCGCACAAGAGAGGAAGCAGCACAAGAAACACTGCAAAATATGCCAAGTCAGCGACGATTCCAAAGAAAAAGAAGACAGTCATCTCCATCGAAGAAGTGGGAACCAGTTCAAAGAAACCCATGAGAGGGACTAAGAGCACAAGAGAGGAAGCAGCACAAGAAACACTGCAATCCAAGAGGAAAAACTTATTGCCAAAGATTCCTTTGACACAGCAGCCAATCACAAAAAGGGACCTCTCCGCAGCTCTAGAAGAGACGCATATGTATATGTAGGGCCAAGTGAACTTAAATGTTCAAGGTCATCAATACAGACAAGCAAGCCAAGGAAAGCAACAAAAGAATAAAGAACATACCCCAGAACAAACCGCCAGATATAAAGAACTGGGATTAGAAGATTCGAGCTCTAATGAGGAATCGAGCCTTGAGAAAGACACATTAGACACTGATATAAGAACAGAAACGAACAATGAGGAATCGATAGAGATAAATCAGGTCGAGGTCACACCTAACAATCAACAGTCACAGGCAAGGAACCAAGAAACATCCACTAAACCGGTACACATTATTCAATTGAACGATCAGTCCAAAATCAGCATCAAGGACGCTCAAATCACAAATAAAGATGCAGTGCCACCTGTCAAAGAGGAAATACAAACACACATGGACAAAGAAGGAGGTGTACCACAAAATAGGGAGCAAACTGTGATTGAAGTCCCTGATGATACACCACAAGGTTGGATTGACCACAGGTTGAGCCACGGATACAACTCCATATACGGCAGCCCCATGATACTACATTACATGTGGCTCACAGGAAAGATGTCACCACGGGTTAAGAACCTAGCATCCCTACCACATGGTTAAATGTAGATGTTACTCAACTAAAACTAGTAGTCAAGCAAATGATACAAATAGCCATGGATATGCAACAACAAATGATGGACACGGATGCAGATTACGTCAAGGCCATGCGGGAAAGGAATCAATTTCACATAATGAGTGAGCAATTGACCGCACAGCTGATTCAGGCCCAACAAGAGGTTTCAGCCAAGGAAAGGGAGATAACCGCAGTCAAAGAACAATGCAATACATTAGTGGAGCAGAATCATCAGCTCCATGAACAACTGACGGATTTACAAAGATAGCATGAAGCTCGTGAAGCAGACAAAAAGAGAATGAAAGCTGGAAGCAATCTGCTCGAAACACAACTAAAAGTATACATGGAGGAAAACAATAACTTACGTAGCAGAAATAAAGAACTGATGAAGGCATTACTATATGACCAACCTATAGAAAAACAAGAGACATCAGCTATTGACCAGAAGGAACTGAGAGGTCAGATTGAGAAATATGTAGATCTGCTGAAACAAGAGCAAGCCCTAAAAGAAGAATGGGAACGCAGGTACATTAACCAAACCAATGAGCTCAAGAAACAGTTGAACAATGCCAATGCAAAACTTGCAGTGAGTTACAGTGAAAATATGGATCAAGTAGGAGAGATTGGTAATGAGCTACTTGCTACAAAAGATGCACTCTGGGCAGCTCTTCAAGAAGTTAAAGAGAAGACTGAACTTCTTGCACAATTAGAAACTAAAGTAGAACAAAACGTATCCATCGGGACATCAGTAGAGCCATGACCAAAGAATCCTACTGATGAGATAGAGGTATGTCCTCTATCTCCTCCGATCTATAATTCTTCAATAAAAGAGCAGATGGTGGAACCATGTGATGATCATCCCATGCCATATACTGCAGAAATAGGTCAGAAGGAACGGGCACTATTGTCGTCCTGATTGATAGAAAATTTTGAAAATGAAGTGGTCAAAGTTATGAAAGAGGCCAAAATGAAAGGGAAAGATCTGGATGCGATCATGAAGCCTTTCACTTCCTTATGGACTATTGAAAGAGAAAACAAGGCAATACATAAAGAAGATCACATGGAAGGATCCAGATGAGCAGCTGTACTTCAAAGATAACACATTCAATTACACTCAAGAGGAATTTGAAGCTGCACAACATGTATGGAGAAGAAAATTTTTGGAGAAAAATCCTACTTTGCGGGTGCACTGGCAAGTAGCATCGTATTTATTACAGGTAAATCCTTCATTTTGCCCAACACCACGTCGCAGAGAAGCAAGAGAATTTTCGGACATGCAAAAGAGTGGAGTGATCAATAAACAGTGGCTGAATTATCCGCTACTTCCAAGTCCACCTCATAATTATTTATCGACGGAGGATTACATGGTAAAAACCATTGAATTTTGGCTACATTGTTATGCAAGAGTCCCTGATTTAACTATCAAGATGACGAATAAAATCCTCAGCATGATACTTACAGTTTTGAAGGTGTTCAAGCACGCGGCTTATACGTTTTTAAATTTCATTGGTATTAATTAAGGCATAGATATCCTCACTTTTGATCTGTCTGTTATGCCCAGCCGACCCACAATAATGGCATACTATTCTAGGCTTATGTTTTTACCGAGTACATATATGCAAACCTTCGAGGAAGCCTTTTTCACAGGGTTTTTTGAAATTGATTCAGAAATTTTCTTAAAGATGTTGTCCAACTTGAATGCCAGATTAGTGGCATATGAATTAAGCTTCTTTGCTGATCACGGACAGCCACCACATGATGGTGTGAAAGCAGAACAGTGGAAGCAACTCATGATACGTGAAGCTAATCTGCTTAATGAGACAGAGCAAAAAGTTTATAGAACATACTCCCGCCGACTTCCAAAGCCTGTCGGGGACGACAGAGTTCAAGAGGGGGGCAGTGTTGAGGGAGAGTCCAGCAAAAAGAATAAAAGAAGAAGACCAAGAAAGAAGCTTCACTGAAAAGATTATATCCGAAGACATATCTCTGCAAGAAGCCCCGCAGGGGCACGCAACACCCATCTCTGCACAGAGCCCCGCAGGGGCACACATCAAGGAAAAGCACGTAGGAGGGAAGGATGAACCAGGACCAAGAAGTATCCATGAAGAAGTGCAAGACAATACTTGGCAGGTAATAATCCTCCCGCTGATAGCATGCGGTGGAAAAAAGTAAATAGGCTCAAAGCAATTCAACAGGGTCAGTATGTGAAGATAAAGACAAATTAGAAGACCAAAAGTTAGAAAGAGGTAGAGGCTGAAAAGTTGAAGAGGGTGACTAAGAATACCACATTCTTAGCCACTGATGGCATGCGTGGCAGTTAATGTACCAATCCAGATATGTGATATAAGGAATACCAAGGGGCAAACCGAAGCAAAGGACATACCTCGGATAAGATAACCAATTGTCTGACAGTCCTTGTTGCTTCTTCGACCACTGGGTGCGTGTATTCAGAAGACTTAGACAAGCTGCAGACAAGAAGCAAAGCCTATCAAGGGACGACAGAGACAAAGAGGGGGAGAGTGTTGCAGATCCAAGAAGAACACAAGGCAGAGAAAAAGATGGGCCCCAAAATTTTTCCGATTCGGACACTTTATTTTTGTATCATAGCCTTTTGTAACATATTTTCCGATGTAAATGCAATAGAGGAGTCCTCTAGATGCATACCCATGGAGATTAGTAGCTTACCCATGTAAATTAGTAGGAAATTTAACCTTTTAGTGAATAAAGTGCCGGTCTCTTGTGTGAAAGGACCATTTTTAGGGCACATGTATATAAATCAATTTGTGACTCTTTGTAAGGACTTTTGGCCATTGTGAGAATCAAGAGCACAGAATTTTGAATTTGTGTCTTCTCCTCTCTGTATCATCTTCCTTGTGAGCTTGTGTGCATGTGTGATGCTTGAAAAGAGTGTTTGGGAGTGTTGTCTATCCATGAAAGTGCTTGTTTGTTGTTGTTATGGTGTGTGTGTGAAGTGTAGGAAGTGCTGAAGTGTGTAGGAAGATCATTCCTGTGACTCAGTATTTTGCTCATAACTTGAAGTAGAAGTGTCAAAATTGAGTGAAAAGACCACGATTGGATGCGTCTTCTTGAGAGCTTTGAAACGAACCCACTATTCGCTACATTCGGAGTTCAAAGCTGAGAGAAAAGCTCAATTTACTATTGGCTACTGCTCCAAGTATCGTGACATCTCAACAGACTCTTGAACCTTGTTTGGAATAGACTTAGACTTATTTACACACTTTGGGAACCTCATTTGCATTGACCATCATTTGAATGTATGTCTTCATACACTCGGTTAGGTTTTGATACTCCTCGGATTGATAAATAAAGCATGAATCCCCACTATATGCACTTGAGGGGATCGAGGTATAGTCTCTTTCTCCACAAGTCCCTAGGTTGGTACTTAGGTACACATAGAGCAGATGAATTTGGTAATGTGATTCCAGAGACAGACGTAGGTGACATAGAGCAAGGGAACTTGGGAAGAGAGCCTAGAACTCCTTGTGGAAAATCAGTCTTGACTAGAATCATCACTCCAGAGTGGGTTCCCCAGGACAATAAGAGAATAGATCTGCTCTTAAACCGAGAGAGTAACGAGGCCTTTGGAGGTATAAGACTAACGAGTCTAATGAATCCGGAATGCTCACAATCTATGAATTCAAAGATCCTGATAGCCCATGCAAAGTGACCTATTTAGGCAATACTTCAGAAAGGATCTTTGTGGTCCTAGAGCATGGTAGGCATGCCTACACTTGGAAGGGTGAATTTGTCGTCCCTCAACCAAGATCTAATGTCCCTTATGGTCACCAAGGAGCTGGAACATCCCATGCTCATGGAGCTCAAAGGGAGAGGAGTAGAGATAGGCTAGAAGTGAGCTTTGCTAACCCACTGGGAAGAGAAAGAACGAGAACGGAGACGGATAGAATGGAAACCAAGAGACCTAGAGACCCAAGGAACCAAAGAAATGTAGACAAATTTCCTCTGCCAAGGCCTAGGGAACACAGGAGGACCTTGAGGCCTACACAACTAGTTAATTCCATGAAGAATTGCTTCGATGGCACTGGAGACCCATACGATCACCTAGCATAATTTGGGCAAGTCTTGAGAGTCGAGCAAGTGGACGACCTATTCAGGCAGTACAATGCCTTTGGAGGAATTGGAGCTTTCAAAAATCTACAAAGATTTAGATAGCTCTACTAGCCTTAGTTCAAATCCATCCACATCTATTGAAGAACTTGCCGAGAAAGTAGCTTAGAAGTTAGGAGTCTCAAGCAAACAGATACCAAGGTTTGCCCCAGTGAAAAGATGCTATACTTGTGGAGATGACCATATGGACAATGTATGTCCCATTATGGCTCAAACCCAGGTGAACCCTAGCAGCCAATACTGCACCATAGAGCAGAAATATACCAACCACACTGCACAGGACTGTCCCTATAACAAGCAAACTGTCAGACAAAATTAACCTCAGCCATATCCACAACAGGGAAGATACCAAAACCACTACCCACCACAACAATATGGTAGGCCACAACAACCCTATCAACCAACCTATCAAGGGCAGCAAAGACTTCAACCAATTCTAGCGCAACAGCCCCCTCCTCCAGCCAATGAGATTCCAATAAAGTACACAACTGCAGAAGAAAATCTGAATAGAGCCTTAGTGCCAGTGAATGGGAAGGAGCACCTGTTATGAGATTGTCCTAAGAACACCAATAATATGCTGAAAATCACTCCTATCAATGTTATTGGGTTAGTAGTAGACTCTACAAGAATTGTAACTTCCACTACCCCAGTGCAAGTGGTCACTCAAGCTCAAGCTTTGCAGTAAAACCAAGGTTTAGGAGAGGAAAAGAGTTATGAGGTTAGTGAGACTGAGAGCATGACTAAGAAGAGACCAAATCTTGGAAGGATAGATGAGAGAGAATGAAAAGGCAATGGGCAAAGAAGATGAGCAAACTCGAGGAAAGTCTAAGAGAAATGAAAGCCAAGACAATTGAAATCACATCTCAAACTCACTCTCACATCACTCCACCACCACCATTATCATCTCCCTCCAATCCACCACCTTCCAACCCACCTCACACAATCCAAGAAGGGCCAAACATAATGGATCATGAAAAGTGTTATCCTAGAGTGGAACTAGAGCTTGAGCGAACTAAACTTTATGCTAAGATGGTGGAATTGGCTCAAACCATGTTTGAAGCTAGTCGCCTCTTTAACTTCTCTAGTTCAGCTAAGACACAGTTGCACTTTGATGGATTTTTAGAAAGATTAGAGAGGATAATTGCAAAATCAGAAAAGGACCCCCCCTCCCAAGGTAATGACAAGGCAAGTGAAAGAATAAGCATTCCTACCCAAGAAGCTTATGTGCCTAACTCCACAGAACCAGATGCATCTTCTTCTCTGAATCAATATTCCCCACAATTTCTAAGAGAGATTCAAGAAGAGAAATGGGCTAAAGAAAGTGAAGTTCCTCCTCCCTTTGAACTTGTGGATGACCTACATGATCAATTCCCACAAGACATTCCTTCCATTTATGAAGAGCAGGAGAGTGCCCAATCCCATGAGAGATTAGACTTCGAGTCTGATTCCTTATAGGGACTACCCCATTTCACAGGCCCATGGGAAGCTAAGTCTACTTGTATGAGAGCACACACGTTCATGGTAAGAAATGAAGACTCAATCATACCTAGGAATATAGAGGTAGTGAAGGACACTAAAGTGCAGTGCAATCTCACTTTAGAAGAGCTACTCAAGGTTAGGCGAGAACCATAGAAACATGTAGCCAATCAAATGCTAGAAGTAGCAAAACCTCATTCCTAGGTAGGTTCTCATAGAACGGTGCCGGAAATACCCTTGGATAAGATAGGAGACATGAGAAAAGGAGAAGAAGGAAACACATATCTTCCAATTACCCATCAAGGTTACACCACCAAGGCAATTTTAGACTCAGGTACAGGAGTTGCAATTGCTACCACATCCCTCTGGAAACATTGGGGCAAGCGAGCACTCAGGCCAACGAGAATGAAATTGGAGATGGCAAATGGTCACATTGAGAGACCCTTAGGACTGCTAGAAGGAATAACTCTCACTACATGTGGTGTAGAGTTTGAGCATACTTTTTTTATATGTGACTTTAGCAAGAATCAGGCCTATGAGATGATTTTGGGAAGACCATGTATGCGGCAATTGCAAGTGGTACAAGATTGGGGAACCAATTCTTTGTATTTGCAACACTCAGGCATTACAACCAAAGTCAATCTCAAAGATTACTCTCATAGAGACGTACCCCCTATTCAATGGAATCCCATCCATAGAGCTAAAGATTATACTGAGTCAGTTCATTCCCTAGGATCACGATCCAGTTCATTCCCTAGGATCAGGATCCTCATGGATGCATGAAGACACTCACTTGTGGATGTGTAAAGTAGCAGTAGAAGAAGAGAAGAGAGAAATAGCCAGAGAGGTAGGCGTGAAAGAAACTCATAGATCAGTTCAAGACCCACCCTATCCACCTGTAGTTTTCCCAGACAAAGAATTTGAACCTCATGTTTGGGCAAAAATTCTAGCAACAATGGATGTAGCCATCAATGAAGAACAATGGACACCCCACTATGATGAGGATGGCTACGACATTTCAGTCTTCATCATAGAGCCAATCATGTGTGATTTGGTTATTGAAGAATGTGAACCTAGCACTAATGCATTCGAGGATGCAAGTGACTCCGATCTAGAATCAATCATTATGGACCCACCTTTTGCATCAAATGAGGAATATTTCTATGAAGTAGAAGTTCACCCTCAGAGACATAAAGAGCTTACAAATGATGTGAGGTTAACCACACAAGTGACCACCAAGAATGAAGGCAAGAAAAGGAAGAAGAAAGAAGCCACATCACAGGAGGATGAATCTCTATTTGAGGTCCCTGAAAATTTTAAGAAGTATGAGATAGAAGATAGAAGGGTCATGATAAGAATTCCCAAACGGGATGCACAAGCAGGAGAGGCCTATGATAACAAAGAAACCACCAAGAAAATTGTTGTAACCATAGAAGAGGAAGAAGAAAGATGCACCTACATAGGACATGACCTAACCGAGGATGAAGAGCAAGAGTTGGTAGCCTTGCTAAGAGAATATAGAGATGTTTTTGCATGGAGCTACAAAGACTTAAAACGTGTAGACCCTGATATATGCTCACATATGATTCCTATGACCGTAGATGCCAAACCCTCTAAGCAGAAGCCATACACATATAATGATAAGTATGCTGCCAAGATCAAGGAAAAGATAGATTGTTTGGTTGAAGTTGGATTCATCTATGAAATTGAGCACACTGAGTGGGTATCCCCTATTGTAGTGGTGCCCAAAAAGAATGGAAAGTTACATGTATGCATTAACTTGAAGAAAGTTAACACAACCACCATTCGAGATAACTATCCGCTTCCTATCACTGAGCACCTACTAGAATGAGTAGCAGGAAAGGAAGTGTATAGCTTTCTTGATGGATTTTCTGGCTACAATCAGGTAGCCATTGCTCTAGAAGATCAGCATAAGATGGCTTTTTCCATAGAGTGGGGCATATTTTCTTTTCGGCTAATGCCATTTGGTCTCACCAATGTGCCCGCTACCTTTCAAAGGCTGATGTGTCATGTGTTCAAAGAGTGCTTGAGGAAAAATTTGGAGGTCTATGTTGATGATGTTTGTGCTCATTCCAACATAAGACAAACACATATCCCTGAGTTGAGAGCTATCTTTGACAAATGTAGAGAATATCAAGTCTGTTTGAACCCAGGAAAGTGTGTTTTCATGGTCAAGCAAGGCAAGATTCTAGGACACATAGTGTCAAAGAATGACATATCCACGAATGAGGAAGTGAGAGCTATTGCAGAGTTACCTAGGCCCAAGAATGTCAAGGAAGTACAAGCTTTCATGGGGCATTGTGGTTACTATCGTCGATTCATTCATATGTATGTGGTCATTTCAAAGCCTCTATACTCCCTTTTGACTAACTTTGAGTGGACGAAAGAATGTGAGAACTCTTTCAAGAGCTTAAACGATGATTATGTTCAGCACCAATCTTGACTACACCTGTTGGCATACAGGTCATATGAAGAGCATGCAGGTACAATAGAGCAGTCATGCACAATACGGCAACAAGGCCTAATCATTTTTTCCAAGGACCATTCACAACTCAAGTGATTTTAATCACTACACAAACATTGTAAATTCCGTTTTTGGTAGAATAGACTCCATTTTGTTCAAGCCGAGGAGTCCTCGAGCTTGAGGAGTATTAGAATTAGCTACATACCAATTTTCATAATTTTTAGACTTCGTTTGAGCCATCAAATAGGCTCTAGAACCTAATTTTCAACTAGGCCGGACACTAGTTCTGGACAAGGCCAAAGCTAGTGAGAAAACTATAAAAAGAGCTAGAGAGCTCATTTTTGGGGGGAGATTGTTTGTAAATTGAGCTTATGTAAGAGACTGTTTGACTAATGCAAAGAACTCCATTGTTCCTCTCCTTGTTCTTGCCTTGTGTGCGGGTGTGTGTGTATGTGTGTGCATGCTTGTGTGCTTCTCACTCACACACTTGTGCCTTCACTTGCTCATAGTCTTCATACTAGTCCTCACGTCTCCACGGATTGACAATTATGAGGTGAATCTTCTCACGTTGGTACTCACCATTGTGCTAGAGTGACACCAAATTTGGCGCCGTTGCCCAGGAGAGAGCTTCGAGGACGAGCATGTGATGGTAAGACGTCGAGTTGAGACATTGGAGTTATAGGTAATATCCTTTCATTTCCTTATTTTTCTTCATTTTTTCTTACTTTTGCATCACCATCATCACCATCATCATCCCCACCATCTCCCACCTCCATCTCCATCTCCACAAAAATTTCAGTTTTTTGGTCATATTCCACTCCCCACCTCATTTCCCTCATTTCATTGTGAGAGAGATCGCTTGCATGCGATCTGTTTTTGTCTGTTTTTTGAGCTTGTGTTGCAGGAACTAGCTGTACCACCATCTCCAACAGCTTACGCAGGTACGACAGACTCTGCACAGGTCCCGGGACGACGACCTCTATCTGTCGCGACAGACAGAAAAACTTAATATTTTGTGAATGCGTGTTTGGCACGGCAACCTACACCATTAGAGCACTCCAAATCACTAGAAGTTTCTCAAAAATTTGCATTTTTTCAATCTATCGTGACAGACACCATCTATCGCGACAGACACCGTCTATCGCAACAGACACCGTCTATCGCGACAGACCAAAACCACGACAGACGATAGACACCATCTATCGCGACAGACCCATCTATCGCGACAGACACCGTCTATCGCGACAGACCAAAACCACGACAGACGATAGACACCGTCTATCGCGACAGACACCCGTCTATTGCGACAGACAGAGACCCATGACAGATTCAGTCTATCGCGACAGACACCGTCTATCCCGACAGACCAAAACCACGACAGACGATAGACACAGTCTATCGCGACAGACACCCGTCTATCGCGACAGACAGAGACCCACGACAGATTTAGTCTATCGCGACAGACACCATCTATCACGACAGACCAAAACCACGACAGACGATAGACACCGTCTATCGCGACAGGCCCATCTATCGCGACAGACACTGTCTATCGCGACAGACACCGTCTATCGCGACAGACCCGTCTATCGCGACAGACACCGTCTATTGCGACAGACCCCATCTATCGCGATAGACCACTCTATCACGACAGACACCGTCTATCGCGACAGACACTGTCTATCGCGACAGACAGCCCCCCACGATAGCTTGGTCTATCGCGACAGACACCGTCTATTGCGATAGACATACATTTTCGGCAAAAATTGGGTAATTTTTTTGGAAATTTAGGCTAAATTTTGAGCATATTTGCATACTCAAATACTCATACACTTACAAAGGCCTTAGAAAAATGCATTAAAACTCTAGAAAGGTTTTGTTTGTCTGTTTAACCCCCTAAACCCTGAACGGTCATAACTTTTTCATACGAAATCCATTTTTTGAGCTCTAGGGCTTGTCGGAAAGCTCGTGGCATATACTACACACCCTCAATTGTTTTTTATAAAGATAATGCGTTGATTTTCAGATATGATATTTTGAAGTTGACACACTGAGGGGTAGGTACACCAAGGGAGCTCTAGAGGAAATTTTTTTAGCAATACAAAAGGGGGGAACAAGGGTCATTAAAAAGTGTCTGAAATAAATTGTCTGTCAATTGAAGGATCAAATTGAAGCTAAACTTGGGGTTCTCACAGGATCATCGAGAGCTTTTGGAGAAAGCAAAGTAAGTGCCAGGGCGAACAAGCTTGGGAACGTGCTTCCTGGGTAGACAAGCAGCACCAGGAGGAGCGACTTGAGGTTGGAACATCTCTTAACCCCCTTAGTCCATTCTTAGCATAGGCTAAGTGCGAGTAGTTGTCCTGATTGACTAGGGGTACGATAGGAACACTCAAGTTTGAAGAGCCTTTAATTTCTCAAGTGCAAGGATAGGCTAAATCGCAGTCTAGGGACAACTTAAAGGAAAAGAAATTAAACTAAGTGGGCGAGGAACATCAAATACGACACACTTAAGTGCTCCTGACGACGCTTAATTAAAAACAAGAAAACACATACAAAGGAACTCAAAAGGAACAAGTGATTGGTACCAAAGGATCAGCAACGTACAAAGGGCATATGAACCTGAGATCGAGAAGACACCTAGGGAGAGATCGTCAAAGCGTTGGATCATCCGAGGCTAGCATCAACCATACAGCGAGATCTTGGGCCCAACAATTGAGTGATTACCCCTACGCGCTAGACTCAGAAACTAGTGACTCTGACATGTCGTATAGCATGGAAAGACCTGTAGGTAGCTCAAGAATGGCATACCTAGAAAGACCTGAAAGTCCCTACAAGACTCAATTGGAATACATCCAGACCAACCGCCTAGGTGCACGCATCTATGAGGATGGTCTGCGAAGATCTGTTGTCCTAATTAAAAATCCGAATCAGCCCATTAGACTAGAACACCCTGTAGTCAAGTTTGAAAATGGTTCATACATAGATAAAGAAGGAACAATGTATGTTGTTGGCAGCAGTCAGGGAACCGAAGGAGCCACAAGACGAAGAGAGTCAGAGCGAAGGGACAGCACAAGCAGACATGGCAGTCAAAGAAGATCTGGCAAGTAGGCCAATAATTTTCTTCATGAAGAAGCAAGCACGAGCATTCACGCAGATCTAGCACTAAGGCAACCTTTAATTTTTCAAAACCCTTACACCAATTAAAAGTGATTCTCATCACTAACAACCCCTGTAAATACCATGTTCACCTTTTTGTGGCTCCATTTTGTGCAAGCCGAGGAGTCCTCGAGCTTGAGGAGCCTTAGAAGTAGTTGCCTATCAATTTTCGTAATTTTTAGATCTCATTTGAGCCCTCAAATAAGCCCTGGAACCTAATTTCTAACTAGGCCGGACACTAGGTCTGGACAGGGCCAAAGCTAGTCAAAAACTATAAAAGGAGCTAGAGAGCTCATTTTTGAGGTTAACTTGTAATTGAAATGAACTTGTAAGAGCTTTTGAAAGTAGTCTAAGAACTCCATTGCCTCTCATTCCTTGTCTTGCCGTGTGTGCGCGTGTGTGTGTATGTGTGTGCATGCTTGTGTGCTTCTCACTCACGCACTTGTGCCTCCACTTGCTCGAGGTCTTCATACCATCCTCACGTCTTCCCGGATTGACATTAAAGGAGGTGCTACTCATCACTGAGCTACACCAAATTTTGGCGCCGTTGCCGGGGATCGAGCTTTGAGGACGAGCGTGTGATGGTAAGACGTAGATTGGAGACGTTGGCGTTGTAGGTAATTTCTCCACTTTTCCTATTTTTCTCTTTCTTACCTTACCACCATCATCACCATCATCATCATCACCATCTTCCACCTCCATTTCCATCATCGCGAAAATTTCTGTTTTTTGATTATATCACCATCTCCACCTCATTTCCCTCATTTCACTTGTGAGAGAGAGCGAGAGAGCGAAATTGTGTGTGCTGTTTTTGCATGTTTTTTGAGCTGTCTTGCAGGTACAGGCCGCATCATCGTCCCCAGCACTCTGCGCAGGTACGGAATTCGAAGTAACTGTCTATGTGTCGCCGAGCTCTGTCAATCGCGACCGACAGAAAAAATGCACAAATTGCCAAACAAAGTGCAAAACCATGATCTACAGGCCTAGAGCTTCCCAAAAATGTGCTTAGAATTTTGAAATTCCTCAGATTTCTGTCAATCGCGACCGACAAACCACGACGGACAGACCTGTCAATCGCGATGGACCAGTCAATCGCGATCGACGGCCCATGACGGCTCTGTCAATCGCGACCGACAGAGTCAACGACCGATTGACCACGACCGACGGACCATACGCATGACACGTGTCAATCGCGATCGAGCCATCAATCGCGATCGACTCATCAATCGCGACTGACAGCCACGACGGCTCTGTCAATTGCGACCGACATAGTCAACGACTGTTTGACCACGATTGACTGAATTTTCGGCCACGTGTCAATCGCGACTGACAGCCACGACGGCTCTGTCAATCGCGACCGACACAGTCAACGACTGTTTGACCATGATTGACTAAATTTTCGGCCACGTGTCAATCGTGACTGACCAGTCAATCGCGACTGACAGCCACGACGGACCTGTCAATCGCGATCGACACGTCGATCACGACTGACCTGTCAATCGCGACCGACAGACTTTGCGAACACGTTAGAAGGGCAAATTAGGTCAAATTTTCAAGGCAAAAATGATGGTCTAAATTTTGGCCAAGTGTGGGACAAACACTAGGGTGTATTATTGCATTACGAGGGCATGACCCAAGTAACTCGAGAATTCCTGTTTGCCTGTTAATCTAGTTTAATCCTGTCTTAGCCCCAAAACCCTGAACTGGCATAACTTTCTCATACGAAATCCGTTTGCCGTGATTTTTGTTTTGTTGGAAAGGTCGCGGGGAGTACAACAAAAACATCGACGGGTTACGGTTAAATTAAGATCAGGAATATTAGATAGGGTATTTTGAAGTTGACCATACCCAGGGGGAACAAAGTTCAAGGATTTCTAGAGTTGTGTCCAAAAAATCATAGTGCAAATTGGTGAAGTGTTACATGAATGAAAGTGCTTGGTTCTGTCTTTTGAATTTAAGTCTTGAGCTAACGGTGGGCCTTTTACAGATCCTTTGAGAGCAGCGAAGGGGACGCAAGGCAAGAGTAAGTGCAGGCTTGGGAACACGCGTCCTGGGCACACCAGGGCAACAACACAAGGAAAGGAACTCAAGGTTGGAAAACCCGTAACACCCTCTGTCAATTCTTAGTTTAAGCTAAGTGCGGGTAGTGTTAGAAGTAATTCCAGGCAACGATAGGCACGAGATAAATCAAAGACTATCTAAGAAATCAAGTGCAAGTCAAGAGATAACCTGTGTGTGTGTGAACTACAACCTTAAAGGAAAAGAACCTAACGTGAAACGACCAAACTAAAGTGCGAAATTAAACTCAAGTATTCCTAACGACGTGATATCAGACAAGAGTATAAACACGATAATCAACATAAAAAGGGAATTAAGTAATTGATACAAAGGACTCAGAAACGTGGTTGTACCTGGGACAAATTGGGTTAATCAGTTAAGCATATGAACCTTAGATCAGGACGACACCTAGTAAGAGAAAGACAAAGCCTTAGGTCCTCAGAGGCTAGTGTCAATCATACTGCGAGGTCTTGGGCCCAGCAGTTGAGTCACTACTCGCATTACCCTAGATCTGATACCAGTGAATCAGAGATGTCTCAAGGCATGGAGAGACCTACAGGAAGTTCAGGAGTGCCTTACTTGCACCGGGTAGAAGGCCCATACAAAACGCAGTTGGAATACCTTAGGACCAACCGATTAGGTGCCAGCATCTATGAGGACGGCCTAGGAAGATATGTGGTACAGATTAAGAATCCTGATCAATCCATTGGACTAGAGCGCCCAGCAGTCAAGTTTGAAAATGGAGCATACTTGGACAAAGAAGGAACCATATACGTGGTCACCAGTCACCCAGATAGGACGGACGAATTTGGGAATGTGGTCCCCGAAGCGGACTTAGATGACCTGGAGCAAGGAAACATGGGTGCAGAACCTAGAACCCCTCAAGGCAAATCGGTTCTCACTAGGATTATCACACCAGAGTGGATTCCCCAGGATAATAAGAGCATAGATTTGCTCCTCAATCGAGAAACTGACGAAGCCTTTTGGAGGTACAAATCTGATCAGCCAACTGATATAGGAACAATCATGATCTATGAGTTTAAGGATCCTGATAGCCCAGGTAGAATGACCTACTTAGATCACGCTTCGGAGAGGATCTTTGTGGTGACAGAAAATGATAGGCATGCTTACACTTGGAGGGTGAATTTATTTTCCCCCAACCAAGATCTAATGTGTCCTATGGTCACCCTGGAGCTGGAACATCCCAAGCTCATGGAATGCAAAGAGACAGAAGTAGAGATAGACCGGAAGTAAGCTTTGCCAACCCAGTGGGCAGAGAAAGAACGAGGACGGAAACAAATAGAGTAGAACCTGAGATACTTAGAGCTCACAGGAATCAAAGAAATGCGGATGAGTTCCCTCTACCACGACCTAGAGAGCACACAAGGACTTTGAGACCAACTCAGCTAGTTAAGTCCATGAAGACCTACTTCGATGGCACTGGAGATCCATACGATCATGTGGCTGAGTTTAGGCAAGTCTTGAGAGCTGAACAAGTGGAGGATCTATTCACGCAATACAATGCCTTTGGTCTGACCCTTAGGAACACTGTCCTAACATGGTTTCAGCCACTAAATGAGAGGCAGTTCAGGAGCATAGACCAACTCCTAGAAGCTTTCATTATTGAATTCTCTAAGAGTGGCATAAGGCATAATACCTCCTCGCTGATTCACAGCTTCAAGCAAACCCCTCAAGAAACCGTGAGACTTGCAGGAAGAAGATTTAGGCAATACTTAGAAAGATGCCCTGTTTCGGAGCTACCCACACCAGCCAAGCAAGTGGCTTTATTCTTGGATGGATTGCTAAGTACCAAATTGAGATCCTATGTGTACTTGAAGGACCCTAGGACCATAGAAGAGTGTGTACGCATGTGCATTGACATCGAGGATAACCTAGGGGAGGAGTTAGAGCTTTCCAAGATATACAAAGATTCAGATAGTGCCTCTAACCTCTCTTCCACGCAATCCACATCAATTGAGGTACTTGCAGAGAAAGTAGCTCAGAAATTAGGTGTAACTAGCAAACAAATCCCAAGGTTTGCCCCTGTGAAAAGGTGCTATACTTGTGGTGGCGACCATATGGTGAATGTATGTCCTATTATGGCTCAACCCCAAGTTAATCCTAGTAGCCAATACTGCACTATAGAACGAAGGTACACCAATCACACCGCGCAAGATTGCCCCTACAATAAGCAGGCTGTTAGGCAACCCCACCCTCAGCCATACCCTCAGCAGGGAAGATACCAGAACCCGTACCCTCCACAACCATATGGAAGGCCACAACAACATTATCAGCAACCATACCAAAACCTCCAAAGGCCTTAGCCTGTGTTAGCACAACAACCCCCTGCCCCAGCTAATGCGATCCCAGTAAAATATGCAGCTGCAGAAGAGAACCTGAATAGAGCTATTGTCCCCGTAACACCTTTGCTCTCTGAAAGTGACCCCAGTGACCATAGCTTTGATTCTACACATGTTGATAGTCCCCAGGCCTACTACATGCAATCTCCTGAGCATGGTGAGTCCTACTATAGTGAGGAACCGAGTGAACCTAGTTGGGAGTCAGATTACACAAACGTCATGTATACGAACCCCAATCCTAAGCCTCAACCTAGGCAGGTAAGACCCCCATTCCCTAGAGGACCATGCTATAGATGTCAAGGAGATCACCTCATTCGTGATTGTCCCTTACCTCCACCAACACAACCCCAGTCAGTAACAATTCAGGGCTTCTGCCAAGAATGTGGAAAGGAGCATCTCTTACGAGACTGCCCTAAGAATCCTAATAATATGCCAAAAATCACTCCTATTAACGTTATTGGGTTGGTGGTAGACTCCACAGGAAGTGTGACATCCACCGCACCAGTACAAGTAGTGACTAGAGCTCAGGCATTGCAGCAGAATCAAGGGGTAAACCAGGATAAGAACCCAGAGGCTAGTGAAACCGAGAGCATAACAAAGAAAAGGACTAGAGCATGGAAAGATAGTCGGGAAAGAATGAAAAGACAATGGGCTAAAAAGATGAGTGAACTTGAGGAAAGTATAAGAGAAACCAAAGCCAGGATAACTGAACTCACATCTCAAACTCCCTCTCACACTACCCCACCACCACCATTCCCATCGCCATCCAACCCGCCACCTTCCAACCCACCTCATACGATTCCACCACCCCCTAGATTAGGATCAGTATTAGCTGATCCCACTCCTGAAGACATAGACATGATGCTTAAAGCATATCAGGCCAGAATCCAAGAGGGGCCAAATGTCACGGATCATGACAAGTGTTACCCTAGAGCTGACCTAGAGATAGAAAGAACCAAGCTTTGCGCGAAAATGGTCGCATTGGCTCAGACTATGTTTGAAGCCAGTCGCCTTTTCAATTACTCGGGCTCAGCCAAGACGCAATTACACTTGGATGGACTTCTAGAGAAGTTAGAGGGCATAATTGCAAGATCTGCCAAGGAAGAAGAAAATCAAGAAAGAGATAACGCAAGCAAAAACATGACCATCCCCCACTGAAAGCTTATGTGCCCGATTCCACTGAACCAGACAACCTCCCCTCCCTAGAAAGAATAGAGAAGCTGATTGCACAATCAGAAAAGGAACCAGCCTCTCAACACAAGGGCAAGGCAAGTGAAAGAGTAAGCATTCCTGCTCAGGAAGCCTACGTGCCTGAAGCCTATGTGCCTAACTCTACGGAGCCAGACACATCATCTTCTATGAATCAGTTCACACCAGAATTCCTACGCGAGATTCAAGAAGACAAATGGGCTAAAGAAAGTGAAGTCCCTCCTCCCATTGAACTTGTGGATGAGGCACATGACCAATTCCCACAAGACATCCCATCCATTTATGGAGAGCAGGAGAGTACTCAATCTCAAGAAAGATTAGACTTCGAGTCTAATTCTTTACAAGAACTACCCCATTTCACAAGCCCATGGGAAGCAAGGTCCACCTGTATGAGAGCGCCTACAGTCATGGTAAGAAACGAAGATTCAGTCATACCTAGGAACACAAAGGTAGTGAAGAACACCAAAGTGCAGTGCAATCTCACTTTGGAAGAGCTGCTTAAGGTTAGACCAGAAGTGTGGAAACATGTAGCCAAACAAGTGCCCGAGATAGCAAAACCTCGTTCCCAGGTAGGATCACATAGGACAGTGCCGGAGATACCCTTAGATAAGATAGGAGATATGTGTGAAGGTGAAGAAGGGAACACCTATCTTCCCATTACCTACCAGGAGTACACCACCAAGGCAATTTTGGACTCAGGTGCAGGAGTTGCAATTGCCACCACTTCCCTATGGAAGCGTTGGGGCAAGCCAGCACTCAGGCCAACGAGAATGAAATTGCAGATGGCCGATGGTCATATTGAGAGACCCTTAGGATTGCTAGAAGGAATAACTCTCACCACTTGTGGTGTCGAGTTTGAGCATACATTTGCTATATGTGATTTCAGCAAAAATCATGCCTATGAGATGATTTTGGGAAGACCCTTTATGCGACAGTTGCAAGTGGTACAGGATTGGGGAACCAATTCTTTGTACCTGCAGCACTTAGGTGTTACGACCAAAGTCAATCTCAAGGATTACTCTCATAGAGATGTACCTCCTATCCAATGGAATCCCATCCATAGAGCCAAAGATGATACAGAATCGGTGCACTCCATAGGGTCAGGATCCTCTTGGATGCATGAAGACACCCACTTATGGGTGTGCAAAGTAGCAGTAGACGAAGAGAAGAGAGAAAAAGCCAGAGAGGTAGGTGCAAAAGAAACCCATAGATCAATCCAAGACCCAGCCTATGCACCTGTAGTTTTCCCAGACGAAGAATTTGAACCTCACGACTGGGCAGAAATTTTAGCAACCATGGATGTAGCCATCAATGAGGAACAATGGACACCTCACTGTGATGAGGATGGCTATGACATTTCAATCTTCTCCATAGAGCCAATCATGGGAGAGGCAGTTCTAGAAGAATGCGAACCTAGCCCTGATGCATTTGAGGATGCAAGTGACTCCGATCTAGAGTCAATCATTATGGACCCACCATTTGCATCAGATGAAGAATACTTCCATGAAGTAGAATTTCAACCCCAGAGGCATGGAGAGGTTATAAATGATGTAAGATTAGCAACACATGTGACCCCGAAGGAAGAAGGGAAGAAACAAAAGAAGAAAGAAGTCTCACCGGAAGAGGAAGAATCTTTGTTTGAGGTCCCAGAAAATTTTAAGAAGTATGAGATAGATGACAGGAGAGTCATGATCAGAATGCCGAAACGAGAGGCACAATCAGGAGAGGCCTATGATAACAAAGAAACCACCAAGAAAATAGTAGTGGCCCTAGAAGAAGGAGAGGAGAGATGCACATACATAGGCCATGACCTAACAGAGGAAGAAGAGCATGCGTTAATTGCCTTGCTAAGAGAATACAGAGATGTATTCGCTTGGAGTTACAAGGATTTGAAGGGTGTTGACCCTGACATATGCTCACACACTATTCCCATGACCTCAGATGCTAAACCCTCTAAGCAAAAGCCCTATACATATAATGATAATTATGCTGCTAAGATTAAAGAGGAGATAGATAGACTGGTCGAAGCTGGATTTATCTATGAAATTGAGCACACTGAGTGGGTATCCCCCATCGTAGTGGTGCCCAAGAAAAATGGAAAGCTACGCGTATGCATTAACTTGAAAAAGGTTAATGCAGCCACGATTTGAGATAACTATCCGCTTCCCATCACAGAGCATCTCTTAGAAAGAGTAGCCGGCAAGGAAGTGTACAGCTTCCTCGATGGATTTTCGGGCTACAATCAAGTTGCCATTGCTCCAGAAGATCAGCACAAGACAGCTTTTGCCACAGAGTGGGGCATTTTTGCCTTTAGAGTAATGCCATTTGGGCTCACCAATGCACCAGCTACCTTCCAGAGACTAATGTGCCATGTGTTTAAGGAGTTCCTGAGGAAGAATTTAGAGGTCTATGTGGATGATCTTTGTGCTCATTCCAACATCAGACAAACCCATATCCCTGAACTCAGACAAATCTTTGACAAATGTAGAGAATATCAAGTCTGCCTAAACCCCGAAAAATGTGTTTTCATGGTCCGGCAAGGCAAGATTTTAGGGCACATAGTGTCAAAGAATGGCATATCTACTGATGAAGAGAAAGTGAGAGCGATAGCAGAGCTACCTAGGCCAAAGAATGTCAAGGAAGTACAAGCTTTCATGGGGCATTGTGGTTATTACCGACAATTTATACACATGTATGCTGTCATTGCAAAGCCCATGTACGGACTTCTGACTAACTTTGAGTGGACGGATGAATGTGAGAATTCCTTCCAGGAGCTTAAACAAAGATTATGTTCAGCACCAATCTTGACCACACCAGATTGGAATAAGCCATTCCATGTTCACGTGGATGCATCCAATTATGCCATTGGATGTGTGCTTGCACAACCTACTGGTGAAGGTAATATGGATCTTCCAATTGCCTATGCCAGTGGACAATTGAATGCAGCTGAACGGAATTACACCACTACTGAGAGAGAAGGCTTAGGCATGGTGTATGCGGTTAAAAAGTTTAGACATTACTTGCTTGCAAATAAGTTTAGATTTTTTACTGACCATCAGGCACTGCTATATCTTGTGAACAAGCCATGCAATACAGGTAGATTAGTAAGATGGTTTCTCTTACTAATGGAATATGATTTTGAGGTTGTGGTAAGAAAAGGGAGGACTCATTTAAGAGCAGATCACCTCTCTAGGCTCACATCTGGAGAAGCCCCACAAGGAGTATCAGATGACCTTCCTGATGCTTACTTGTTTAACTTGGAAGTGGTGCCGCAGTGGGCTAAGCCATTGGTACCAGTATTGACATACGGGCCTAACCATCCAGTAGTAAACACACGGAATAGAGAGGTTGTGAAAGCCCAAAAGTACCACATCATGGCAGGAAGCATGTACAAGCACACAAATCAAGGAATCTTGGCTTGTTGTGTGGAAGAGGACGAGTACAATAAATGGTTGCATTTAGCACACGTAGGTGCATTAGAGCAACACTACTCAAAGCAACGAACCCTACAGACACTGAGGAGACTCGAAGTACATTGGCCAACTATGGAAGCTGATGTCCAAAGGTTGTGCAAGGAATGCCCAATCTGTTGCACTAAACCACCTGTGGAACATGCCACTCTTTATCAAGTATCCATAGTGCCAGACTGGAGTGAACCACTAGTATCCTTCCTAAGGACGAAAACATTCCCTCCAGACATGACTCTGGCTAGGAAAAGGAGTTTAGAACAAGAAGCCCAGGATTACTCACTCATTGGTGATAATCTATATAAGCGTGGTAAAGATGGTTACCTGAGGCTATGTGTCCATGAAAGTGAATATCTTAAGATCTTGGAAACTGCTCACCAAGGTGTAGCAGGAGGACACTTTGGACCAGAACGGGTGATCAAGGCAATACTATTTGCGGGCTTCTGGTGGCCGACCCTTCACATGGATGCACATACCTATGTGAAACGATGTGATGTCTGTTAGAGAACTCAGTATCCTATACGTAAAGATGAGATGCCACTGAAACCTATGATGGGTGGACGTGCATTCTCTAAGTGGGGAATAGACTTCGTAGGTCCTATTACTCCCCCAGCTAAGGGTTCCCATGCAGAATATATCATTGTTGCAACAGACTATCTAACTAAGTGGGTAGAGGTAAAAGCCACAACGAAGAACGATGCTCAAACAACTGCTAAATTTTTGTTTGAAAATGTATTCACTAGATACGGGCTACCTATAGAGCTAGTTAGTGATAGAGGTACTCATTTCTTAAATGAAGTTATTGAAAATCTGCTCCAAGAATTCCTGGTAGTACATAAGAAGTCTGCCCCCTATCACCCTCAAGCAAATGGCCAGGCTGAGAGCACCAACAAGATCTTATGCAGTGTGTTGACGAAATTAGTGAACAACAAACGCTCTGATTGGGACAAACAACTACACCACGCTGTTTGGGCATACTGAGTCGCCTACAAAACGGTACTCCAAGCCACTCCCTTTCAAATGGTGTTTGGTCAAAATGTTGTGCTACCTTTAGACTTTTTGATACCTACATTGAAAGTGGCACAAGAGCATGAATGGACGGGTCATGAACTCTCCTCTAGGCTTTTTGACCTTGAACGATTAGGAGAAACAAGACTGAGAGCAGCTGCAGGGATATATGCAGCTAAGAAGAGACAGAAGGCATACTTTGATGCCCATGTGAAGGATAAGGGCTTGAAAGCAGGAGATTTAGTTTTAGTCTAAAAATTGAAACAACATGCAAGGAAGCTAGAAAAGAGGGGCTACGGACCTATGATCATCAATAGGATCTCCATGAGTTGAGCAGTACAACTAGCCACTTTAGAGGGTGATGTTCTCCCAAACTATATTAGCTGATGCAGAGTCAAGTTGTATCAGGAACCCCTCACGGAGGAAATGCTAAGTCGACTCAATACTGCTAAGAAACGCAAAGAGGAAGAAAAGTGAATTCGAGAAGAAGCTCAAGTAGAAACCCTAGAGCACATACGGAGAATGAAATTAAGAAGACAAGGTAGAGAGCACCCTAGGCAAGATGCATATGCAGATCAAGGATATGACGCGGCTATGTGTGAAGTTTCCGGTGTTAGCTCACATAGGATAACTGATCGACGTCCTTTCATAACCTTAGATATAGGACAAGGAAAGAGTGCAAGAACTGTAAGAGCCTTGATTGACTCAGGTGCAGCCACTAGTGCTGTTAAATTGTCTTACTGTCAAGAGTTGCAATTAACTGTCAGTCGTGTGGAAGCATATCTCATAGGATTGGGAGGCGTGGAAACCCCTTGCATGGGCGAGGTGGAACTTCCCCTCTATATTCATGATGAGGCAATGACAGTTAAAGTACTAGTATGTCAAGATGAGGATCTCACTGAACCTCTCGTCTTGGGTCAAGACTGGATCTATGACCAAGCAGTCAATTTAAACCTAAGAAGTGGACTTCTTCAGGTCTGGGTAAATCAAACTAGAATTACAATTGAGTTAAATAATGGAGCACTCAAGGAACTAGAAAAGACACGGACTCCTGGTCCCTCCAAGGGTACACATGAAGTTGACCATGCTGTTCTTGTCCAAGGCTATGTGATGCAGAAGAATGAAGATCTCAAAAAAGGAGTCAGAACCACAATGGAACTCCCTTCTTTTCCAAAGACCAGAAGGAGGCTGCAACTAAGGGCAGATCAATCACTGAAGACTCTCCAAGCGAGAGACCAAAGGAACGCGCGAAGCAGAACAACTCAGTCGATGAGATAAATGTGGGTGCGGAAAGACGAGCTGCCGACCGTAACTAAGTCGCAACAACGGTCTCAACTTCCTATTAGTAATCAACGACTTGATGCTAATAAGAGGACTCCTAAAACCTCTGTTGAGAAAGTGAAATCCATTTGGGTACCCAAGAAGTCGATGAAGGCTGACCCACAATCAAGGCAAATTTGGGTGCCTAAGGCTTGCTTGCGGGCTCAACTAGTCCCACACAATTCACATCTTACACGACACAGTTCACTTGCTCAAGCAGCCACCACCCACTCTTGTCTGATACACTCGAACACACTGCCGCCTAGAAGCACGCACAGACTCACTCGTAAATGGGTCCCGATGACACAACAACTCCCAGTAGAATTACTCATGCAACCCTCCCGAATCTCCACAAAACCAAGACCAAAAGCCATTCATGGTGTTTGGCAACCTAAGACTTGTAATAAACCCCCCGACCCCAATCTGTGAATTCATCTCCACTTACTAACTGCATTAGTCAGACAGCTCACCTTTCTAGCTCCTAGGACTAACCAGGCATTAACTACACACTGTCATCGTGCACTTACTAACCACTGACTCATCATCTACCTCATGTTAGTGTTGTAACGGGGACAACAACGGGTTTATTCTGTCCATTACAATGTTAACACCTGGTTCTATATTCTCACAGAACCAACAAGCAAGCAAGGCCATGGCAGAAGCCGGAGGTGCCAGTTCTCAAGCCGGATCCGGTGCACAGATTGTGGACATAGAAACACTCCTACTCGAACCACATCTCACCGAAAGACTGCAAGAACTTCAAGCTGTGCATGTCCTCCCAATTCAGGATCCTCCTCAGGGACACACCTCTCAGGTGGGCAAACATGCTCATTGGTTCAGTGATGTTGCTGGACCATTGGGTGATGGAACCTATTTCTGGGAAGCTGAATTGGAGTTTAATGGTAAATGGGGACGCTACCATTTTTTCACGCGCGAGTTTGAGAGCTATCAGAATGCCGAAGTAATGCGTTCAGTATGGACCAAAGCTGGTCTGGACAGTTATTTCAGGGCCCACTTACCAAAGCCGGATTTCTTGTGTTGTTCATATCTTATCAGTACCATCACTTCGAGCAGGGCCAAGGGAGGCGACAGCACATTTGTGTTACCCTCACTGTTGCCGGGCCATGAACTTAAAAGATTCAAGCTGACTCTCAATCTGGTACGAGAAGCATTGGGCATGTATGGTATGCACATCCCCACTGAAAAGGAAACAATGGTTTCGGGTAGAATGAAACATAACTCAATAAGCTGAAGGATATGGTAGCAATGACACCGACCATCGCTCTGCACCTACAGACTGTCATGCAGCATTTTGCCTTCCCCGCCCAGGAAAGATTCACCATGCCCCCAAAGAAAATATGGTTTAGCTTGTATCTGGCAGAGACAGAAAGCCTCCCCATCAACGTACCACATTGGATCATAGATCAGATTCACCTAGCCCATCAAAGGTGGAACAAGAAGCAGAAGAATGTGCTTCACGGATGTTGTGCTCTAACCAAGATAATCTACCGATGTCTTGCCTATGACGTGCCAATTCAGCGGGCACTCATATGGCCCCGGGCCCAGGAATTCCAGAGAAGACTATCAGCGGCAGGTCCCCCATCAAAGAAGATGAGAGGGGGAGTCCAATTACCTTGCGCTCAACCAAGGGGAGCCACCACTACACCAGAAATTACCCCTCCCCAGACACGACGCATTAGGCCATTCACCATTCGGCTACCAAGACCAAGTACAGAGGGACCCAATCTGGTATTTCCACCCGTCCCATCAGATTTGGAATTTCCACAGGGCTTTACTCTCAATGATCTCACTGATGAAGAAGTGGCTAGACTAATCTACGACTCTAATCTCGAGACGGAAACAGAGCGAGCTCAGGAACCACAATCCCATACAATAACATCAGCCCCCACCCAACCACAAGTTGTAGAAGTCGATGTCGAGGAACAAGAGACCGAACAAGAGAAAGAAGCCTACGAGGAACAAGAGTATGACAAACTTTCAGAGTTAGCAAGTGCCCCTGCGTATTCGGCACAAATAAAAAGACTATATCGAACCATGCAACTAGTTCAAGAATAGCATAAAATGTCACTTGATGCAGGCAAAAAACTCATGAACCAATTGCTAGCGGAGGAAGGCGTGGACGATATGTTCATTGAGTCCATAAACCTACATGCCGATGCAGTAGGATTGGATGAGGCCATTCATGAGGCTATGGCCTACATTCATCGATTTGAGAAAAGAGTTCCCGCTCGTCCCATGAGGTCCGGGAAACAAATTCATATCAATGTATCAGCACCAGGAGAGACAACGCAAGCAGACGAACATCAGGAAGCACCTTTGTCACCACCCTCCCCACCTCTCACTACACAACTCACTCCACCACATGACACTAGCACCACCACGGCCACTACCACCACAATCGTCATGGGAATTCCACTCTCTCCGGGAATCCAATTCGGGGGAGTCACCATGCCCACTTTCACCACTCTCTTCACTAACGTCACATCCACCCCACCCACGATCCCCATATACACGGTCACCCAAACAGTTGACACTATGGAAACATCTCCTGCCACTGCACCGCTCCCTCCCCCCATGCCACCTCCATCTCCCATACCCCCTCCACCCACATCTCCACTTGCATCCACATCATTCACAACTCCCTTTCCCGCTCCCATTCCCCCTGCATCTTCACCCCTCCCTGCATCATTTAATGTAAATAGTATATTTCTAGTGTTAAATCAATGTGTATATCAGCTTCAGAATGAGTACAGAGCTCTGGATGGCCGGTATCAACAACTGACAACACATCACTAGAACTTACAAAGGCAATTTAAAATTTTGGAAGAGGAAAATGCAGATGTGAATCAACGTTATACAATGCTTGAGCAGGCTCACCAAACACTATTGGAGGCACCCCAACCATTGACAGAATCAGGCGTCAAACAACTAGAAGCCTTGCTCGAAGTATACCAGACCGATAACCTACGAGTCAGACGTAACTTGGCGCTACTCAGGAAACATATGGCCACGGCACTGGAAGAGAACAAGAGACTGCAAAAACAAAATGAAGAGAATCTGGAAGCGGCAATGGAAGGCTCTCCCCACGAGATAGATCCAGAGCAGTTCAAAGCAGTTCCCACGGAGACGATGAAAACCATTTTGGAAAGCTATGCAGATCTCCTGGAAGCCCATGATGACTTGGAAAGAGAACGTGACACACTACAGAGCAGACTTAAGGAACAAGAAGAACCACCGAAGAGTGTCCCATCAACCTCTACCTCAGACGAAGTAAAGGCCTTAACTGAGCAGGTAGCAGAATTACAAAAGAGGTTACTGACATACGAGAGGCAGCCCTCTCCAGTGGTAGAACCAGAGCCAGAAGAGTTGGTCCCTATTGAGGTAGATGATTCGTACGAAGAACCGTATGTTCCTATGCCAATGCCAGGCGGGCAACGAACCTCAGAGGGACTAGACACCTTGGAAGTGGAAGCACCCGAGTGGCTTCAGACACTGGAAAGGACAGCGAACACCCACGAAGAACGGGTGGCCATTCAGATCCAGTCACTAGCAAACCTAGAAGAAATTGTCATAAAGTCAGAATATTTCAGAAGCATGTCTCATCATAGATGGATCGGCACCAATAATGACCAATATGTGCCATACTGCATACTGTTGGCCGATTACAACGCCGAGATTCAACGACGATGCGGCAAGCCTCCCACATTCGCTACACAATTTGGTCCAGATGATATACCGGAAAGTGCTAAGCGTGGGTCCATCCATCAACCCACCTGGAGAATCAGGCTTTTGGAAACATATCCGGAAGTGGTCCGAACCTGGAATAATATGCCGTTGTTTATTAAATATAATCCTTGTTACATTCCAGTTCTTCGACGACGCACCTTGCCTGAATTCACTATTGTCGTCAGAGACATCAAAGCCTGTGCAAAATGGTTAAATTACGTTTATCTAGAATCTCCACGAGGACCCCCCACGGTGAACTACATGATTTCTACAATCCGTCACGGGAGTATTCGGCTACGCAATAATCCCGATGTGATGGCCCAGATGTGTATGAAAATATTCGAATTAATGCTGATCACTTTCAGGACGTTTAAGAACATTAAGGACCCCCACTTCTCAGGAGCAGGCTTTGTGACAGGAAACCAAGATCTAGTGTACGATATGAGTACCACCCCATCAATTGAAGTAATATATGCTTGGCACGCCAGAATCAAGTACCTCCCAGCCTGCTTTAAACAGACATTTGAGGAGATGTTCATCACAGGATTCTGGGAATACCACTCCGAAATCTTTATACCCAGGCCATCACATCTCCTCCAATTATTTGCTGTGGAGAGAACTATTCATTCAGAACAATTGAGGGTGCCTCATCCGGATGTTCCCGGACCTGTGAATTGGGATGATTTGCTCACAGATCTAGCATGCGGCTTACGACTCGAAGAACACCACCTAGCCTCCGATGTCGTCCAATATTATGTTCAAAAATCCTCTAGACAAGGGTCTGTCAGGGGCGACAGACGTGAGAGTGGGGGGGGGTGTTGGCAGCAGTCAGGGAACCAAAGGAGCCACAAGATGAAGAGAGTCAGAGCGAAGGGACAGCACAAGCAGACATGGCAGTCAAAGAAGATCTGGCAAGTAGGCCAATAATTTTCTTCATGAAGAAGCAAGCACGAGCATTCACGCAGATCTAGCACTAAGGCAACCTTTAATTTTTCAAAACCCTTACACCAATTAAAAGTGATTCTCATCACTAACAACCCCTGTAAATACCATGTTCACCTTTTTGTGGCTCCATTTTGTGCAAGCCGAGGAGTCCTCAAGCTTGAGGAGCCTTAGAAGTAGTTGCCTATCAATTTTCGTAATTTTTAGATCTCATTTGAGCCCTCAAATAAGCCCTGGAACCTAATTTTTAACTAGGCCAGACACTAGGTCTGGACAGGGCCAAAGCTAGTCAAAAACTATAAAAGGAGCTAGAGAGCTCATTTTTGAGGTTAACTTGTAATTGAAATGAACTTGTAAGAGCTTTTGAAAGTAATCTAAGAACTCCATTGCCTCTCATTCCTTGTCTTGTCGTGTGTGCGCGTGTGTGTGTATGTGTGTGCATGCTTGTGTGCTTCTCACTCACGCACTTGTGCCTCCACTTGCTCGAGGTCTTCATACCATCCTCATGTCTTCCCGGATTGACATTAAAGGAGGTGCTACTCATCACTGAGCTACATATGTGGTCACCAGCCAACCTGAAAGGACAGATGAGTTTAATCTCTGAACCTGAATTAGGTGACATAGAGCAAGGGAACTTAGGAAAGGAGCCGAAAACCCCTCGAGGCAAATCGGTCCTAACAAGGATAATCACTCCAGAGTTAGTTCCCCAGGATAATAGGAGCATAGAATTGCTCTGGAACCAAGAAAACGGATGAGGCTTTTTGGAGGTACAAGCTTGAAAAGTCTAATGAGGTGGGAGCTCTTGCCATCTATGAATTCAAAGATCCTGATAGCCCAGGCAAGGTGACCTACTTAGATGATGCTTCTGAGAGAATCTTTGTGGTCTCTGAGCATGGAAGACACGCATACACTTGGAAGGGAGAATTTGTTTTTCCCCAACCTCGATCCAATGTGTCTTATGGTCACCAAGGAGCTGGAACATCTCAAGCTCATGGGACTCAAAGAGAAAGGAGTAGAGAGAGACCTGAGTTAAGCTTTGCCAACTCTTGGGGAAGGGAAAGAACGAGAACAGAAACAAATAGAGTGGAACCTGAGAGACATAGAGCCCCAGGGAACTGAAGAAATGCCGATGATTTCCCTTTGCCAAGACTGAGAGAGCACACGAGGACCTTGAGACCAACCCAGCTAGTTAAGTCCATGAAAAACTACTTCAATGGCACTGGAGACCCCTATGATCATGTAGCTGAGTTTAGGCAAGTCTTGAGAGTTGAACAAGTTGAAGATCTGTTCACGCAGTACAATGCCTTTGGTCTAACCCTTAGGAACACCGCCCTGACATGGTTTCAACCACTACACGAGAAGCAGTTTAGGAGCATAGATCAACTTCTAGAGGCATTCATTATCGAATTCTCTAAAAGTGGCATAAGACATAACACATCCTCCCTGATATACAGCTTCAAACAAACATCTCAAGAGACACTGAGGCTCGCACGCAGAAGATTTAGGCAATATCTAGAGAGATGGCCGGCCCCAGAGTTACCCACTCCAGCCAAGCAAGTGGCCTTATTTTTAGATGGATTGTTAAGCACCAAACTGAGATCATATGTGTACTTGAAGGACCCTAGATCCATAGAAGAATGTGTACACATGTGCATAGACATTGAGGATAATCTAGGGGAGGAATTAGAGCTCTCCAAAATCTATAAAGATTCGGACAGTTCTAGTAGCCTCATTTCCTCACAATCCACATCAATTGAGGATCTAGCAGAAAAGGTAGCTTTGAAATTAGGTGTCTCTAGCAAGCAGATTCCTAGATTTGCCCCCGGAAAACGATGCTATACCTGTGGAGGAGACCATATGGCTAATGTGTGCCCCATCATGGCTCAACCCCAAGTGAACCCTAACAACCAGTACTGCACCATAGAAAGGAGGTACACCAATCACACAGCACAAGATTGTCCATATAACAAACAAGCTGTTAGACAAAATTATTCTCAGCCATATCCACAACAAGGAAAGTACCCTAATCAGTACCCACAACAACAGTATGCTAGGCCCCAGCAAATCTATCAACCACCCTATCAAGGGCAACAAAGACCGCAACCAGTCCTAGTGCAGCAACCTCCTGACCCCACCAATGTGATTCCAGTAAAGTATGCAGCGGCAGAAGAAAATCTAAATAGAGCTTTAGTGCCAGTGACATCCTTGCTTTCAGAAAGTGATCCAAGTGATCATAGTTTTGACTCCACCCATGTTGAGAGCCCCCAGGCCTACTACATGCAATCACTGGAGCATAGTGAGTCATATTATTATGAAGAACCGAATGAATCTAGTGGGGAGCCAGAATACGCAAATGTCATGTATGCCAACCCCAACTCGAGATCCCAACCTAGGCCGATGAGACCTCCATTTCCTAGAGGACCATGCTATCGTTGTCAGGGAGATCATCTCATTCGTGATTGCCCTCTACCTGCACCGACACAAACCCAATCTGTGATAATTCAAGGCTTTTGTCCCGATTGTGGAAAGGAGCATTTGTTATGAGAGTGTCCCAAGAACCCCGCCAATATACCAAAAATTGCTCCTATAAATGTTATTGGCTTAGTGGTAGACTCCACGGGAAGTGTGACTTCCACGGCTCCAGTACAAGTCATCACGAGAGCTCGGGCACTTAAGAAAAACCAAGACTTAGGCCAGGAAAAGAATGCAGAGGTTAGCGAGACTGAGAGCCAGAATAAGAAGAGGACAAGAGCTTGGAGAGATAGCCGTGAACGTATGAAAAGGCAATGGGCAAGAAAGATGAGCGAACTTGAGGAAAGTCTACGAGAAACCAAAGCCAAAATCATAGAAATCACATCTCAAACGCACTCTCACACATCCCCGCCACTACCATCCTCTTCACCCTTCATTCCTCCACCCACCAATCCACCACACGTAACCCAACCACCACCCCGAGTAGGATCAGTCTTAGCCGATCCCACTCCTGAAGATCTAGACATGATGCTTAAAGCATATCAGGCCAGAATCCAAGAAGGGCCCAATGTAACAGATCATGAGAAATGTTACCCTAGAGCTGACCTAGAGCTTGAACGAATCAAGTTGTGTGCCAAGATGGTGGAATTGGCTCAAGCCATGTTTGAGACCAGTCGCCTTTTCACTTGCTCTAGCTCCACTAGAACACCATTGCATTTTGATGGTCTGTTAGACAGATTGGAGATGTTAATCGCAAAGTCTGGAAAAGGAGCCAACTCCCAGGCTAAGGAGAAGGCAAGTGATAGAATAAGAATTCTCCCCAGGAAGCCTATGTTCCTAACTCTACGGAGCCAGACACATCATCTTCTATGAATCGGTTCACACCCGAATTCCTACGAGAGATTCAAGAAGACAAATGGGCTAAAGAAAGTGAAGTCCCTCCTCCTATTGAACTTGTGGATGATGCACACGACCAATTCCTACAAGACATCCCATCCATTTATGAGGAGCAGGAGAGCACCCAATCTCAGGAAAGATTAGACTTTGAGTCTAACTCTCTACAAGAATTACCCCACTTCACAGGCCCATGGGAAGCTAAGTCCACCTGTATGAGAGCACCCACGGTCATGGTAAGAAACGAAGATTCAGTCATACCTAGGAACACAGAGGCAGTGAAGAACACTAAGGTGCAGTGCAATCTCACTTTAGAAGAACTACTCAAGGTTAGGCCAGAGCTATGGAAACATGTAGCCAAACAAGTACCAGAGATAGCAAAACCTCTTTCCTAGGTAGGATCCCAGAGAACAGTGCCAGAAATACCCTTGGACAAGATAGGAGACATGAGTGAGGGTGAAGAGGGAAACACATATCTTCCTATCACCCATCAAGGATACACCACCAAGGCCATTCTAGACTCAGGTGCAGGAGTTGCAATTGCTACCACTTCACTATGGAAGCGTTGGGGCAAGCCAGCACTCAGGCCAACGAGAATGAAATTGCAGATGGCTGATGGTCATATTGAGAGGCCCTTAGGACTCCTAGAAGGAATAACTCTCACTACATGTGGTGTAGAGTTCGAGCATACTTTTGCTATATGTGACTTTAGCAAAAACCAAGCCTACAAGATGATTTTGGGGAGACCATTTATGCGGCAGTTGCAAGTGGTACAGGATTGGGGAACCAATTCCTTGTATTTGCAACACTTAGGTGTTACAACCAAAGTCAATCTCAAGGATTACTCTCATAGAGATGTCCCTCCTATCCAATGGAACCCCATCTATAGAGCCAAAGATGATACGGAATCGGTGCATTCCATAGGATCAGGATCCTCATGGATGCATGAAGACACTCACTTATGGATGTGTAAAGTGGCAATGGAAGAGGAGAAAAGAGAAAAAGCCAGAGAGGTAGGTGCGAAGGAAACACATAGATCAGTTCAAGACCCAGCCTATGCACCTGTAGTATTTCCGCACGAAGAATTTGAACCTCACGGCTGGGCAGAAACTCTAGCAACTATGGATGTAGCCATCAATGAAGAGCAATGGACACCCCATTGTGATGAAGATGTCTATGACATTTCGGTCTTCTCCATAGAGCCAATCATGGGAGATGCAGTTTTAGAAGAATGCAAACCTAGCCCTGATGCATTTGAAGATGCAAGTGACTCCGATCTTGAGTCAATCATCATGGACCCACCCTTTGCATCAGACGAAGAATATTTCTATGAAGTAGAAGTTTACCCTCAGAGACATGAAGAGCTCACTAATGATGTGAGATTAACCACACGAGTGACCACTAAGAGTGAAGGAAAGAAAAGGACGAAGAGAGAAGCCGCACTAGAGGAGGTAGAATCCCTGTTTGAGGTCCCTGAAAATTTCAAGAAGTATGCAATAGAAGATAGGAGAGTCATGATAAGAATGCCAAAACGTGATGCACAAGCAGGAGAGGCCTATGATAACAAAGAAACCACCAAGAAGGTAGTGGTAGCCATAGAAGAAGGAGAAGAGAGGTGCACTTACATAGGACATGACCTCACTGAGGAAGAGGAGCATGAGCTGATAGCTTTGCTAAGAGAGTACAGAGATGTATTCGCTTGGAGCTACAAAGATTTGAAAGGTGTAGACCCTGACATATGCACCCATACGATTCCCATGACCACAGAGGCCAGACCTTCTAAACAAAAGCCATACACATACAATGACAACTATGCTGCCAAGATCAAAGAAGAGATAGACCGCTTGGTTGAAGCTAGATTTATCTATGAAATTGAGCACACTGAATGGGTGTCCCCCATTGTAGTGGTGCCCAAAAAGAATGGTAAATTATGTGTATGCATTAACTTGAAGAAGGTTAATGCAGCCACTATCAGAGATAGTTATCCACTTCCTATCACCGAGCATTTATTAGAAAGGGTAGCCGACAAGGAAGTGTACAGCTTCCTAGATGGGTTCTCTGGCTACAATCAAGTAGCCATTGCACCAGAAGATCAGCATAAGACGGCTTTTGCCATAGAGTGGGGCATATTCGCTTTTATGGTAATGCCATTTGGGCTTACCAATGCTCCCGCAACCTTCCAGAGATTGATGTGCTATGTGTTCAAAGAGTTCCTGAGAAAGAATTTGGAAGTCTATGTTGATGATCTCTGTGCTCATTCCAACATTAGACAAACACATATACTTGAACTCAAGCAAATCTTTGACAAATGTAGAGAATATCAAGTCTGCCTGAACCCAGAAAAGTGCGTTTTCATGGTCAAGCAAGGCAAGATTTTAGGACACATAGTGTCAAAGAACGGCATCTCCACTAACAAAGAGAAGGTGAGAACTATTGCAGAACTACTTACGCCAAAGAACTTCAAGGAAGTGCAAGCTTTCATGGGGCATTGTGGTTATTACCGACGTTTCATTCACATGTATGCCATCATTGCAAAGCCTCTGTACGAACTTCTGACAAACTTTGAGTGGACTGAGGAATGTGAGAACTCTTTCAATGAGCTCAAACGGCAATTATGCTCAGCACCAATCTTGACTACACCAGATTGGAATAAGCCCTTCCATGTGCATCTGGATGCATCCAATTATGCCATTGGATGTGTGCTTGCACAACCTACTGGTGAAGGTAATATGGATCTTCCAATTGCCTATGCTAGTAGACAACTGAATGCAGCTGAACGAAATTATACCACGACTGAGAGAGAAGGACTAGGCATGGTATATGCAGTTAAAAAGTTTAGACATTACTTGCTTGCAAATAAGTTTAAATTTTTTACTGATCATCAAGCTCTACTTTACTTGGTGAACAAGCCATGCAACACAGGTAGATTGGTGAGATGGTTCCTCTTACTAATGGAATATGACTTTGAGGTAGTGGTGAGAAAAGTCAAGACTCATTTGAGAGCAGATCATCTCTCTAGGCTCACATCGGGAGAAGCCCCACAAGGAGTATCAGATGACCTTCTTGACGCTTACTTGTTTAATTTGGAAGTTGTACCTCAGTGGGCTAAGCCATTAGTGCCAGTATTGACATACGGGCCTAATCACCCAATCATAAACACTCAAGATAGAGAGGTAGTAAAAGCCCAGAAGTACCATATCATGGCAGGAAGTATGTACAAACAGATAGATCAAGGGATATTGGCTTGTTGTGTGGAAGAGGATGAGTACGCTAAATGGTTGCAGTTGGCACACGTAGGTGCATTAGAGCAACACTTCTCAAAACAACGAACCCTACAGACACTAAGGAGACTCGGAGTGCATTGTCCTACTATGGAAGCTGATGTACATAAGATGTGTAAAGAATGCCCAATCTGTTGCACTAAACCACCTATGGAACATGCCACTCTTTATCAAGTGTCCATAGTGCCAGATTGGAGTGAACCATTAGTAGCCTTCTTGAGGACGAAAACATTCCCTCCAGACATGAGAGTGAATATCTAAAAATCTTGGAAACTGCTCATCAAGGTGTAGCAAGAGGACACTTTGGACTAGATCGGGTGATCAAGGCAATACTATTTGCAGGCTTCTGGTGGCCGACCCTTCACATGGATGCACATACCTATGTGAAACGGTGTGATGTGTGTCAGAGAACTCAGTATCCTATACGCAAAGATGAGATGCCACTGAAACCTATGATGGGTGGACGTGCATTCTCTAAGTGGGGAATAGACTTTGTTGGTCCTATTAATCCCCCAGCTAAGGGCTCACATGTTGAGTATATCATTGTGGCCACAGACTATCTAACGAAATGGGTAGAGGTAAAAGCCACAACAAAGAACAATGCACAAACAACAACTAAGTTCTTGTTTGAGAATGTGTTCACCAGGTATGGATTACCTATAGAGCTAGTCAGTGATAGAGGGACTCACTTCTTGAATGAAGTTATTGAAAATCTGCTCCAAGAATTCTTGGTAGTACATAAGAAGTCTGCCCCTTATCACCCCCAAGCTAATGGCCAGGCTGAGAGCACAAATAAGATCTTATGCAATGTACTGACGAAATTAGTAAACAATAAACGCTCTGACTGGGACAAACAGCTACACCATGCTGTTTGGGCATACAGAGTTGCCTATAAAACGGTACTCCAAGCCACGCCCTTTCATATGGTTTTCGGCCAGAATGCAGTGCTACCATTGGATTTTTTGATACCAACCTTGAAAGTAGCACAAGAGCATGATTGGACAGGCCATGAGTTGTCCTCTAGAATCTTCGATCTTGAATGATTAGGTGAAACACGATTGAGGGCTGCAGTAGGAATTTATGCAGTCAAGAAGAGGCAAAAGGCATACTTCGATGCACACGTGAAAGATAAGGGCTTGAAAGCAGGAGACCTAGTCCTAGTCTACACCTTGAAGCAACATGCACGGAAGTTAGAAAAGAGAGGTTATGGGCCAATGATTATCAATAGGATCTCCACAAGTGGAGCAGTTCAACTAGCCACTCTAGAGGGTGATATTCTACCAAGTTACATAAGTAGATGTAGACTCAAGTTATATCAAGACCCCCTAACTGAAGAGATGCTAAATCGACTCAACACTGCCAAGAAACGTAAAGAAGAAGAGAAACAAATTAGAGAAGAAGCACAGGCAGAAGCTTTAGAACGCATCCGACGAATGAAATTGAGGAGACAAGGCAGAGACCCGCCTATGCCTAACACTCAAGAATCTCTAGGCTATCCCATGGCCATGTGCGAGGCTTCAGGTGGACATTCCCATAGAATAATCGACCGACGGCCTTTTGTAACCCTAGAAGTAGGACAAGGAGAGAGTGTAAGGATAGTGAGAGCTTTAATTGACTCAGGGGCAGCCACTAGTGCAGTTCGACTGTCTTATTGCCAAGAGCTGCAATTACAAATCAATCCTATAGAGGCATATCTCATAGGATTGGGAGGTGTGGAAACCCCTTGCATTGGTGAGGTGGAACTTCCCCTCTACATTCAAGAGGTGCTAATGGCAGTCAAAGTGCTAGTGTGTGAAGACGAGGATCTTACCGAACCTCTTGTCCTAGGCCAAGACTGGATCTATGATCATGCAGTCAGCCTCAACCTAAGAAGTGGACTTCTTCAGGCATGGGTAGGCCAAAACCACATCACGATTGAATTAGAAAATCAAGCACATAGGCCGCTAGAAGAGACACCGAATCTTGGTCCTTCCAGGAGTCCACCTGAAATGAACCATGCTACTCTTGACCAAAGTTCTATGGTGCAAAGGATTGCCACTCATGACGAAGGTACAGAAGTCAACAAGGAGCTCCCTTCTTTTCCAAAGAGAATTCGAGGAAAGCAAGCCGGAAAATACAAGATACAGAGGAGCCCGAGGACCAAGAAGAATGAACACCAACCAGTACAATACAGAATACCCCATGGCATGAAGCAGATCTGGATACGCAAAGGTGAACAACCCTCCGCTTTGGAGACAGGATTCCAAAGAGGCATCAAGCAAGCTACAGTGTCGAGGACTACAGCGAAGGAGTACCCTAGACATCAATCTAGACAAACCATTTCTATTTGGGTTCCAAAGCAGTCAATGAAGGCTATCCCAAAGGCTAGACAAATATGGGTGCCCAAGACCTGCTTACCAGCTCAAATAACTTCACCCCCAATCACTAGATCAAACCAACACTCACGAGTCCTATTGGCTCCCATCCAAAGGCAAACATCTATACTCCACACCACCACATTCTCGGTCACGCCTCGGAATGTTTGGAAATGGGTACCCAAAAGGCCCCAAACCCAACACACTCCAGTCCGCAAACCTTCACACATCATCGCCAATAAAAGCAACGATTCTAGCATCAAAGTTTGGAGACCTAAACCCCATATCCAACCCCCTGACCCACCTCTATAAATCCTTTCCCTCTGATGTAGGTGCATTCTGAGAACATTGCACAACCAAAGTATGCATCTAGAGTGAACCCTAACCTACTAACCCACTTGTACACACATCACGAACACTTCACCCACTAACCTCTAACCACTCGAAATGTCATGTTGGTATTGTGGAGGGAACACCATAACATCCTGTTTCCAATGCAATGCTAATGTGCCTCTCTCTTCTTCTAGCAAATAAGCATCAGCAACTACAAGCACTCTCATGGCAGAAGCAACAGGTCCGAGCTCACAGGCAGGAATAATTACTACAGGAATTGATGTGGATAGTCTACCTGTTGATGTGCCTCCAACTGAACGACCTGTGGAGCTGCAACACCTTCAGCAGATCCCGGTACTGGATCCACCCACAGGCATCACAGAAAGAGTCCATGCCAATTCTCATTGGTTCAATGGCATGCCAGGCCCATTAGGAGAGGCCAAGTATATATGGGAGTCTAAGTGCGAGTATGACAGATCTTGGGTCAGATTCCAATTCTTCTCCAAGGAGTTTGAGACTCTACAGAACACACAGGATCTTCAGACCATATGGCAACGTGCAGGGCTAGCTGAGTACTTCGAGGCACCATTACCCAAACCAGACCTCCTCCGATGCTACTATCTGGTCTCAACATTACAGGCTAATGCAGAAAAGGACAAAGTAGGATCGTTTGTTCTGCCTTCCTTGCTGGGCAACAACGAGTTGAAGAGGTTTGAACTTACCTTGGCATTGGTGAGCTCTGCTTTGAATATGCACGGCACACATGTACCTTCTGAGAAGGATGCTCTCGTTCCTACTAACATGAAGGATAGGAAACTACTAAAGCTTAAAGACATGGCAGCACTCACACCAAACATGTCCATCCCTCTCCGTATGTGCATGCAACATTTTGCTTTCCCCGGTCAAGACCGCTTCACACAACCGCACAAAAGAATTTGGTTCACTCTCTACTTAGCGGAGATAGGTGTGTTGCCAATTAAGCTTCCTGTATGGATTATAGAGCAGTTGTATGAAGCAAATAAAAGGTCTTCTAGGAAATTAGTGGTGAACAGTTGCTGTGCTATCACACGCATTATCTACCGGTGCTTAGCATACGATGTACCCATTGAACGTGCCTTAACTTGGGCACAATTACAAATGTTTAAGAAGCTCAAGACATCCACACATCAATCCAAGCGCATGAGGGGTTCGATCCCTTGTGTCCAGACATGTGAAGTTCTGACTACTCCTGAAGTATCGCCATGAGGGGAGGCCACTGTACCTCCCTTTACCATTAGAATACCCAGGTCTGGATCTGAAACTACAACACAAGCTGCCCCTTCGGCTCCCCCTGCTCCATTTGAATTTGAATTTGCTACAACTGGAGATGCTGAAGGGATGGATCCCCAGGACTTCGAAGCATTCTTACAAAGTACACAACTCTCTGATGTAGAGTTTTATTCAGATACAGAAGAACAAGGCACATCTTCACAAAGAAGGAGAAAATCCACAGAAGGTCGCCATGTACATTGGGGTGATGATCAGCAAGGTCAACAACAAGGACACCTAGAAGAAGGAGCAGACGAAGAGGAGACCACTGAAGCCCCAGCTTATACAGCAGGACTCCGAAGGCTGTATCAAATCATGGAACAAGTGCGATCGCAACAACTGCTCACCGAACAGAGCAGTAGGGTACTCATGACTCAACTGTTGGAAGAAGCAGGAGTTGACTCAGAATATAGTGAAGGTCTCTTATTAATGGCAGAAACGTATGGGGTAGTAGAAGCAGTTCGGACCGCCATTAGGAGGTCGCCAGTTCAATATGATCCACGAAGATTCCAAACACGACCACGGTCAGGTAAAAACATCCAGATCCCCATTACAACGGCAGAAGGGCCGATTATTACATCCGAACCCATTGAGACCACCTCCCAAGTAGCAGAAACCGCTAGCCAAGAGCATACAATCATCCATGAAGAGTCAACTGAGCCACTACCACCCACACCCCCACAATCGCCTCCTAGAACAGAAGCCGTGGAGATCACCACGACCACTCAACCCACCGAACAAACCTTCATCTTCCATACTCCCACCTCTAGTTCAACCCTATTCTCCACCTTTGAAAACCCAATCTATGAAGCAACCACCATCACTACACAATCCACCGAATCGCTCATAGAGCCTGCCCTAGGACAACCATCCCCATACCCTCAGCCATAGGTCATCCTGACGCTAGATCTATATTCTTGGGTTTCCCTAATACCCCGCCACCTTTCATGACCTCCCCGCCTCTTCGACCTCAACCCCCAACCCCCATCTCTCCACTTCTCCAATCCCTCCATGCCTTCCTTGCTAGAACTTTTCAACCCAGGTCTCAACCATTCCCTTTATTTTCAGCTCCCAACCCCACTTCTCATCTATTCACCACTTTCACACATACACCACCTACCATTCCAATGTATATGGTAGACCCCACACTCGCATCCACTCCTGAAAGTATGGACATTTCAGCACCCACGGCACCTCCCCCACCCCCCACACTTCCACCTTAACCCATCCCCCCCCCACCAATTTCACCGACACACACATCTCCATTAGACACATCATTCACTCTTCCCCTTCCCCAATCCCCTCCCCGTGCATCCTCCATTGTACACACCACACCATCATCCATAGGAAATGCATTGGACACCATGCTCACATGTATATCACAGTTAAGGACAGAGTACAATGAGCTCCAGCAACAGAATGAACGCCTGCAAGAGCACTCGGAGCTACTACAACACCGCCTTGCTGCACTAGAAGAGGAAAATGCTCGCCTCCATACACAATTCCATACTCTACAAGAGGCTCATAGTGTATTGGAAGTACAATTACAGAATACAGACCAAGAAGCAATACAAGTGGTAGAAGGCCATCTAAAAACACAACTAGAACGCAATTCAAGACTTCAACGAAATATGGCACTTCTTAGAAGACACCTTGTAGCTGCTCACGAGGAGAATCGACGCCTACAACAACAGAACCAAGAGAACTTAGAAGCAGCCATCGAAAGCACACCAGGGGCACCCATCAGCCCATCAAAGTTCCAAGCAGTGACCCCCGACAATATCAAGATCATATTGGAAGACTATGCCTTGCTGCTTGAAGCACATGACCAGTTGTCAGAGGAACTGGGTCAACTGAAGCAGAAACACCAAAAAGAAACAACATCTGCCTCTCAAAACACCTCCTCTGCGGCTTCACTTCTCACAGACTCAGAGGCCTTACAAGACCTCCAGAAACAGGTCACCGAATTGCAAGCACGTCTACTACATTATGAGAGACCACCTTCCCCTCCAGAGGCTCCCACCGACGAAGAAATAGTACAAATTCCTGTGGAACAAACGTTTGAAGAAGAATACGACCCACAACCCTTCCCAGGAGGTCAACAAACGGAAGAAGGTCAGGACACATTTGAAGCACCACGACCCCCATGGCTACGACAAGTGGAGGAAATCGGGAGTTCACATGAAGAGCGAACCGTCGTGCAAAATTAGGCTATGAGAGTCATAGAGGAGATTGTATTACAATCCAATTACTTCAAAAACTTGTCATCGAGATGCCTTATCCTCTCATCCGAACTCCAATACAGGCCTTACTATATCATTTTAGCAGATTATAACGCAGAAATACAGAGAGTCACAGGGAAGATACCTTCCTTCGCAACCCAATTTCAACCCGAAGACCTCCCTCTAGAGGTGCAAAAAGGCAAGATCCGTCAACCAACATGGCGGCAAAAACTTCTTGAAACCTATCCTGAAATGCTCCGCACCTGGAACAATGCGCCATTACATCTCCTCTATAATCCATGCTATGGCCCTGTTCCACGACGCCGCTCATGGAAAGCATTCAACATAAAGGTCCAGAATAACGCACAATGCAAGGAATGGCTCAATTATCCATACATTGCGCCACCACAGGGACCACCGTCATTAGCGTACATGATGGGAACAATTCGACATTGGATGCCACGATTGAAGCCCATGCCAGATGTGGCAGCTCAAATGATGCTTAAGATTTTAGATATTATGCAGGTAGTCCTGAAAACCTTTAGAAATGCAGCCGCACCACAAGTATGTCTACCGGGGTTTACCAATGGAAATTATGATTTGGTGTATGACATGAGCACCACCCCTAGTATTCGTGTGGCTTACGCCTGGCATGCACGCATCAAATACCTCCCTACATGTTACAAACAGACATTCGAAGAAATGTTCAGATCAGGTTTCTGGGAGTATCACTCGGAGGTCTTCGCACCGAAGCCAACACACCTGCTCCATCTCTTTGCTTGTGAACAAGCCATGTACTCCGAGTACTACACCACACCACAACCTGAGGTCCCCGGTGCAATAAATTGGGATGCATTGGAAGCGGATCTAGCAAGAGGCTTAAGGATAGGAGAACACGAACTTGCCACCAATGTCATCCAATACTATATCGACCACCCGATAGAACAGAGGTCTGTCAGGGGCGACAGACGCTAGGAAGGGGGGAGTGTTGGCATACAGGTCATATGAAGAGCATACAGGTACAATACAGCAGTCATGCACAATACGGCAACAAGGCCTAATCATTTTTTCCAAGGACCATTCACAACTCAAGTGATTTTAATCACTACACAAACATTGTAAATTCCATTTTTGGTAGAATAGACTCCATTTTGTTCAAGCCGAGGATTCCTCGAGCTTGAGGAGTATTAGAATTAGCTACATACCAATTTTCATAATTTTTAGACTTCGTTTGAGCCCTCAAATAGGCTCTAGAACCTAATTTTTAACTAGGCCGGACACTAGGTCTGGACAAGGCCAAAGCTAGTGAGAAAACTATAAAAAGAGCTAGAGAGCTCATTTTTGGGGGGAGATTGTTTGTAAATTGAGCTTATGTAAGAGACTTTTTGACTAATGCAAAGAACTCCATTGTTCCTCTCCTTGTTCTTGCCTTGTGTGTGCGTGTGTGTGTGTATGTGTGTGCATGCTTGTGTGCTTCTCACTCACACACTTGTGCCTTCACTTGCTCATAGTCTTCATACTAGTCCTCACGTCTCCACGGATTGACAATTATGAGGTGAATCTTCTCACGTTGGTACTCACCATTGTGCTAGAGTGACAACACCCGACTGGAACAAGCCATTCCATGTCCATGTGGATGCATCCAATTTCACCATTGGATGTGTACTTGCACAACCTATGGGCGAAGGTAATATGGATCTTCCAATTGCTTATGCCAGTAGACAGGTGAATGCAGCTGAACAAAATCACACCACCACCAAACGAGAAGGATTAGGCATGGTGTAAGTGGTAAAAAGGTTTAGACACTATTTGTTGGCAAATAAGTTCAATTTTTTTTTTTGATCATCAAGCTCTACTGTACTTGATAAATAAGCCTTGAAATACAGGCAGATTAGTAAGATGGTTCCTCTTACTAATGGAATATGACTTTGAGGTAGTGGTGAGGAAAGGCAAGACTCACTTGAGAGCAGATCATCTCTCGAGGCTCACATCCGGAGAGGCCCCACAAGGAGTATCAGACGATATCCTTGATGCTTACTTGTTCAATTTGGAAGTGGTACCACAGTGGGTAAAGACATTAGTGCTAGTATTGACATATGGGCCTAAACATCCAGTAATGAACACTCAAGATAGGGAGGTCGTAAAAGCCCAAACGTACCATATCATGGCACGAAGCATGTACAAGCATACAGATCAAGGGATATTAGCTTGTTGTGTGGAAGAGAAGGAGTACGCAAAATGGTTGCAATTAGCACATGTGGGTGCATTAGAGCAACACCACTCAAGGCAAAGAACTTTACAGACACTAAGGAGACTCGGAGTGCACTAGCCGACTATGGAAGCAGATGTCCATAAGTTGTGTAAGGAATGCCCAGTCTGTCATAGTAGGCCACCTGTGGAGCACACTACACTATACCAAGTGTCTTTAATACCAGATTGGAGTGAACCATTGGTAGCCTTCCTGAGGATGAAAACATTCCCTCAAGATATGACCCTAGCTAGGCAAAGAATTTAGAACAAGAAGCCCTAGATTACGCACTCATTGGCGATAATCTATACAAGCATGGAAAAGACAAATATGTGAGACTATGTGTCCATGAGAGTGAATATCTTAAGATCTTGGAGACTGCTCACCAAGGTGTCGTAGGAGGACACTTTGGACCAGACCACGTGATTAAGGCAATCTTATTTGCAGGCTTGTGGTGGCCAACCCTTCACATGGATGCACATACCTATGTGAAGCGGTGTGATATTTGTCAGCGAACTCAATATCCTATACGTAAAGATGAGATGCCATTGAAATCTGTGATGGGTGGATGCGCATTCTCTAAGTGGGGAATAGACTTTGTAGGTCCTATTAACCCCCCAGCTTAGAGTTCACATGCTGAATACATCATTGTGGCCACAGAATGTCTAACCAAGTGGGTAGAAGTGAAAACCACAACGAAGAACGAGGATCAAACGATAGCTAAGTTTTTATTTGAGAATGTGTTCACTAGATATGGGCTACTGTCACTCTAGCACAATGGCAAGTACCAATGTGAGGAGATACACCTCATAAATGTCAATCCGTGGAGACGTGAGGACCGGTATGAAGACTGTGAGCAAGTGATGGCACAAGTGCGTGAGTGAAAGCATACAAGCATGCACACACATACACACACACGCGCACAAGGTAAGAGCAAAGAGTGGAACAATGGAAGATCTTTGATTACACAAGAGCTCTCTTACAAATCTGAAAACTACCACAAGCTAACCTCAAAAATGAGCTCTCCAGCCCTTTTTATAGTTTTTTGAGTGATTTTGGCCCTGTCCAGACCTAGTGTCTGGCCTAGTTAAAAAATAGGTTCCGGGGCTTATTTGGGGGCTCAAACGGAGTCTACAAAATAATGAAAATTGGTAGGATGATAGTTCTAATACTCCTCAAGCTCAAGGACTCCTCTGCTTGAACAAAATGGAGTTACAAAAATGGAAAATGGTATTTACAATGGTATTTACAATGGTTTTTAGTGATAAAAATCACTATTTTTATAGAGATTTCTTCTGAAAATTTGACATGTGCTTCTTGGAGCTCCCTATATGCTCATTCTTCTTGTGTTTCTGCTTCCTTGATGCGCTTCCATGTTTTCTCCTTGACCTTGCGCTTCAACACTCCCCCCCTCTTGAGTCTGTCGTCCCTGATAGACCCTTGTTGTAGTGGTTGTTCCATGTAGTACGTTGAGAGGTAGTGTCCATCTTTCCAATGTAGCCTGGTCTTTTGTTTGGTGCTTCACTTTGCCACTGCTAGTGCTTGTAGGTTGTAGTCCCTTTGTGAGTACTTCTTCCTTGTATTCCATCTTGATAGTGCATTTGTGAGCTTTCCAAAATTGCTAGCTGCTCAAAGGAGGTGATTTATGTTGATTATGAGCAACTCGTGGTGGTGAGTGACTTCCTTACTCTTGTTGTGGTCACCTTGATGTCCTCTGAGTCTTCCAAAGATGACTTCCATAGTTTTCATGCCAAGTACTTGTAACCCATAATCTATAATGGGTAAGTGCATTAGTGCATGGGTTGAACAAAATATGTGCCTTGTGCATGGCCTTGTAATGTGGCCCTATGTATGTGTACTTGGAAAATGCATGGCAAGAAGTATGGTGCAAGAGATTGGTTCTTGAGCTAAGTGCTCAAGGGTATGCTGACGAAGAGGTTTCCTAATCTATCATGGTTATAGTGTTGTCGAAGCATACACGTCTTACCATGGTGAAAGGTCCGTTGATCTTCATCTCTTTGTATTGTACTCCCATCACGATGATTGACCATTTGTGTTGTCTTTTTTGTTGATGGATGTCCTTGCTGATAGTTCGCTGATGAGAATTTTCAAGCACAGTCCTCTTCTTTTCTTTTCTTTCTCTCTCTTCTTTTTTCTTTTTTTTTGGTTGGTGCACACGATGGCATCAAACAAGAAGAAAGAGGTTAGTATCAATAAAATATGTTACATGTGAAAATTGTGTCTCATGTGCCTAGGATTTCTCAATTGTGCCTATGCACGGCCATGTAATGTGGCCCTATATTGATGCATACTTTGGAAATGCATGACCTGAATGGTGTGAAAGACAAGGTTATGCCAAAGGCACATGGTTGCTGCACGTCGAGGCTTTCAATGTTCTTGCAGATGTTGATGCAGCCTTTGTTTGAGGTATCCCTTGGATGTCAAAAGGACAATTGATTTTTGGGACCCATTTCAGAATGGTGTTGGGCTGCGTTGTCGGGAAGATTTGCATCTTCCAGTTGATAACCAGAGAAAATAAAATTAACTTAATTGGTAAATTCTAACCTTTTATATCACTGTTAATTAGTTGTTCTGGATTACATTAACTACTTTTGAAGTGTTTGCAGATACAGGAAATGATAAAGAATACATGTTCGTATTAGGGTTTACCCTAATTACTCAATTAATGAGTATTTTACATTTATACATGCATGATTCATGGGTTTCCAACCCTAGGGTTTTATAAATTGTTATGATTTTATGTCAGTTGGGTTAATCCAAAGGGTTTTAAAAGATTCCAATGGGTTAATGACAGGATTCAGAAGGGTTATAAGGGTTTCCGAGGGTTTTTTTAGTGTTCAAAATGAGTGGAAATGAATATTAGCATTAGTTTTAAGGATAAAATGAGTATTATTTAATGAAACTAATCTATAACTTTAACATTAATTAATTACAAATTCAAATCTGATTTAATTATTTACCCTAATAGTGTATGTGAAATTAAAAACTAAGGTTTGGATATATTAAATGCTTAACCTAAGCCTAATTTAAATGCACTATTAAATTAAGAAAATTAAGATAATTCAATTACAATGAAAAAGAAATGGATAATTAATGAATGGTGTATGTGAGTGCTCTTTAAAGTGTGGTGTGGGTTAAGTGTGTAATTAAAGTAGATAAAGTAAATAGTTAAAGGTGAGGTGAATGAGTGTGTGTGTGTGTAAAGAGTGGTATACGTAGAGTATGTAATTAAAGTGGAGAAAAGTCAAATAAAAGAGTGGTGATTAAGTATGGATAAAGAGTGGATGAAAATTTAAAGCAGAATAAAAACGAGTGATAGACAAAGGACTCTGTGTGTGTATATAAATGAGTAAAGAATGAGTGTTTTCCCTAATATTTTTTTTGCAGGTATTATTCTTCTCTTCTTTCTAAGCATAGAAAATGAAGTCGTATTATGTTTTCCATTCTACAGTTGATGAAACACACACACGTAGTGTGGCAGTGATCATTATCTTGATTCTTGCCCTGTGTTTTGTCAAAGATGGTCCTAGTTGTTGCTTGTGCATGGGCAGAAATTGCCAAAAAGAGAGGAAATAGGAGATTCTGATCCCAACGATGACTTCTGAAGTTGTAGATGCATGCATAGGCAATCTCCATCCGACGGCTTCTGAAGCTGTAGATGCTCATGGTGAAGAGAGAGAAGGGTAGAGAGAGATGATAGAGGAACAGTACTCTATAGAGTTATTCGACAAAGAGAGAGAGAAAGAATCAGATTGGGCGACGACAGAATTCTTTAGATCATGGCTGGAGAGAGCGCATCCCTGTACAGAGAGAGAAATGAGCCGATCAATGTGTTTTTTTTCTGAACATGATAGCGCTTCACGTCCACTGTAGAGAGAGAATGTCTGGCGGCGCTCAGATGTGCTCAGAGCACAGAGAGTTTTCCTGGCGTCGGTTTTGGCTACTTATGATAGTGAGAGAGTATATTATCTCTCTTCCCCTCCACGATCTGCGCGCGGCAGCGCCGCAGAGAGAAAGAGAGATGAAAGATAGAGTCTCTGGCGGCCCGGCTGCGCACGAAGGCAGAGAGAGAGTGAGAGAGAATTAATTCCCTGCCGGCGGCGCGCTGTGCACAGAGAGACAGGAGAGAGAGAAATATTAAGTTATTATTATTACCTTCTCTCCCTCCCTCCACGGCGCTGCACGCGGCAGCGCGCAGAGAGAGAGAGAGAGAGAGAGAGAGAGAGAGAGAGAGAGAGAGAGAGAGAGAGAGAGAGAGAGAGAGAGAGAGAGAGAGAGAGTAGAGAGAGAGATAGGGAGAAGAAAGAGATAGAGAGAGAGATATATAGATAGATATCTAAGTCACCATTAAGGTTATTTAGTTATATAATAATGCATTGTTTAATTAGGAATGATTTAATTGTTTAGATGTAAGTTAATGCATTGTTTGAATTAGAATTAGTTGTATGTAATTAATTATTTTGTTAATTTAATAGCTATTATGTAAGTAAATATTCTAGCATGAAAGTATAAGCATACATGTATATGTATGTAGAATGTTAATTTACATGGATCAATGCATATGTGTGAGCTAATGAATGTGTGTATGCATGAATATTATATTAAGTTAGTATATTAATGTTTAGGTTTGTGAATGTAGCTACATATAGGAACTATAGTGTGGATATGCAAAGAAGCATGTGTGTATGTTAACATGTGGTTGAGTGTTAGCATGCATGTATAGTTGCATAAAATTAGGTATTAGCATTTGCATTAGAACATGTGCATGAATGTATATTAGCATGCATGAACATGTGTATGTTTTTATGTATGTAAAGTATATGTTTAATATTTCTCATTAATTTTTACTAATATTCCTAATGTTTTTTTTGCAGAAACATTGAAGATTACAATTAATTGAAGTGAAGACAATTGAAGTGAAGCGGCAGCTTAAAGATCCATTTAAATCTTATTCCTCATTTAGTCAACTATCCAGTTGACTAAACAGTTATCCAATTGTTTAGGCCTTCCAGTTGTATTAGATTTATTAATTCAAACCATTAGCATATCAATTAATTCATTCAAACAGTTTAGCATCATATTGTTTCATTAGTTTTCCATTACTTTCCTTGATGTCTTCTAAGTTAGTTCATGAGTCTGAGCACAGTACTATTGAAAATATTGAAAATATTGAAAATATTCCGCCAACTCTAATCAGACCAGAACCCTCTAGCTTACCTGAAAGTTTAGTAGAAGAACCCATTATGGAAGTTTCAATCTCATATCAGGAAGCTGTTGCTATGTACGAGGCTACCCATCCTTACGGTCCATAGCTAATTAAAACTATTTACTTTTGATAAGAGAACTTTAGTTTCAGTCATAGAATTAGGTAATTTAAATTGTTTTATCATTAGAACCCTTATTTCATAAGCCTGAGTTTGCTACAGACACCCCGCGTGTGCCGAACAATTTAGGCGGATGACTTGATCCACCATCCGAGCATCTCTCACGACCCGACATTGATGAACCCGACGTGAAACAAACGGCCTTGCAGCTCAGGTATAAATTTTAAATTTTGCATTGCATATACATTCATACGATTTTACATCAGTGCAGCTGCGTCTTCATCCTTGGAAGCTGTGGCATTTACGTGAGCTTGAAATCTTCTTGGTGTCGAGGGCTGGTCTTGTGACCTGAGCGCCTCCACGAAGATTGGCAAGTAGGAGAACCTCGTCACGCCACCCCTTTCATCAACAATTGAAGCACAAAACGTTTGCACCCATTTTAGCAAACTATGTATTTAGGTTTTGATTCAAATCAATAAATGTATTGAATTTCACAGAAAGCACTATTTTGAGCCTCATCTTCGAGCAGTTGGTATAATTTCTTTACCCTTACATTCTTGGGTGAAAAAGTTTATTTAAGGTTAAATTGCTAGTATAGGTTAAAGGCAACTGGTTGTTAAACATAGGTTAAGCGTTAATCATAGCTTTATTTGCAACATTTTTGCATAGTAAAAACTTATCAAACTGGACTCTAACGGAATTTCAGAATTAGTAGCTGAACATAAGGAAAGAGTAACAAAAGAAGTTCAGGATATAGTTAGAATTGTTCAAGCTAGGTCAAAACAAACTTCAAAAATGGACGAGCTATTTCAAATTATGATGCACGAGACGCAAGGACAAAAGGTAGTTGAAACGTTATTAAAGGATAAAGGGAAATTTACTGGTATGAATGTTACAAATTATTTAGAGACGTTTGAGGAATTAGCTAAGTTACACGGTTTACCTGAAACAAAGTGGAAATCCTATCTTGGACGTCTGGCCATAGGTACTGTAAAAGCTATTATGGATATACATGACAATAAGGAATGGGATGAGTTTAGAAAAGAGCTGCATAAGGAATTCTACTTAGAAGACTACAGTCAACATAGTCGAGAAGGATTTATGAAATGGATTAGTTCACCTAAGCCTCACATTTCGTTAACTCAACTCCATAGTGAATTTATGAAAAGATTCTCTCAATTACCTGAACAGGATAGAGTTGCCCTTAGAAGAGAAAAGAAAGAGGGATGATGAGCAAGATACAAATTATTCAGGTAGACGAATGACTAGAAGTAAGATGAGAGATGAGCCGAAGCCTAAGAAAGTTCAGTTTGAACAAGGCGAAAGTTCTAAAACAAATGAGGAGCGAAGAAAAGAAATTAGGGAGGGTAAACAACCTGTGTTTAGTGAGCCAATACAAACATCAGACAAAGTAGAGCAAATTCCTAGAACTGAAACAAAACCTGAAGAGAAACCAGAAAAGAAACCAAAACGAGTACCGAAAGCTATTCTTATTTCTGAACTTGAACAAAAAGTTGATTCGAAAGAAATATTGTATGACATCTTATTAAAAAGTGCAGTAAGAATGACTTTAGAACAAATCTTCTCAATAGAAAAAATTGAATTTAAGGAAAATTTTATTAAACTAATTAAAAGGAAGAGATTCCCTCTGTCACAAGAGGTAGAGATGCAAGATGTTGCCGATGTAACTCACTTGATTCATGAATCTCTTTCTTTAGACTCAGAGGATGAAGAAGATAATACCTGTAATATGAACAAAAATTTCTTAGGGCCGATTGTACCAGATGACAAAACAAAAAACTCAGAGAGTGATTTTAAAAAAAGTTTTTGGGCGAGAGGCACACCGGAGATTAAAGTTAACTTAGGAGATCAGAAGAGATCATATTCTGCTTTAGCCCTAATTGACTCTGGGTCTGAAATCAATGTGATTTTGAAAGGATTATATGATAAGTTTAAATGGCCTATTGATAAAAATCACGACTGGATAATGCGAACCGCGGACAATGGTTGTGGATCACTCCTAGGAGCATGTGCCAACATACCTCTAATGATAGGTGGAATCTCTGAGACATTCCACTTTTTCATTCAGGACAACTGCTCTTATGAAATTATCTTAGGTCAACCATTCATATGTGAAGCCAGAATGGAGACTAAAGTAATAGATGACGGCTCAGCATACGCAAGAATTAGATCTAAAGATGATCTACAATCGCTCCAAGTTATGATAGTCAGCCCAAACCATGTACGAAATAGGGAGCAAATTAGGAAGACGCCCATCCGTTCTCATGAAAAGATACGTGAAGATCATATGCCTCTTCGTGAGTTTGGAACTTATTATGATCAAAATTTTGCCTAGATGCCACTGTTGAGCGAGACAACGGTGGTTCTTGGTTTGATGTCTCGCACCCATCTGTAGATACTTTAGATAGTTTTTCTTTATATTTCCCTTTATCATATTTGCAATTCAGTCATTATAAACAAATTCCTAAAAAAATTATAAAACATTATGAAAAATTTTATAAAGAGAAAGGATTCATTTCATCTGATGAACACATTGAAACCGTAATTGAAACTTTATCTTCAAACTCATTGATTGAAGAACTTCAAAATATTTTGCATGAAAAAGAAAATTTTAGATTTGTACTTTTAAATTCTATTGAAGAATATGATTTGATTATTAAATTTGTCATGAGTAATGAAAAGGAAGCAAAAGTAAATATAAAATACAAAACTGTTGATAAAAAAATTAAACCGATTGCCCAATCGTTACCACGAGAGAGTGAAGAGAAGTTTAGGCAAGTTACCAATGATCCTTATTTAAGAGAGCGCACAAATATAGGTCATACCTTCACAGAAGAAACTTTAAAGCTAATCAAGATAGGAAATGATGAAAATTTTTTGTTACCCGAGGAACGTGAACTATTTCAAAGAGTGATTAGAAAGCATGGAAAGGCATTTTCTTTATATTCCCATGAGATAGGTTGTGCAGACCCAAAAATTGTGCCGCCAATGATCATCTTTACAGTGCCTCACATTCCATGGAATCTTCGACCCATACCTGTTCCGAAAGCCCATTTACCAGAGTTAATGCGGCTTCTTAAGGAAAAGATTCACATGCGAATTTTACAGCCATCGTCTGCACCCTACTCAAATAGGTGGTTTACTGTTCCAAAGAAAAATGGCAAGTTACCGTTCATTCAAGATTTACAACCTGTTAACAAGGTTACCATTAGGAATGTAGGTACTGGGCCCATTGTAGGAGAATTCGCTGAAGCCTTCGCTGGTCATGCCATTTACTCAATGGGAGACTTGTATTCTGGCTACGATCAATTTCAGCTTGCTATTGAAAGTAGAGACATTACGACCATGAAAACTCCTTTAGGCTTAGTTCGCATGTGCACTTTGCCGCAAGGAGCTACTAATTCAGTAGCGCATATGATGAACGCCATGAATTCAGTATTACATGACTTCATTCCTAATATAGCCATGCCATTTATTGATAACATTCCTATTAAAGGATGTATTGAGAATGCGAAAGATGAAACTTTAGATTCCTCTGGCTGCAGGAAGTTTGTAGTAGATCATATCTCTGACTGTGAAAGGATTTTCCAGAGATTTGAAGAGGTTGGTCTCACATTCTCCATTGAGAAATCTATTTTTGGTGTCAATGAGGTACTTATAGTTGGGCATTTATGTGGACATTACGGTCGGAGGCCATATCCACCTAAAGTCGACGCTATAAACAAGATTTCTAAAACCTGTAGTAATATTAGTGAGGTAAGACGATTCCTTGGTGCTTGTGTGTTTTATGCCATCTGGATCCCACACTATGCACATGTTGCAAACTGTCTTTATGCTTTACTAAGGAAGAATCGAAAGTTTCTTTGGACTGAAGAACACTCAAAAGCTATGAAAAAGTTAAAGAAATTACTTCTTGAAGCTCCTATTTTAAAGCAAGTAGATTATACTGATCAAAAGCCTATCATTTTAATTGTTGATACGAGCCCTATAGGAATAGGATGGGTTATTGGTCAGGACGATGAAGAGGGCAATAGGTATGCTGTGAGATTTGGAGCAAAGATTTTACACGATACGCAAAGAAATTATCCGCGAATTAAACGAGAACTATGGGGTTTAGTCACGGCATTAAAATCCGATAAAGAATATTTTATAGGTGCAAATGTAATAGTTGAGACAGATTGTCTACCTCTGATTGGAATGATTACAAACTGTTCATCACCCGACATTGCCATGCTTAGATGGATTTCATACATCAAGTTTATAAATCCTGTTTTGATACATATTGCAGGTAAATCTAATCCTGTGGCTGATATGCTTTCTCGAGCTAGATTTGATAATGAAGAAGAAACAGAATTAGAAATAAATGCAATCAATTATGATTCTAAAGCATATGCATATGAACAGTTTAATATTGAAGAATACGAAGGAGAGTGGCAGGATATTGGAAAGTATTTAAGTACTTTGGTTAGGGAACCTTCATGGTCTTCAAATAGATTTCGGAATATTAGGAAAAGAGCTTACAACTTTTTTCTGAAAGATGGTTTCATTTGGAGACATGCGAGGGGAAAAATTAGATTGCCACAACGAGTACTAGGTACTAAGGATCTTCAGTTACAAGTCATGAAGAGTATGCATGATACTTTATGGGCAGGACATAAAGGTTTTGTAGCTACGTATGAAAAAATTAGAGAAGGATACTAGTGGCCAGGGATTTATGTTACTGTTAAAGATTATGTGAATTCATGTGACATACGTCAGATTCATTCCTCAGTCAAGCATAGGGATCCGTTGCATCCTACCTATCCACCATGCATCCATTATAAATGGGTTATAGACTTAGTTACCATGCCCAAAGGTATCAATAAGATGAGATATATAGTCTTGGCACGTGAAGATCTTACGAATCATGTAGAAGGCCGAGCTTTAAGATCTAAGACAACCTTGAATGTATGCAAATTTCTTCTTGAGGACGTCATTTCACGGTTTGGTTATGTAGAAAAGGTAGTGGCTAATAGGGGAGAGTTAGATGCGCAGGAGGCTAGAGAATTCTTTGCTAGGCATGGAATTCGCTTAGCCCTTACTACTGCTTACAACCCTGAAGCTAATGGGAAGATTGAGCGAGGGCATTCTCCTATTATTAAAGCAATTTCCAAAGCTTGTAATGGAGAAATTAAGAATTGGCCAACTTATCTGCCATTTGCGTTGTGGGCCGATAGAATGACCTGCACTAGAACGACGGGGTATATGACGGCAGAGTTGATGTATTGCCAGAAACCAATTTTCCCTGTGCATACGCAAATTCTTACTTGGACTATGTTACCATGGGAAGATAATTTGTCGACAAAATATTTATTAGCTCTGCGAATCCAGCAATTAGAGCAAGGGAATGAACGTTTAGAAGAGGCTATAGTTAAACTAAAAGATTCTCGATTGAAAAACAAGAAGTATTTTGATAAATCACATAGGTTAAGGCCAAAGCCGATTTATGTTAATGATTGGGTTTTACTGTATGATAGTACATTTGATTCTCAGTATGATGCCCGTAGAAAACTAAAAAGACGTTGGTTTGGACCTTATGTGGTAGTCAAAACCTATGATAATGGAACGTATGCCTTACGCGAATTAGATGGCACGCCTCTTAAAAACTTAATTGCTGGCAAAAGAATTAAATTATTTAAATAAAGAGATGATGAAATGTATGAAGTAATGTTTGATGATGAGCATGATTAATTATGTATGAATGAATTTCTTTAGTGTGGGTTTCTTTTGCAGGAAAGCCAAGAGAAGATTTGAATATGAAATTTAATCATTTTGCGTGTCTAGCTGTTGCTGGTTGAGTTCTAACAGGTCTTTGAAGAACAAATTAAGATGCATAAAGATGAGCAGATTGAAGATGAAGCAGATTGAAGATAAAATTGATTTTAGGTCGTATTTTTCTTTATCTTAAAATTTTGTTTTACGTATGTTTTTTGCATTCATATAAAACTAATTGATAAAATCTGGAATGAAGAATATTAATTTATAAAGGACTCTATTTAACCATATTAGGAAAATAGACATAATTTATATTTCTACATTTATAGATTAAGTGAGATTTGTTAAAAATAGAAGGATTTGTAGTTCATTTAGATAACGAAAGTAGTTGTATATATGTAGGAGCATATTGTTGCATGATACATGTCTGTGAAAACCTAGATCTTTCTTGTCCATGCAGCTAGATCCTTAGCTCGGATTAAGGGGTTAAGCCTTTCCCCTTTAAAACAAAAAAGTAGCGAAAAAAAAAAAAAAAAAAAAATATTGACATGGAAGTTATACCTTCTTCCACCCCAAAAAGGTATTTACATTTATTATCGATATGAAGTTTACATCATATTTAAATGAAGAGAACTAGTTGTGAAAAAACACATCTAGTGATTAAAATTGGGCATACAAGGCGGCTGTCTGTCCAAGTAGATTTAGTAGATTTCTTTGGCATGCTTGATTGTTCATATGTGAATGCATATATATAACGAAACCTGCATTTGGATGAATGAAAATGAATTCTATTTTATACTAATCTTTACATAGTTTATAAATGGATGAAATGTAAATTAATGTTTGTTGACTGAACAGGTTACTAGTTTACCTTTATACTTTAATATGTTTCATTGCCAGATATAATTAACTTCATGTGCATGTTGAAAAGATTTAAAATTTGATAAGATTATATATATTTAAAAAAGAATTGATGCTGTTTTATAATTTAATTTCAGGATAATCATTGAAAATGCTGCTTCCCTAAATCTGCAAGTTGGCCCATCGGGACGATGTGCAGGTTTGGTGGCGGTGGATGTCGGGAAGATTTGCATCTTCTAGTTGATAACCAGAGAAAATAAAATTAACTTAACTGGTAAATTCTAACATTTTATATCACTGTTAATTAGTTGTTCTAGATTACATTAACTACTTTTGAAGTGTTTGCAGATACAGGAAATGATAAAGAATACATGTTCGTATTAGGGTTTACCCTAATTACTCAATTAATGAGTATTTTACATTTATACATGCATGATTCATGGGTTTCCAACCCTAGGGTTTTATAAATTGTTATGATTTTATGTCAGTTGGGTTAATCCAAAGGGTTTTAAAAGATTCCAATGGGTTAATGACAGGATTCAGAAGGGTTATAAGGGTTTTCGAGGGTTTTTTTAGTGTTCAAAATGAGTGGAAATGAATATTAGCATTAGTTTTGAGGATAAAATGAGTATTATTTAATGAAACTAATCTATAACTTTAACATTAATTAATTACAAATTCAAATCTGATTTAATTATTTACCCTAATAGTGTATGTGAAATTAAAAACTAAGGTTTGGATATATTAAATGCTTAACCTAAGCATAATTTAAATGCATTATTAAATTAAGAAAATTAAGATAATTCAATTAAAATGAAAAAGAAATGGATAATTAATGAATGGTGTATGTGAGTGCTCTTTAAAGTGTGGTGTGGGTTAAGTGTGTAATTAAAGTAGATAAAGTAAATAGTTAAAGGTGAGGTGAATGAGTGTGTGTGTGTAAAGAGTGGTATACGTAGAGTATGTAATTAAAGTGGAGAAAAGTCAAATAAAAGAGTGGTGATTAAGTATGGATAAAGAGTGGATGAAAATTTAAAGCAGAATAAAAACGAGTGATAGACAAAGGACTCTGTGTGTGTATATAAATGAGTAAAGAATGAGTGTTTTCCCTAATGTTTTTTTTGCAGGTATTATTCTTCTCTTCTTTCTAAGCATAGAAAATGAAGTCGTATTATGTTTTCCATTCTACAGTTGATGAAACACACACACGTAGTGTGGCAGTGATCATTATCTTGATTCTTGCCCTGTGTTTTGTCAGAGATGGTCCTAGTTGTTGCTTGTGCATGGGCAGAAATTGCCAAAAAGAGAGGAAATAGGAGATTCTGATCCCAACGATGGCTTCTGAAGTTGTAGATGCATGCATAGGCAATCTCCACCCGACGGCTTCTGAAGCTGTAGATGCTCGTGGTGAAGAGAGAGAAGGGTAGAGAGAGAGATGATAAAGGAACAGTACTCTATAGAGTGATTCGACAAAGAGAGAGAGAAAGAATCTGATTGGGCGACGGCAGAATTCTTTAGATCATGGCTGGAGAGAGCGCATCCCTGTACAGAGAGAGAAATGAGCCGATCAATGTGTTTTTTTTCTGAACATGATAGCGCTTCAGGTCCACTGTAGATAGAGAATGTCTGGCGGCGCTCAGATGTGCTCAGAGCACAGAGAGTTTTCCTGGCGTCGGTTTTGGCTACTTATGACAGTGAGAGAGTATATTATCTCTCTTCCCCTCCACGATCTGCACGCGGCAGCGCCGCAGAGAGAAAGAGAGATGAAAGATAGAGTCTCTCGCGGCCCGGCTGCGCACGAAGGCAGAGAGAGAGTGAGAGAGAATTAATTCCCTGCCGGCAGCGCGCTGTGCACAGAGAGACAGGAGAGAGAGAAATATTAAGTTATTATTATTACCTTCTCTCCCTCCCTCCACGGCGCTGCGCGCGGCAGCGCGCAGAGAGAGAGAGAGAGAGAGAGAGAGAGAGAGAGAGAGAGAGAGAGAGAGAGAGAGAGAGAGAGAGAGAGAGAGAGAGAGAGTAGAGAGAGAGAGAGATAGGGAGAAGAAAGAGATAGAGAGAGAGATATATAGATAGATATCTAAGTCACCATTAAGGTTATTTAGTTATATAATAATGCATTGTTTAATTAGGAATGATTTAATTGTTTAGATGTAAGTTAATGCATTGTTTGAATTAGAATTAGTTGTATGTAATTAATTATTTTGTTAATTTAATAGCTATTATGTAAGTAAATATTCTAGCATGAAAGTATAAGCATACATGTATATGTATGTAGAATGTTAATTTACATCGATCAATGCATATGTGTGAGCTAAATGTGTGTATGCATGAATATTATATTAAGTTAGTATATTAATGTTTAGGTTTGTGAATGTAGCTACATATAGGAACTATAGTGTGGATATGCAAAGAAGCATGTGTGTATGTTAACATGTGGTTGAGTGTTAGCATGCATGTATAGTTGCATAAAATTAGGTATTAGCATTTGCATTAGAACATGTGCATGAATGTATATTAGCATGCATGAACATGTGTATGTTTTTATGTATGTAAAGTAATATGTTTAATATTTCTCATTAATTTTTACTAATATTCCTAATGTTTTTTTTGCAGAAACATTGAAGATTACAATTAATTGAAGTGAAGACAATTGAAGTGAAGTGGCAGCTTAAAGATCCATTTAAATCTTATTCCTCATTTAGTCAACTATCCAGTTGACTTAACAGTTATCCAATTGTTTAGGCCTTCCAGTTGTATTAGAATTATTAATTCGAACCATTAGCATATCAATTAATTCATTCAAACAGTTTAGCATCATATTGTTTCATTAGTTTTCCATTACTTTCCTTGATGTCTTCTAAGTTAGTTCATGAGTCTGAGCACAGTACTATTGAAAATATTGAAAATATTGAAAATATTCCGCCAACTCTAATCAGACCAGAACCCTCTAGCTTACCTGAAAGTTTAGTAGAAGAACCCATTATGGAAGTTTCAATCTCATATCAGGAAGTTGTTGCTATGTACTAGGCTGCCCGTCCTTACGGTCCATAGCTAATTAAAACTATTTACTTTTGATAAGAGAACTTTAGTTTCAGTCATAGAATTAGGTAATTTAAATTGTTTTATCATTAGAACCCTTATTTCATAAGCCTGAGTTTGCTACAGACACCCCGCGTGTGCCGAACGATTTAGGCGGATGACTTGATCCACCATCCGAGCATCTCTCATGACCCGACAGCGTACGAGTCCTTGTTGACTTCTTCATCTTTGGTTGGTTGCTTAAATTTTGTATCCGGAGTGGTTGGTTCTTTAGTGTTGTGGATGCTACGGGTACCTTAGGCTTCCAAACCCATATCCTAGATGATTGTCTTCTTGCTTTTGTGACAGGATTGAGTTTATCTTCTTTTGTTCTTTGGGCTCTATTCTTACCCTTTTCTCTCCTTGGCTTCTTCGTTGAGACCTTTTGCAGGGTGGTGAGCATAGGCTATTGTGTATGTAAGAGCTTCTTGGGTACCCACATCTGTAATCGCCCTTGTTGAGCTGTAGCTTGATGGAGAGTGTTAATCTCCAAAAGAACAAGTTAACCTTGAAGTTAGATCACCTCTATGTCAAGGTTAACCTTAGACTCCACCAAATTTAGAGATCATTCATCAAATTATCAGAAATATTGAAAGTTCTGAAAAATTAAACTTCTCTGAAAAGTCTGTTGCAGATTAGTCACTCATTGACTAATCAATCCTGTAAAGTTTTTGATAAAACTTTGCACAACACTTCGCCTTAAGATTGCGCAACTTTACCAAGTTAAATCTTTCAAAAAGATTAACCATACACTGAGAAATGTGTGAAACACTTTACCTATGTCTGAAAGTGCTTCTCTGCAATGGCGACTTTGACACCTGCAACTTCTTAACACTGGTTCTCCCAACTCTGAACCCGTTTGATCAAGATCTTCTAGCCATAGATGGCTTATCTTCCAACTTAAATTTTAAGCCCTCATTTGTGTAAAACTTTACACTGTAGACTGAGCAATGATCATTTCATTGAAGATGAAATGTGCGCCAGATTTCTCGACTGTTAGAACATTCTTACATATGAATGTTCCTAATCAAAATTCTCACAGCCTGATTACAATTAACCTCTCAAATTCTAGCCATAGATAGATTAGCTATGGACTTAGATACGTGCAAAAGGATTTCTCAAAAGATTAAACACAGAAGGAGCAGACAGCAAAATATCGGGCGCAAAAATTCTCGATTTCTCAGAAAATTTACATCTAAGTGAGGATGGTCAATTCACTCACTCTTCATGTGTCTAATGACACTAATTTCTCTCTCCCTATTCTCAAATCTTCTATTGCTCTACTTGCCCGACATTTTCCAACATATTTATAGATGAATATATACAAGTGTATGACTAAACAAAGATATAAGTCAGCTAATGTACATATGTGTACATGTCTTTTGATTTTTCTGAATCTCTCCTTCCTTCAATCACCTGACTTTGTTTTCTTCTTGACTCCTTGTCTTCATTCCTCCATAATTCTTCAATTGATGATTGTCATGCACCAACAGCTCCCCCTCAATCATTAATTGAGGTTCTTCTCTATCTTCTTGATTCCTGCCATATCCTTGAATCTTTGTAGTTTTGGTCCATCTAAACTTTTTGTCATCATATCTGCAACTTGATCTTTTGTGGGAGTGTGTATGACTTCAATCTCCTTCTCAATGACCTTCTCTCTCAGGAAATGATACTGTATTTCAATATGCTTAGTTCTAGCATGAAATACAGGATTAGCTGCCAAGTATAATGAACTCATATTGTCTCCACAAATAATAGGAGTACTCTGAATCACATCAAAAACTTTCAAAAGTGTCTTTAGCCATATTACCTCTTTTGCAGCTTCCACCATACCTTTATATTCTGCCTCTGTAGATGACAAAGCAACTGTATGTTGCTTCTTGGAACACCATGAAATCAATTTGTCTCCTACATAGCACAAGTATCCATGTGTTGATCTTCTATCATCCACATTACCTGCCCAATCTGCATCACTATATATCTTGATTTTTGTATCTGAAGTAAATCCATAGTACAACCCTTCTTTGAGTGTACCCTTGATGTACCTAAGTACTCTTTGTCCTGCAATCCAATGTTCCTTTCTAGGGCAATGCATAAATTGTGAAAGCACACCAACTGCATATGATAAATCAGGCCTTGTCAATGTAGCATAAATCAAGCTACCAACCAAACTTTGATAGAGTTTCATATCTCTGAACTCTTCTCCTCCAAACCTAGACAATTTATGGTTCACTTCCAAAGGTGTAGGTGCAACCCTGCAATCTTCCATTTTAAATTTGGTTAGCAAATTTTTAAGATACCTTTCTTGGGTCACATATACTCCATGTTGAGTATAAGAAATCTCCATTCCCAAGAAGAATGATAGGTTCCCCAAATCACTGATTTTGAACTCTTTCTCCATCTGCTTTTTGATCATTTGTATCCCCTTATCATCTGTTCCTGTAAGTATTATGTCATCAACATAAATACACACATAAATGAACCCATCTTCACTTGCTTTGACTAGCAAGCTACTATCTGCCTTTGATGCTTGAAAACCAAGATCATTCAAGAATTTTACAAGCCTATAATTCCAAGCCCTTGGGGCTTGCTTCAACCCATACAAAGCTCTCTTGAGCTTACACACATAATTTGGACTCACTTGATCTTTGAACCCATCTGGTTGCTCCATGTAGACTTCATCTGAAATGTAACCATTTAAGAAAGCATTTTTAACATCTAATTGAGACAACTTCCAACCTTTACAAGCAGCAATTGCAATGAGTGTCCTGATGGTTGTCATCTTTGCCACAGGACTATATGTCTCATCATAGTCCACTCCATATGTCTGTGCATACCCTTTCACAACAAGTCTAGCTTTGTACCTAGACACACTTCCATCTGCAAATCTTTTAGTTTTGTAAACCCACTTACATCCAATGATCTTCTGACTATTAGGTTTAGGAACCAAATCCCATGTTTGATTCTCTATCAATGCATCATACTCCTCTTGCATAGCATCTTCCCAATTCTTCTTCCCTTTGGCTTCTTCATATGTAGAAGGGTCTTCATCTGCTTTTACCAAATAAGCATAATCTTTAGTAGTCAAGAATGAAGTGTCATAGCTATACCTTGTAGGTTGCCATTTGTGCCTAGATGATCTCCTAACTTCTGCACTTCTTGAGGTCTCTGGTTCATCACATTCTGGATCAAACCTTGGCCTCTCTTCAACTTCAACCTGCACTTCATTACTCTCACTTTCATCAAGTAACTGAATCTTTGCTTTACCTTTCCTTTGATCTACCACTTCTTCATCATCTGCATGTACATTATATTTACCTGCATACCAAGTACCTTGCTCATCAAATGTAACATCTTTGGATACAATAAATTGCTTTGTGGATGGACTCCACAACCTGTATCCCATTTGCTTATCATCATAACCAATAAAAACATATTTCTCTGCCTTAGGCTCCAACTTATGCCTCAATTGAGATGGCACATATGCATATGCCAAGCATCCAAATATTCTGCAATGATCCAAGGTAGGTTTCTTACCCCACCAAGCTTCATATGGTGTCATACCCTGCAAAGCTTTACAAGGCAATCTATTAACCAAATATGTAGCTGTATTAACAGCCTCAGCCCACAAATAATTTGGGCAATTCTTCTCTTTCATCATGGACCTTGCAAACTCAACAAGTGTCCTATTTCTTCTTTCTGCTACCCCATTTTGTTGAGGAGAGTACCTGCAAGTAACTTCTCTCTTTATACCTGCATTCCACAAATAATCATTGAACTCATTTGAAAAATACTCTCCCCCTCCATCTGACCTTAGTCTCTTCAATTTTTGACCTGTAATCCTTTCTGCATATGCATGATAGTGTTTAAATGTATTAAACACTTCTGACTTTTCCTTAATCACATAAATTGTGATCCACCTGGTAGCATCATCAACATATATGACATAATATCTTGAACCATTTATACTAAAGTCCTTTGAAGGACCCCACACATCTGTATGCACCAATTCAAGTCTTTCTGAATACATAAATCCATGCTTGGAATAGGATTGCTTATGAGCCTTACCTAATTGACATGCCTCACATCTGTATGTCATGTGTTGACCTGCAATGTTAGGCATTCCAAGTACTGAATCATTGTTAATCATTTCTTTGATACCTCTTTCATTAAAGTGTCCAAGTCTTTTGTGCCAAAGATCCAATTCTGACACCTTCTGCTCTCCATATGTGAACATAGCATGTCCAACATTTCCTTGTACCTTCAATGTGAAAAGCCTTCCTTCTTTCTTTCCTGCAATAACTTGTTTATACCCTTGACTAGGGTCTTCCACATAAACTCCATCATTTGTAAACCTTACCTCATAACCTTTTTCCACAATTTGACCTACACTGATCAAATTCTTTGGAATTGTGGGAACATAGAGTACCTTACTCAGAAGAGTGCTCCCATCCTTAGCTTTGACTGAACCAATTGATTTTACCTTATGCCTTGTATTATCACCTGTCTGAACTGTATGATTAATTGCATTATGATCTAGGTCAGTCATCAAAGCAATATTTCCACTCAAATGATTACTACATCCTGAATCAATATAAAACACTCTCATGTCCTCATGTGAAGTTTCACATGTATTCATAATGAGAGTCGAGTCCTCCTTTTGATCTGATGCATAGTTGTAGTAGGTGTTATTATAGGATTGACTTTGGAAGTTTCTTCCACCACCTCTTCCAAAAGAATTCCTACCACCTCTACCTCTGAAGTTTCCTCTCTGAAATCTACCTCCTCTTCCTCTTTGATTAAAGTTCTGATAATTACCATTGTTTTGATTATTGTGCCAACAATCATGAGATAGATGATTGGTCTTACCACATATCCAACAAGCTCTTGCATTCTCTTTGTTGTTTCTGCCTCTTCCTCTACTTCTGCCATTTCCTCTACCTCTTATGAAGTTTGCTTGGTTTGAAGTACCTTCTTCTTCACCTGATTGTTGCTTTCCTTTGTTGGCTTTCTTCTTGTCTTTAGAATACATTGCATGACCTGCACTCTTATCAACATCTCCTTTGATATCATTCTCAAAAGTTAGCATATGACCTAACAATTGATTCAAATCAGGAGTAAAGTGATCTAATGAAAGTTCTGTAGATAAAATGAAAGGCTTCCATTTCTCATCTCCTCTTAGTCCTGTGAGTATTTGTCTTACCAATTTGTCTTCTTCAATGTCTTCATCAACTGCACCTAAAGAATCTGCAATGTCCTTCATTTTTGTCACATAATCAGAAATTGACTGTGAGGCCTTCTTCTTGAAGGTAGTAAATTCTGCCCATAGTGAAGCTTTCCTTGATTTGGTTGTATTTTGGAAATGCTCTTCCAAAGCATTCCAAATGTCACAAGCACTCTCAAGTCCTCTAATGTGAGGAAGCAAATAGTCATTGACTGCCATGTAGATGATGCTTCTTGCTTGAGCATCCTTCTTCATCCAATTCTTCAAATCTGCAAGCTCCTCCCTAGTTGGAACACTAGGATCTCTGAATTCTGGCTTTTCTTCATCTCCTGTGATATATCCTATCAAATCTTTGCTCATAAGATGAGCTTCCATCCTCATAGACCATGCAGGATAGTTCTCTCTATCCAACTTTTCAATTTGGAGACTATCTCCCATCTTTACTTCACCTGTAGCTTCAAATCTTTAACCTTTACAAATAATAAATGTACCTTTACTTCGAATGTTGCTCCTTCTGATCCTTTTGATACTCTTTGTATGTCTTCCTTTGATCTTTCTTCAACCTTTACCCTTCTGCACCTTCAAAATGTAAAGTTTTGTATTTCTGCAATAGTCGGAGTCTTCTTCACTTCAATTTTGACACAACCTGCTCTGATACCACTGATGGAGAGTGTTAATCTCCAAAAGAACAAGTTAACCTTGAAGTTAGATCACCTCTATGTCAAGGTTAACCTTAGACTCCACCAAATTTAGAGATCATTCATCAAATTATCAGAAATATTGAAAGTTCTGAAAAATTAAACTTCTCTGAAAAGTCTGCTGCAGATTAGTCACTCATTGACTAATCAATCCTGTAAAGTTTTTGATAAAACTTTGCACAACACTTCGCCTTAAGATTGCGCAACTTTACCAAGTTAAATCTTTCAAAAAGATTAACCATACACTGAGAAATGTGTGAAACACTTTACCTATGTCTGAAAGTGCTTCTCTGCAATGGCGACTTTGACACCTGCAACTTCTTAACACTGGTTCTCCCAACTCTGAACCCGTTTGATCAAGATCTTCTAGCCATAGATGGCTTATCTTCCAACTTAAATTTTAAGCCCTCATTTGTGTAAAACTTTACACTGTAGACTGAGCAATGATCATTTCATTGAAGATGAAATGTGCGCCAGATTTCTCGACTGTTAGAACATTCTTACATATGAATGTTCCTAATCAAAATTCTCACAGCCTGATTACAATTAACCTCTCAAATTCTAGCCATAGATAGATTAGCTATGGACTTAGATACGTGCAAAAGGATTTCTCAAAAGATTAAACACAGAAGGAGCAGACAGCAAAATATCGGGCGCAAAAATTCTCGATTTCTCAGAAAATTTACATCTAAGTGAGGATGGTCAATTCACTCACTCTTCATGTGTCTAATGACACTAATTTCTCTCTCCCTATTCTCAAATCTTCTATTGCTCTACTTGCCCGACATTTTCCAACATATTTATAGATGAATATATACAAGTGTATGACTAAACAAAGATATAAGTCAGCTAATGTACATATGTGTACATGTCTTTTGATTTTTCTGAATCTCTCCTTCCTTCAATCACCTGACTTTGTTTTCTTCTTGACTCCTTGTCTTCATTCCTCCATAATTCTTCAATTGATGATTGTCATGCACCAACATAGCTAATTTCTTAGGCACCCAGATTTGTCGGAGATCTTTTGGTGGAGGTGGGCCTAGTTGCTTGTTTCTTGTCTTCGCATGGTTGGCTTGCCTGAGTGGAAATCGTGTTGGCAAGGCTGGTGGTTGCTCTCTTTTCCGTACCCAAATCTGCTTCATGCTCGGAGCTACTTTGTTCTTGATTTCTCTTAGTCGATTTGGTATAGTGGTTGTCACGTACTGATTTACTTGCCTTTTTGGTTGATTGGTTGTGACGACATTAGTCTTCAGACAAGAGGAGTCAACTTGCCTTTGAGTCTGTTCTTTCGTGATCGAGTCCTTCTGGGTCATAGGGCTTTTGACACACACAGCATCTTGTTCATGAAGATTGGTCTTAGAGGAACTGAGAGAGTGTGTGGTGCCATGATCAATGAGTATGCAGTTGTCTAATTCTAATGTAATGCATTGTTCATATACCCAAACTTGAAGAAGTCAACTTCAGAGGTTCAAGTTGACTGCATGGTCATAAATCCAATCTTGACCTAGGACAAGTGGCTCTGTAAGGTCCGCATCGTGACACACTAGCATTGTGACTTTTATTGGAACATCTTGAAGGTAGATGGGAAGTTCCATCTCACCCAAAAAAGGGGTTTCCACACCTCCCAATCCTATGAGATATGCTTCTATGGGCTTGATGTCCACTTGCAGGTCTTGGCAGTATGAAAGTCTAACTGCACTAGTTGTTGCACCTGAGTCAACCAATGCTCTCACAGTCCCTACACTCTTTCCTTTTCCTACCTCTATGGTCACAAAGGGGCATCGGTCAATTATTCGAGAAGTATTTAGGTCTGATTTTTGGCACATGTCCATGTGATATTTTGGAGCTTTTGTGTTGACATCTAGGCCTAGTCGCTGTAACTTATTTCTTCTGATGCGCTCTCTAGCCTCTGCTTGTGCTTCTTCTCTAACCCTTAACTCCTCTTCTTTTTGCTTCTTAGCAGTGTTGAGTCTCATTAGCATTTCCTCTGTAAGAGGTTCTTGATATAACTTTACTCGACAACCACTTATATAGTTCAGCAAGATATCACCTTCTAAAGTGGCCAATTGAACTGCACCACTAGTGGAAATTCTATTAATGATCATGGGTCCATATCCTCGTTTCTCCAATTTGCGGGCATGTTGCTTTAGCATATAAACCAGCACCAGATCTCCTTCTTTCAATCCTTTGTCCTTTACATGGGCATCAAAGTATGCCTTTTGTCTTTTCTTTGCAGCATAGATGCCTGCTGCTGCTCGTAGCCTCGTCTCACCTAAGTGTTCTAGATCAAAGATCCTGGAGGACAACTCATGTCCATTCCACTCGTGCTCTTGTGCTACTTTCAAGGCTGGAATTAGGAAATCCAATGGTAGCACAGCATTCTGGCCGAAGACCATCTGAAATGGGGTGGCATTGAGTACCATTTTGTAGGCCACTCGGTATTGCCCAAACAGCATGATGAAGCTGTTTGTCCCAATCAGAGCGTTTATTATTTACCAGTTTTTTCAATATGTTACATAGGATCTTATTTGTGCTCTCCGCTTGTCCATTAGCTTGGAGATGATAGGGGGCAGACTTCTTATGTATCACCATGAATTCTTGAAGGAGATTTTCAATGACTTCATTCAAGAAGTGTGTACCTCTATCACTTACTAACTCTATTGGTAGCCCATATCTAGTGAACACGTTCTCGAATAAGAACTTAGCCGTCGTTTGAGCATCATTCTTTGTTGTGGCTTTTACTTCCACCCACTTGTATCCCGCATGGGAGTTTCTAGCTGGGGGGTTAATAGGACCAACAAAGTCTATACCCCACTTCAAGAATGCGCATCCTCCCATCATTGGCCTCAAAGGCATCTCATCTTTTCTGATCGGATATTGTGCTCGTTGACATGTGTCACATTTCTTCACATAGGTATGGGCATCCATATGAATAGTGGGCCACCAAATTCTTGAGAATAGGATGGTCTTAATTACTCAGTCAGGCCTGAAGTGCCCACCTGCAACACTGCTATGTGCAGTTTCTAAGACTTTCAAATAGTCTGATTCATGAACACACAGTCTTAAGTATCCATCTTTGCCTCTCCGATATAGGTTGTCTCCTAGTAAGGCATAGTCATGAGCTTCTTGCTCCATGCTTCTTCTTCGTGCTAGGCTAGCCTCATTGGGTAATGCTCCTGATCTCATGAATTCTACCAATGGAGCACTCCAATCAGGAATTAATGAAACGTGATAAAGAGTGGCATGCTCCATTGGGGGTCTCTCTTTGCACGCTGGACAATTCTTAATCCACTCATGAATTTCCTTGTCCACGCTAGGCCAATACACTCCTAAATGTTTTAGATTCTGAAATGTTCGTTGTTTAGAATAGTGATTTCCTAGCAAGCCTTCATGGGCTTGTTGCAACCAACTACTATGTTCATCGTCCTCAACACAACAAGCTAGTACGCCCTCGGTATCTTGCTTGTACATACTTCCTGCCAATATTTGATATTGTTGTGATCGTACAATTTCTTCTTTGTTTGTTTTTACGTTCTTATTTGCAGGTCTGAAGGTTAGGACAGGTACTAACTTATTTGCCCATTTAGGAACAACTTCTAAATTGAACAAATAAGCATCAGGTAATTCATCCGACACTCCTTGCGGTGGCTCTCCTGAAGTGATGCGAGAAAGATGGTCCGCCCTAAGGTGGGTCCTACCTTTCCTAACAACCACTTCAAAATCGTATTCCATTAGTAAGAAGAACCATCTTACTAACCATCTTTCCATTGTGGTATAATTTCGTTCAGCCGCATTTAATTGCCTACTAGCATATGCTATCCGCAAATCTAGGTTTCCTTCACCTATGGGTTGTGCTAGCACACATCCTATAGCATGATTGGATGCATCCACATGGACATGGAATGGTTTATTCCAATCACGAGTGGTCAGTATTGGTGTTGAACACAAACGTCTCTTCAGCTCATTGAAGGAATTCTCGCATTCATCATTCCATTCAAAATTTGTCAACAACCCATAAAGAGGTTTAGCTATGATGGCATACATGTGGATAAACTTGTGGTAATATCCACAATGGCCCATAAAGGCTTGAACCTCTTTAATGTTCCTTGGTCTCGACAATCCCGCAATGGCTTTCACTTTGTCCACATCTGTTGATATTCCATTTTTAGAAACAATGTGACCTAAGATTTTACCTTGTCGTACCATGAACACACACTTCTCTGGGTTCAGACAAACTCGATATTCTCTACACTTGTTGAAAATTTGCCTGAGCTCAGGAATCTAGTATCTTCTTACTTGGGAGTGAGCACATAAATCATCCACATATACTTCTAACTTCTTACGCAAGAACTCTTTGAAGACATGACACATGAGCCTTTGGAATGTTGTAGGTGCATTAGTGAGACCAAATGGCATCACACGAAATGCAAAGATTCCCCATTCAGTGGCAAAAGCCGTTTTGTGTTGATCTTCGGGGGAAATGGCTACTTGGTTGTAGCCTGAAAATCCATCAAGGAAGCTATAAACTTCCTTGCCTGCAACACGCTCCAATAAATGTTCAATGATTGGAAGTGGATAACTATCTCTGATGGTAGCGGCATTAACTTTTTTGAGGTTAATATGTTGCGAACATTTGTTTTATGTAGGGTACAAGTTTCAAATTATGTAAATACCTTTGGGAAGTCTTCAAATACTTCAAGAAGGCTCATATTATTCATAAAATGTAGCAAAAATACCACGTGATTTCTAGAACATGGTGAGTCAAATTAGTGAGTCACAAGGGAGCTGCAGTGATGTCCTAGTGGAAGGTCGATGTGGCTAGTTCTCAAAGTCCATCAATACTTTGCTTATTTGAGCACTTGAGTCATGTAATACCTCAACCCAAGTGTCTACCATGAATTTAGATGTATTAATAAGGTTTTGGATTAGTTTCCCATGCTATAAAAAGAGGAAAAAAGTCGTGATCTTGTGGGAAGTCCAAGAGAGGCATATGTGTATCTCTATGCTGTTGTAGTTTTGTATGCAGAGATTGCAGAGATTGTATCTCCCTCATTATATATCCAAATTACATGTTTGATAGCTCATTTGAAAGCCCTTACTAGACTTCCTTCCTGTAAATTTTCATAATCATTGGATTTGTGAGATGAGAGTAGTACTCTCTACAAGTAGTGTGTGTTCTCTGGTTTTACCCCCTGTTGAAGGTCTCCATTAAACCTCAAACTTGCAGAGGTCATATCTCCTTGTGTATGTATCCAAATCATGTGTTCTTTGGCAAGTTAGAAAGCTCTCAAAGTCTACATGTATTCTGAAAAGTTTAAGATTCATTGGAGTTGTGAGTTAAGAGCAGTAGTCTCTGCAAGTGATGTGTGTCCTCGGGTTCATCTCTGTTTCAAGGTCTCCATTAAAGCTGCACATTGCAGAGGTCATAGCGCATTGTGTATTTATCCATTTGAGGTGTTCTATAGCTTGTTGGAAAGCTCTTAGAGTCTATTTTATGTGTGTGAAATGGTTTTGGAAAATTCTAAGTGAGTAGAGAGCAGTTTGCTCTGCAAGAAAACTAGTTTGTGCATACAAGTTTGTGAAAAAGTCAACTAGGTCCTGTTGGGTTTCACCTACTTCTAGCTGTACTTTGGAGATCAATAAACTCCAACATTGGTATCAGAGCAAGTACTTGGAGGCTTGGAGAAGGTTATCATACCTTGAGAATTTGAAGCTATCAAAGAAGCAGTTCATCATCAACACTACACAAAGGTAGAAGAAGATCGCAAGGAGGCATCTCAAGCAACATCCAAGCAAAGAAAGGTGCACATACCTCATTTACAAGGTAAATATTATATTTCTTCTCATCACACACATTGGAAAGAAGGCTTAAAGGAGGAAGCTTAGCATTTGTATTATGGGAGACCAACATGCACAAATAGAGAAGCTTGATAAGACCAATTATCAAGCATGGAAGTTTAGAATCACAGCATACTTGCAATGTAGAGGCTTGTATGGTTTGATTGACGGCATAGATATCAAACCCACATTACCAGAGGACCCAAATCAGCAACAATTGAGGGAGTTTAGACTTTGGAATGAGAGAGACAAAAGGGTTAATTCATTTTATCACAAAATATTCAAGATTCAATGGTAGGACACATACAAGATCTAGACACAAGTAGAGATGTTTGGCTTGCATTGGAAAGGTTGTATACTACAGGTACAAGAGCAAGGAAGATTCAACTCAAGAATGAGTTGAATAACATAAAGAAAGATACAAGGACATCTGTCAATGATTACTTGTTGAAGGTTAAAGAGATTGCAGATCAACTAGGATCAATTCAAGCTCATGTGGAGAACGACGACTTGGTTGCACATACTCTCAACGGACTCAAGGATGATGAGGGATGGAAACCATTCATTACTTCAGTTTATGTTAGAGGAGAATTACCAGACTTTGATCAGCTTTTAGCTCTTATGGTCATGGAGGAGATGAATCTAAATGGCTCTACTTCAAATCAAAAAGGATCTCAAGGACAAGCACTTTATGTAGGATCATCAAGAGGTGGAAACAGAGGTAGAAGAGGTTCAAATAGAGGTCGAGGAAGAAGGAGCGATGATCAAGGGACTTCAAGTGGCTTCTTCAACACAAGAGGAAGAGGAAGATCAAGTGCTAGAGGTACGAGAGGCAACTACAACTACAATCAAAGACAAAGGAGTGAAGATAACAACAATTGCTATATATGTGGAAGGTATGGACACTATGCCAAAGATTGTTATCAAAATTAAAATAATCAAGGTGGTAATCGAAGAGGAGGCTATTCAAGAAGAGGTAAACAACAAGGAAATTATGCAATTGAAGGTAAAAGTGATGATTATGATTCTCTTCTTATGATGAATGTTGAAACTAAGATGAATTGCAATAGCGATGTATGGTATGTAGATAGTGGCTGTTCTAATCACATGTCTCATGATGCTTCATGGTTTTCAAATATGCATAATCCATCATGTAAAGGTCATGTTGAAACAGGAGATGATACAACACATAAGATTATGCAGGTTGGAGATGTTGTTATGCAGGATAAGAGCAAGACAAATTGCTTGAAGGATGTACTTTATGTGCCAACGATTACTAAGAATTTGATGTCCGTTGGTCAAATGGTAGAAAAAGGTTTGCAAATAAGATTTAATCATGTAGGTTGCTTCATTGAGGATCCAAAGCAAAGGAGGCTAATTGCTAGAGGTCAAAAACAAGGTAGATTGTTTACATTCAAGGTAAACCCAAATCATACAAACTATTTCTCTTATGGTATGCATCGAATAGCAGAGCTTGATCTATGGCACAAAAGGATTGGACACATGAATGTACACAGGTTAAAGGAGCTATCAAAGAAGAGGATTGTTGAAGGATTACCTGATCTTACTAAGCAACATATGGTGCATCTTTGTGAAGCATGTCAAATGGGTAAGCAGCATAGACAACCTTTCAAGCATTCAAGCTATGTAAGTGATGGTTTGCTAGATCTCATACACACAGATGTGTTGGGACCTACTAAAGAGGCATCCTTGGTTGGTAATAAGTACTATGTATCATTCATTGATGATCATAGTAGAATGACATTTGTGTATTTCATTAAACATAAGAGTGAGGTCTTTATGATTTTTTGTATGATGAAGGTATCAAAAGAGAAGTTACATGCAGGTATACTCCACAACAAAATGGAGTCGCAGAAAGAAGAAACAGAATCATAGCAGAAGCATCTAGAAGCATGCTTAATGATATGTGTTTGCCTAATTATTTTTGGGCTGAAGCTGTTAGCACAAGTGTTTACATTATGAATAGAGTTCTGACTGCTGGAGTTCATCATTTGACACCATATGAGGTATGGCATGGAAGGAAACCAAGTGTAAGTCATTTGAAAGTATTTGGTTGTGTATGTTATGTACATGTACCTAGTGAAGTGAGATCAAAACTTGATGTGAAATCAGAAAAGTGTATATTTATTGGTTATGCAGATACTCAAAGAGGATATAGATGTTATAATCCTCATACCAATAAGGTGGTTGTTTCAAGAGATGTAAATTTTGATGAATCACTTTCATGGTATGCAGATAAGAATTGTTTGCAGGTCATGGATGAAAATGAAGAAGGTGCGGTTGAAGGAGATGAATGCATAGTTCAGCCATCAGGAAGTTTAAATGATGAAAGGAGTGGTTTGGATGAAGAAAGAGGATCACCTTTCAATGGAAGATTAAGGCAAGAGTCACCTCCAAGTGTTAAAAGTAAAGGTAAACTCAAACTTGTTGAAGTTAATGATGAAGGAGAGGAAATTAGTGATGTATGTGAGTATGGAGAATCATCAAAGGTTCCTAATAAGAAAGGAAGAGCATCTACATTGGAGGTAAGAAGAATTTCAAGAGTGAGTAAGCAACCTCAAAGGTATACTTATGAATCTTTTATGAATACTCATTATGCTTTTATGACAAAAGTTGAACAGGAAAATGAACCCACATGTTATGATGAGGCAAAAGGAGATGAAAAGTGGGAGAAAGCAATGAGAGAAGAAATGGAAGCACTACAGGATAACAAGACTCGGAATTTAGTTCCAAAGGCACCAAAACGAAAGGTAATTGGTTGCAAGTGGGTTTTTAAGATTAAAAGAAATAGTGATGGTAGTGTGTCAAGATATAAGGCTAGACTTGTAGCAAAAGGATATAATCAAACTCAAGGAGTGGACTATGAAGAAACATTTAGTTCAGTAGCAAACATGGCAACGATAAGAACTTTGTTGGCTTTAACTGCAAGTAAAAGGTGGAATATATATCAACTCGATATAAAGAATGCCTTTCTTAATGGTGAGTTAAATGAAGAAGTGTATATGTCACAACCACATGGTTATGTGGATGCAAAATGTCCTAATCATGTATGCAGGTTAAAGAAGGCATTGTATGGTCTTAAGCAGGCACCAAGGGCATGGAATGCAAGGTTGGTAAAGTATCTTATGCTGCAAGGATACACAGCGAGTCATGCTCATCCTTCACTTTATGTAAAACATGTAGATGACATGTGTGTCTATGTATGCATTTATGTGGATGACTTGTTGATTACAGGGAATGATGCAAAAGTAATTGAAGAGATAAAAGGTAATTTGGGAAAGGAATTTAAAATTTCAGATCTTGGTTTGCTTAGATACTTTCTTGGGATTGAAAATGTGTATGGCGATGAAGGTATGTGGTTGATACAGAGAAAGTATATATGTGATATGCTGAAAAGGTTTGGTATGCAGGAATGTAAATTTGTTTCTACTCCAATGGAATGTAATGTAAAGTTGAGTGCAAAGGAAGGTGATGAGTTGCACGATATGAATGCATATAGATCCATGGTAGGATCTTTGATTTATGCAACAAAAACTAGACCTGATATATGCTATGCAGTGGGAGTATTGTCACAGTTTATGGATGAACCTAGAGTACCTCATATGCATGCAGCGAAAAGAGTGCTTAGGTATCTGAAAGGTACCATGAACGAAGGATTATTTTATAGTCATGATGCTGATCTAACCCTTAAAGTCTTTAGTGATGTAGATTGGTCTGGAAGCAAAGATGACAGAAGATCCACAAGTGGATATGTGGTAATAGCAGGAAACAAGACATTAACATGGAGTTCAAAGAAACAGCCTACAGTTGCTTTATCTTCTACAGAGGTTGAGTATAGAGGTTTAGCATTGGCTACTACTGAGGTTATGTGGTTTAAAATTTTTTTTCATGACTTGAATGTGCAGGTTGATGTACCACTGATCTATGGGGATAACTTGAGCAGCATTCATATGACCTCAAATCCTATTTTTCATGCTAGAACAAAGCATATAGAGGTTCACTATCATTATGTTCGAGAGAAGGCCATAAACAATGAAGTACAAGTTTCTTTTGTGGGAACAAAGGACCAAGTTTGAGATATCTTCACCAAATCCTTGGATGGACCAAAGCTTCAAAGATTCAACTATATTCTTGGCATGAAGGAAATACCCTTTGAAACTTGAGGGGGAGAATGTTGCGAACATTTGTTTTATGTAGGGTACAAGTTTCAAATTATGTAAATACCTTTGGGAAGTCTTCAAATACTTCAAGAAGGCTCATATTATTCATAAAATGTAGCAAAAATACCACGTGATTTCTAGAACATGGTGAGTCAAATTAGTGAGTCACAAGGGAGCTGCAGTGGTGTCCTAGTGGAAGGTCGATGTGGCTAGTTCTCAAAGTCCATCAATACTTTGCTTATTTGAGCACTTGAGTCATGTAATACCTCCACCCAAATGTCTACCACGAATTTAGATGTATTAGGAATGTTTTAGATTAGTTTCCCATGCTATAAAAAGAGGAGAAAAGTCGTGATCTTGTGGGAAGTCCAAGAGAGGCATATGTGTATCTCTATGCTGCTGTAGTTTTGTATGCAGAGATTGTAGAGCTTGTATCTCCCTCATTATATATCTAAATTACATGTTTGATAGCTCATTTGAAAGCTCTTACTGTCTACTTTCTTCCTGTAAATTTGCATAATCATTGGATTTGTGAGCTGAGAGTAGTACTCTCTGCAAGTAGTGTGTGTTCTCTAGTTTTACCCCCTACTGAAGGTCTCCATTAAACCTCAAACTTGCAGAGGTCATATCTCCTTGTGTATGTATCCAAATCATGTGTTCTTTGGCTTGTTAGAAAGCTCTCAAAGTTTAAATGTATTTTAGAAAGTTTAAGATTCATTGGAGTTGTGACTTAAGAGCAGTAGTCTCTGCAAGTGATGTGTGTCCTCGGGTTCATCTCTGTCTCAAGGTCTCCATTAAAACTGCATATTGCAAAGGTCATAGCTCATTGTGTATTTATCCATTTTAGGTGTTCTATAGCTTGTTGGAAAGCTCTTAGAGTCTAGTTTATGTGTGTGAAACGGTTTTGGAAATCTCTAAGTGAGTAAAGAGAAGTTTGCTCTGCAAGAAAACTAGTTTGTGCATACAAGTTTGTGAAAAAGTCAACTAGGTCATGTTGGGTTTCACCTACTTCTAGTTGTACTTTGGAGATCAATAAACTCCAACATAATACACACTCGCAATTTTCCATTCTTCTTGGGCCCCACTACAATGGGGGACACCCATTCAGTATGCTCAATCTCATAGATGAATCCGGCTTCGATCAACCTGTAAATCTCTTCTTTTATTTTAGCTGCATAATTGTCATTATATGTGTAGGGCTTTTGTTTGGTGGGCTTGGCATCAGCCATCATGGGGATAGTATGAGAGCAGATTTTCGAATCCACTCCCTTCAAGTCTCTATAGTGCCATGCAAACACGTCCCTATATTCCCTTAATAGAGCTACAAGCTCTGCTTCTTCTTTTGCACTTAGGTCGTCTCCTATGTACGTACATCGCTCTTCGTTTCCTTCAATGGTCACAGCAATTTTTTTGGTCTTCTCTTTATTGTCATATGCTTCTCCTATGGTGGCCTCTCTTTTAGGCATTCGTACCAAAATTTTTCGGTCTTCCACTTCATATTTCTTGAAATTTTCTGGTACTTCAAACAATGATTCCTCTTCTTCTTGTTTCACTGCTTTTCGTTTCTTTTTCTTTGGACCTCCTTCACTTCCTTCCTTTGAATTTACAGTTTTAATACTTGTGAGAGGTTCTTCTTCTTTTTGGGTTAACACTCCTATGTCTTCTAAATAGTGCTCCTCTGAGTCAAAGTAAGTATCCATCACAATGGATTCTAGATCGTCGTCATTCTCTTCTTCTTCTATGACCTCACTAGGATCACATTCTTCCAACAAGGGTTGACACATGAACATGGAAATATCATAACCCTCCTCATCACAATGAGGTTTCCATTGTTCTTCATTGACTGCAATGTCCATGGTAGCTAAGATTTCTGCCCAACCGTGAGGCTCAAATTCCTCATCTGGAAATATCATCGATGTATAGGCTGGGTCTTTAATTGGTCTATCTCCTAGGGAAGTTCCTTCTTCTCTTGCTTTTAGGCGCTTTTCCTCTTCCTTTGCAACCTTGCACATCCACAAGTGAGTATCTTCATGCAGCCAGGATGGATCAGGTGAACTTCCGGAGTGCACGGAGATAGAATCTTCTTTCGCTTTGTGGATAGGATTCCACTGTAGGGGTGGTACATCTCTGAAGGTGTAATCCTTCAAATTGATCTTGGTGGTGACCCCTAAGTGCTGTAAGTACAAGGAGTTGGTTCCCCAATCCTGTACTATTTGCAATTGTCGTAGGAAGGGTCTTCCTAGTATCATCTCATAGACATTATTTTTCTCAAAGTCACATATAGTAAATGTATGTTCAAACTCTAACCACAAGTGGTTAGAGTTATCCCTTCGAGCAATCCTAGAGGTCTTTCAAAATGACCATCTGCCATTTGAAGCTTCATTCTAGTTGGTCTCAATGTGGGTTTGCCCCATCGCTTCCACAAGGAAGTGGTCGCAATAGCAACACCAGCACCTGAATCTACAATTGCTTTGGTTGTGTAACCCTAATAGGTGATCGAAAGATAAATATTACCTTCTTCACCTTCGCTCATGTCTCCTATTTTATCAAGAGGTATTTCTGGTCCTTTCTGCTTAGAGACTGCTTTTGACATATTGGGATCGAGTTCTGGAACTTGATCCTTCACATGATTCCATAGCTCAGGTTTTGCTTTGAGCAACTCTTCCACAGTGAGATAACACTGAGCCTTAGTGTTCTTCATGACATCAGTGTTTCTTGGAACCACTGAGTCTTCATTTCTTACCATTATTGTGGGAGCTCTGATATGAAGAGATTCGGATTCCCATGGGCCAGTGAATTGTGACAACTCTTGTAAAGAATTAGATTCAAAATCTAATCTTTCATCTTCATGTTGCTCTGTTTGGTCTCCGTAGATAGATGGAATGTCTTGGGGGAATTGTTCATGAAGATCATCAATCTCAGGAATAGGAGGGGGATTTCCCTTCTCCTTGGCCCATTTCTCTTCTTGTATTTCCCGTAAGAACTCTTGAGAGTATTGTTGCATTGAAAGAGGTGTTCCATCATCCACGGAATCAAGAACATAAGATTTCCTTGGTGGTGAGCTTTCTCTTTCAATAATTGGTTGAGCCTCTGGAGGTAAAGAAACCTGGGGTTTGTTTACCAATTGCTCTAATCTTTCTAGTATACCCTGGAAATGCAAATCCAATTTGACAGAGTTTGTCTGATTGAACTTTTGACTAGTCTCGAGCATAGCTTGATCTACTTCTACCATTTTCATGCACATTTTTGTTCGTTCAATCTCTAGGTCTGCTCTAGGGTAACTCTTGTCGAGGTTTGCAGTTGTTGACCCTTCTTGAAGGCGAGCCTGGTAGGCCTTGAACATCATGTCCAAGCCTTCTAGGGTTGGATCTGCAAGAACAGACCCTGGTTGTGGATTATTTACACTAGGTGGTGGGGTGGGATGAGGTGGAGGGGATGGAGCTTTGGCATGCAAGGGGCTTTGAGATGCAATGTCTTCTATTTTTGTTTTGGTATCCCTTAGGCTTTCTTCTAGCTCGGATAGCTTTTTGTTCCACTTGAGGGGGACATTCACGAATGAAATGGTCATCCTGACATCTAAAGCATGGTCCTCTAGGGGCTTGTGGTCTTACTTGTCTCACTTGGGGCCTAAGATTTGGATTCGTATACATGACATTCGAGTATTCTGGTTCCCAATTTTGTTCCATAAGTGGTGTCTCGTATTGATATGGAGAAATATCACTTTGCTCAGGTGACTTGTACCTTCATGGGAGTAGTCTAAATTAAGAGCATGAGAGTCATTTTCTGAGACCAAAGGGGTTAGTGGCACCAATGCTCTATTAGGGTTCTCCTCCGCCATCATATACTTAACTGGGATCACATTGGCAGGAGTTGGTGGTTGGTTTCCCAGGACTGGCTGTGGCCTATTTGGTGCTTGATACTGCTGTTGGTATTGAGGTTGATATTGTTGTTGTGGCCTATAATATGGATGTTGGTACTGGTTCTGATACCTACCCTACTGGTAAGGTTGCTGATAATTTTGTCTAACAGCCTGCCTGTTATAGGGACAATCTTGAGCCGTATGGTTTGTGTATTTTCTCTCAATAGTGCAATATAGAGCATTAGGGTTTCCTTGGGGCTGAGCCATCATTGGGCAAACATTAGCCATGTGGTCTCCCCCACATGTATAACATCACTTCAATGGGTTGACCCTTGGCATTTGTGTATTTTGAACTCCTAGCTTCTTGGCCACTTGCTCAGCTATTTCATCTCTCACAGTGGAGGTTCTAGAGGTATGACTAGTAGAATTGTCAGAGTCCTTATAGAGTTTGGACAATTCTAGCTCCTCACCCAAGTTGTCTTCTATGTCTATGTAGATCCGCACACACTCTTCTATGGATCTAGGCTCTTTCAAGTACACATATGATCTTCCATGTTTTTTCCTTGACCTTGAGCTTCAACAGCTATCGATAGAGCTACTAAGTGATAGAGGCACTCACTTCTTGAATGAAGTAATTGAAAATATCCTCCAGGAGTTCTTGGTGATACACAAGAAGTCTGCTCCCTATCACCCACAAGCTAATGGGCAAGCCAAAAGGACCAATAAGATTCTATGCAATGTGCTGACCAAATTAGTGAATAATAAACGCTCTGATTGGGACAAACATCTACACCATGTTGTTTGGGCATACCGTGTTGCCTATAAAATGGTACTCCAAGCCACACCCTTTCAAATGGTATTTGGCCAAAATGTAGTGTGGACTTCTTGATACCTACACTGAAAGTAGCACAAGAGCATGAGTGGACAGGGCATGAACTCTCTTCAAGGATCTTTGATCTTGAACGGCTAGGTGAAATGAGACTGAGAGCTATCACAGGGATTTATGCAGCTAAGAAAAGACAAAAGGCATAGTTTGATGCCCATGTGAAGGATAAAGGCTTGACGGCTGGAGACTTAGTTTTGGTGTATGCCCTGAAACAACATGCAAGAAAGCTAGAGAAGCCTGGCTATGGACCTACGATCATAAATAGGATCTCAATTAGTGGATCAGTTCAATTAGCTACACTAGAAGGTGATGTTCTCTCTAGTTACATTAGCGGATGCAAAATCAAACTATATCAAGAACCCCTCATTGAGGAAATGATCAATTGACTCAACACTGCCAAGAAACTTAAGGAAGAAGAAAAAATGAATCCGAGAAGAAGCGCAGGTAGAAGCTTTGCAATGCATCCGAAGAATGAAATTGAGAAGACATGGTAAAGATCAACCTAGGACAGATGCCTTTGCAACTCTAGGATATCACATGGCTATGTGTGAAGTCTCAGGTGTAAGTTCCCATAGAATAATTAACCGACTTCCTTTTGTGACCTTAGAGATAGGACAAGGAAATAGTGCAAGGGCTGTACGGGCCTTGATTGACTCAGGTGCAGCCACTAGTGCGGTTAGACTTTCTTATTGTCAAGAATTGAAATTAAGTGTCAATCCTGTAAAAGCATACCTCATAGGATTGGGAGGTGTGGAAACCCCTTGCATGGGTGAGGTGGAACTTCCCCTCTATATTCAAGATACTCTCATGACAGTTAAAGTGCTAGTGTGTCAAGACGAGGACCTCATTGAGCCTCTTGTCTTGGGTCAAGACTGGCTCTACGATCATGCAGTCAACTTGAACCTAAGAAGTGGACTTCTTCAGGTTTGGGTAAGTCAGAATTGCATTACAATTGAATTAGAAAAGGAAGCACTCAAGGATTTAGGAAAGGCACCAACTCTTGGTCCTTCCAGGAGTACACATGAAGATGACGATGCTATTCTTGTCCAAAACTCTGTGATGTAGAGGGATGATGTTCTCAACAAAGAAGCCAATGATACAATGGAACTCCCTTCTTTTCCAAAAGTGAGAGAGAAATGGCAACTAAAGGAGTACCGAATGCAGAGGAAGCAGGCGGCCTATGCTCAAGGTCAAAGGAGAATACGAAGCAAGGTGTCTCAGCCATCGAAGCTAATATGGGTATGGAAAGGTGACCACCCTGTTGCTGATAAACTAGAGTCACCGACTAAACATCATACTAGTGGTCAACGACGGGACACTACTAAGAAGTCTCTCAAAGATTCATCTACAAAAGTAAGGCTTATTTGGGTACCCAAGAGGTCAATGAAGGCTTACCCACAATCAAGACAAATCTGGGTGCCTAAGGCTTGTTTGCGAGCTCAAATAGCCATACAAAAACCACGCACTGTGAATCATTATTCACACACTCAAATAGCTGATATCCATAATTTTTTAGCATGCACAACTACATCTCAATCCACATGCACGAGCAAGACCACTGGTAAATGGGTCCCTAAAAAGCCTCATTTCCAAGTAGACACTCTTGTAGAGCCTTCTAAAGTCCCCATGAAATCAAAATGTAAAGCCACACATTAGGTTTGGCAACTCAAGTCTTGTAATAAACCCTATGACCCCACTGTGTAAACCCACCCCACATACTAATTGTATCCATACTCCATTACACCACTCCAAGTAGCACCTAGGAACATGTCATCCACTAACCACAGTTCATACTCACGATCACACGCACACTAACTAACCCGCTAACTACTTCACAATTCATCAGGTTAATGTTGTAACGAGGACACAAGGTTACTTTGTGTCCATTGCAATGTTAACATTCATTTATACATTCTCACAAAACTGGCGTGTGATTCCCTCAACATGGCAGTGGTTGTAGGAACGAGCTCCCAAGCAGGCACTAGCCCTCAAATAGTGGACATTGAAAGTATCCCTATTCAGGAGGAGTTGAAGGAATGGCCACATGCATTAAGAGCAGTACATGTCATACTGATTCAAAATCCTCCCCAGGGGCACACATCGCCAGTTAGCAAGAACTACCATTGGTTCAATGAAGTTGCAGGACCCCTTGGGGATGGAACTTATTTATGGGAGGCTAAGATAGAATTTAACGGAAGGTGGGGACGGTACCATTTCTTTACACGAGAATTCAAAAAGCTTCAGAACAATGAAGGATTGTGATCGATATGGAAGAAGGCCCAATTGGATGAATACTTCCATGCTCACCTACCAAAGCCTGACTTCTTGCAGTGTTCATACCTAGTTAGCACACTCACCCCCAATAAAGATAAGAAGGGGATGAGCACCTTTGTACTTCCTTCTCTCACACGAGGAAATGAACTGAAGCGTTTTAAATTAACTAACAGTTTGGTAAGGGAAGCTCTAGAAATGAGAGGTATGCACATCCCTACGGAGAAGGAGACAATGATCCCGGACAACATGAAGAACAGGAACCTAACTAAGCTAAAGGACATGGTGGCAATGACCCCAACGATTGCCATCCACCTCCAAATGTGCATGCAGCACTTCGCATTCCCTTCCCAAGAAAGATTTACAATGCCACCCAAGAAGATTTGGTTTAGTTTATACTTGGCAGACACAATGAACCTGACAATCAATATGCCACATTAGATCATAAACCAGATCCATCTTGCACACCAATGCTGGTACAAGAAATAGAAGTCAGTGCTCTATGGATGTTGTGCACTTACTAGAATTGTATATCGATGCTTGGCATATGATGTGCCAATTCAAAGGGCACTCATTTGGACAAGGGTGCAGGACTTTCAGCGAAGAGTATCAGCCACAGGGCCCCCATTAAAGAAAATGAGAGGAGCTATTCAGATGCCATGTGCACAGGCTCAGGGTGCTACCCTGACACAGGACATGACTCCGCCACCCCAAAGGCGAGTGCAACCCTTCACCATCAGATTACCAAGGCACACTGCAGAAGGGCATAATCTGATCTTCCCATCGATCCCCACAAATTTAGAGTTTCCTCATGGCTTCACGCTTGAGGATTTAACTGATGAGGAAGTAGCTAGGATAATCAATGCAACTAACTTGGAAATCAAAATACATCAGTTAAGTGGACAACAAATTGTCACAGACTGGCCTGACCAAACTCAACCAGTAGTAGTGGAAGTAGATGAAGATGACGAGGAGACAGAAGAAGAGGAACAAGAAGAGGAGCATGAAGGACCATCTGACAAAGAGGAGCATGAATATGAGCAACACGTCATATCGGAACTCGCGAGAGCCCCAACATACACAGAACAATTAAAAAGATTGTATGATACTATGAACCTGGTTTAGGAACAACATAGACTATCCTTGGTAGTAGGGAAGGTTTTAATGAACCAGATACTTGAAGAAGAAGGTGTGGATGATCAATTCAAAGCTTCCCTCGACATGATCACTGATGCATTGGGGGTGCCAGAGACTGTGCACACTGCCCTCGCACATTCTTAGAGATTTTAGCGAAGGCACGGGAGATGCCCTCCAAGATCAGGGAAGCAGATACATATTATAGTATCAAAACCATATGGCACCACCTCCACAACCACCAGCACAGCACACTCCATTCAACACACTGAAGAATCCCACGCATCAAGTGCATCCCCATCATCACCCCTACCACCCTCCCCTCCAACTCCACCTCCCTCACCTCATACTACCACTATCACCACTACTGTCACTACCACGCTCTCCACCTCCCTTAGCGAAGCACACAATGTGAGTCAACCATCAGAACTCTCACAATCTGATACCACCACTGTTGTAACTGCCACCACGGACGATATAACTCTAGCCATGGTTACCGGAAATCCAATTCCTCCTGTCACACTTCTAGGTGGCCCACATGCACAACTAAACACACCATTGTACACCTTCACTACCATCACCACACCTACCATTCCCATGTATATGGTAACTCCCATGACCGCACCAACGCACGACCACATGGACATATCACCCACATCTGCACCTCTCCCAGCAGTCAAACAAGATCCGACAAGTAGTCCATTCAAATTTTCCGACCTAATCCCTTTTTAACAGTGATTTTCATCATTGCATAACCCTTGTAAATACCGTTTTTGGTAGATTCGACTCCATTTTGTTCAATCGGAGGAGTCCTTAAGCTTCAGGGGTAGTACAAGTAATTATGTACCAATTTTCATAATTTTTAGAGCTCGTTTGAGCCTCCAAAATAGCCTAGGAACATAATTTTTAACTAGGCCAGACACTAGGTTTGGACATGGCCACTAGCTAGTCAAAACCTATAAAAGGAGCTAGAGAGCTCATTTTTGAGGAGAACAAATTGTAATTTGAACAAAAAGAGCTCTTGTAATTGTGTTGTGATCTTAATCAAAGCTTCCATTGTCTCAATCCTTGTTCTTACGTGTGTGTGCACGTGTGTGTATGTGTGTGCATGCTTGTGTGCTTCTCCATAACCACTTGTGCACATCACTTGCTCGAGTTCTTCATATCATCCTCATGTCTTCCTCGATTGACATTAAAGGAGGTGCTACTCACCATTGAGCTACATTCATGATTTCAGCAATGGCCATGTTATTGTGATGTCGGGGACATTATTCGATGGTTTGTATCGCTTGGATACCATATAAGAGAGCTGCCTCAAACGCCTTTCTTACACATGTTGGAACATCAAGCTTACACTATGCTTGAGGTGGATTTGATCTACATCAAAGTCTATCGCGTCAAAAGAATATCCGTTGTAGAGTTCTTTTTCTTATGCTCATTTATTGTATTTTTTTGAGAGATTTTTGATGGTTCATTTACCGTTGTAAAAGCCTTGAGCTTTACACATGTAAAAGTAGAAAGATAGAGCCCAAATCCCTCGAATTTGTGGTGGTTGAAGTTGCATTCAATCAAGCAATCAAATCACCTAAAAGTAGATCAAACTAGATCTTCACTTTTCCTAGATTGTAGGAAAGTGAATCGATTCCCTCCAACAACCATTCCCACCTTCATTTGAATTCAAATTCCACTTTTAGAAGTCATGGAACACTCCTAGAGTCTATATAAAGATTTGAAATCACTTGTACAATACATGGAAGCAATATACATACACTTGTGACCATCATTGTCTTGCTCCTTCAATTCTCTGCATCTTCTTCGCCAATAGTAATCTTGCAGAGGCTGCTGCTCTCTCTCCAGAGCTCCAACTTGAGTCCAAACATGGCTCATTGGAAAGGTATAAGTGTCTTGTTTATGCATATAAATTTTCAAAACATTTGGTTCAGCAGATTGGGAGAAATCTGAGTTTTTTTGTCTCAGGGTCAATCTCTACGTATTCCTGAAAAATAGGAAGTACCACCGGTGAATGTCGCATTCATTCCTATAGCATATTATGCTTATTCCTTATATTTTTGTGCATTCTATACACTCAACCCTATATGTATCACCCATAAAAGGATTTTTTCTAATTGTAATCACGGTGGTCGCTATGGGCATTTGAAGTTCATTGTCTCTTCCATAGATAATAAGTTTTTTGAGCTAGGCGACCCGCGAACCTATTTGTTTTGTATCGACTCATTTTCCTTGATGCTCCGAAGTACATAGTGTGTTTCTTTGCACTTATCACATGCTTATAAGGTCTATTTGAGTCTCCGTAAGCTCAAGGGCCGGTCTTGTGCCGGTTGGCTAGACCAAACTTCGTCGCTTCGAAATGCATTTTTCTACCTTCTACAAGCTTCTCCAAGTTCTTTCAGTGGTATCAGAGCTAGATCAAGATGGGTGAAGGCTTTCCCTCAATGATCGAGAAGCTTGATCGACACAACTATGCGGCTTGGCAAATAAGGATGGAGGCCTATTTGCAAGGTAGAAATCTTTATGGAATTGTAGCAGGTGATGAAGCTATGCCTATTCCGAGATCCAAAGGAGGACCTACACAAGAGGAGACAGATAAGCTCACACTTTGGTGCGCAAGGGATGATCAAGAAAGGTCATACATTCTAAACTCTATCTCTGACTTTCTATTGCCACATATTAGAGGATGCAAGACATCCCAAGAGACTTGGGATGCCCTCGAGACTTTCTTTTCTACTAGTACCAAGGCAAGAAAGAATCATCTTTGGAACGAGTTCAACCAAATGAAGAAGACACCTAAACAAACCATCACAAAGTTTGTTACCAAGGTCAAGGAGGTTGCGGATCAGTTAGCATCCATTAGAGAGCTGATTGAAGAAGAGGTCATCATGAGGCAAATTCTCAATGGAAATCGAAGTGATAAGCAATAGCAATCCTTCACGACGGCTTATGATCTCATCATGGATGTGCAAACTCCAGACTTCAACATCTTTCTTGGACAACTCTTCAATCAAGAAGCCAACAATAGCATAAAGGAAGGTAACTCTTATCATGGTAATTCAATTAGTGCTCTATATGCAGATAAGAAGGATAAGAAGCAGAAAGGCAAGAAGAAGGAGAAGATGAAGAAGAGACCTCCCAAGCCAACTTCGCAAGCAAGAGCAAGTGGAAATGGAAGAAGAAAGGACCAAAGCAAGACAAATCCAAAGGTCATAATGTTCAACCTTGTGCCATATATGATAAGACCAACCATACCACTCAAAATTGCTGGTTCAATGGGAAGACCCAGAAAGGAAGTGGAAGAGGTGGATATGGAAGCAATAGACGCAGAGGTGGATACAACTTCAATAATAACAATAGAAGCTATAATAGAAGGGACTACAACAATTATTCAGAAGATCAACCACATGAAGACTCATTGCTTCTTATGAATCTAAGCCACAAAGAAGGTAAAGAAGATGATCATTTGTTCTACATAGATTCCGGATGTTCGAATCATGTTGCAGGCAACATTGCTCTTCTATCTGATTTGGAAAGTCCAAATCATAGACATGAAGTGCAAACAGGGGATGACACAAAGCACAATGTGGAGAAGATTGGTAATGTCAAAGCTTCCAATGGCAGGACAAACATTCTGAGTAAGGTTCTCTATGTACCCACTATAACTAAAAACCTAATAAGTGTAGGCCAAATAGTTGAAAAAGGCTTGCAAGTTAGGTTCACCCAACATGGAGCTTTTGTGGAAGATCCATGTCAAGGCTTCAAGAAGATAGCGCGAGGTGAGAAGCATGGTAGGCTCTTTACTTTTGAAGTAGGAGAAAGCAGGAACATAGCTCTATTCAACTTTGGGTCTCAAACCCTAAGTGAGCTTGAAGTGTGGCATAAGAGACTTGCTCATGTGAATGAAAGAACCTTGAAGGATATATGCAGGGATCAAAGTGTTCTAGGACTACCGAACATATCAAAGCAACACATGATCAACAGGTGTGATGCATGTCAGATTGGGAAGGCACAAAGACAACCATTCAACCACAAAGGCTACATCCACAACAACTTATTGGACTTAGTACATACAGATGTATGGGGACTATGTCAAGAACCTTCATTGGTAGGATCAAGGTATTATGTCTCATTTATTGACGACCATAGTAGATGGACTGTTCTATACTTTATCAAGAGTAAGAATGAAGTGTTTGATTGCTTCAAGAAGTATCTTGCACATGTGGAGAATCATACAGGTAGATCACTAAAGAAGCTCAGATATGATGGAGGGGGAGAATACTTCTCCAAAGAGTTTGATGATTTCTTGCAAGACAAAGGTATCAAAAGGGAAGTGACTACTAGGTACTCTCCTCAACTAAATGGAATTGCAGAGAGGAGAAACAAGACATTGGTTGGATCAGCCCGAACAATGCTTGAAGAGAAGAAGTTGCCACATTATCTATGGGCAGAAGCTATTTCAACTGCTGTGTACCTTGTCAATAGACTACCATCCAAATCACTTCAAGGTATGACTCCTTATGAAGCATGGCATGGAAGAAAACCTAGTCTTGGACATTGCAAGGTTTTTGGTTGTTTAGCTTATGTTCATGTACCATCACAAATAAGAGGTAAGCTAGATGAAAGGGCAACAAAGGTAATGTTTATTGGATATGATTCAACTCAGATGGGTTACAGGTTCTTCAATCCTTCAACCAAGCAATTCACTACAAGTAGAGATGTTGTGTTTGAAGAACACAGGTCTTGGTATGATGAAGACAAACAAAAGGTAACACTACCATATGATCTTGATTGTGACTCTCATCAATTAGGAAGCAAGCATGATACATAGGTCCAGGATTCAAGAAGTGATACAGACGATGACCAAGATGAAAGGGAAAAGGATTACAAGCTATGGCAGTCAAGAGGCAAAGAAAAGATGCAAGAGGTTGGAGAATGCCCAAACAAGCACCTAGAAGATCAGCAAGAGAGAAGAAACAACCAGAAAGGTATGGATATGATTCCACATTTCTTACGAAGCATTCAATATACTTGGCAAAAGACTCTATTTCAGAGGAACCCTCAACCTATGAAGAGGCAAAGGGAAACCCTAATTGGGAAAAGGCCATGAAAGAAGAGATAGATGCATTGAAGAAAATGGACACTTGGGATTTGGTTCCAATGTCACCGAATCAAAAGGTAATTGGTTGCAGATGGGTATATAAAGTTGAAAGAAACTCAGATGGATCAATTTGCAAGTACAAGGCAAGATTAGTTGCCAAAGGATGCTCACAAACTCATGGTATAGACTATGAGGAAACATTCTCACCAGTTGCAAAGATGACTACAATCAGGACATTGATAAGTGTAGCTGCTGCAAGGAATTGGAGACTCCTCCAACTTGATGTGAAAAATGCATTCTTAAATGGTTGGATAAGTGAAGAGGTATACATGTCACAACCACCAGGTTTTGAAAACCCTAATCATCCATCTTATGTTTGCATACTTAAGAAAGCATTGTATGGATTGAAACAAACTCCTAGAGCTTGGAATTACAGGTTGGTCACATATCTTCAAGATCAAGGGTTCAAAGCTAGCAGCTCAGATCCTTCTCTATTCAACAAAAGGGATCACAATGAGGTTATCTATCTATGTGTATATGTAGATGATATTATTGTGACAGGTGATGATCTAAATGGCATTCAAAGGATCAAGAGACACATGCAAGAGGAGTTCAAAATCACTGACCTAGGTGAACTCACATATTTTCTAGGTATGCAGGTGATATATACAAATGAAGGAATGTATTTGACTCAAAGAAGATACATTCAGGATCTTCTTCTCAAGTTCAAAATGGAAAACACTAAACCTGCAGGTACACCTTTGGAGATGAATCATAAACTAAGTGTTTATGAAGGTGAGAAAATTGAAGACCTAAAAGAATATCAAAGCTTGGTAGGTAGCTTGATATATGCTACTCATACAAGGGCAGACATCTCATATAGTGTTGGGAGTGCTTAGTCAGTTCATGCACTCACCGAGAAGACCACACATGGATGAAGCTAAGAGAGTACTTAAGTATCTCAAAGGTACAATCAATGAAGGTATATTCTATCCTTACTCTTCAAATTTGGATATCAAAATCTACTCAGATGCAGATTGGGCAGGAGCTAAGGATGATAGAAAAAGTACATCTGGTTACTTAGCATTTGCAGGTTCGAAGCTAGTGTCATGGAGTTCCAAGAAGCAACCAACAGTTGCTTTATCCTCAACTGAAGCAGAGTACAGAGGCTTGACCATAGCAACTCAAGAGGCAATATGGTTAAAAGCATTGTATACAGATTTGGGACTTGTGAGTTCCAAACCTCACATATTTGGAGATAATGTAAGTTCCATGCATCTAGCAGCAAATCCTATTTTTCATGCGAGAACCAAGCACATAGAAGTCCATTACCACTTCATCAGGGAGAAGCTCATGGCAAAGGAGATTGACATTTCTTTTGTTCCTACTAAAAAGCAAGTAGCAGATATGATGATGAAGGCACTTGATGGAATAAAGCTTTGTAGATTTAAAGCTATGGCAGGTATTCAACCTATCAGAGAATGAAGACTCAAGCACACTTTAGCTTGAGGGGGAGCTGTTGAAACATCAAGCTTACACTATGCTTGAGGTGGATTTGATCTACATCAAAGGCTATCGCGTCGAAAGAATATCCGTTGGAAAGTTCTTTTTCTTATGCTCATTTATTGTATTTTTTTGGGAGATTTTTGATGGTTCATTTACCATTGTAAAAGCCTTGAGCTTTACACATGTAAAGGTAGAAAGATAGAGCCCGAATCCCACGAATTTGTGGTGGTTGAAGTTGCATTCAATCAAGCAATCAAATCACCTAAAAGTAAATCAAACTAGATCTTCACTTTTCTTAGATTGTAGGAAAGTGAATTGATTCCCTCCAACAACCATTCCCACCTTCATTTGAATTCAAATTCCACTTGTAGAAGTTTTGGAACACTCCTAGAGTCTATATAAAGACTTGAAATCACTTGTATAATACATGGCAGCAATATACATACACTTGTGACCATCATTGTCTTGCTCCTTCAATTCTCTGCATCATCTTCTTCGCCAATAGTAATCTTGCAGAGGCTGCTTCTCTCTCTTCATAGCTCCAAATTGAGTGCAAGATGGATCATTGGAAAGATATAAGTGTCTAGTTTATGCCTATAAATTTTCAAAGCATTTGGTTTAGCAGATTGGGAGAAATCTGAGTTTTTCTGTCTCGGGGTCAATCTCTGCATATTCCTGAAAAATAGGAGTACTACCAGTGAATGTCGCATTCATTCCTATAGCATATTTTTCTTATTCCTTATACTTTTGTGCATTCTATACACTCAACCCTATGTGTATCACTCTCATAAAAGGATTTTTTTCTAATTGTAATCACGCTGGTCGCTATGGGCGAACCTATCTGTTTTGTATCGAGTCATTCTCCTTGATGCTCCAAAGTACGTAGTGTGTTTCTTTGAACTTATCACATGCTTATAAGTTCTATTTGAGTCTCCATAAGCTCAAGGGCTGGTCTTGTGCCGGTTGGCTAGAACAAACTTTGTCGCTTCGAAACGCATTTTTCTACCTTCTACAAGCTTCTCCAAGTTCTTTCAACACATACTTCTATCATTGAAATGAGCTATGGCATGCTGATTTTGATCATTTGAACTTCAATAGTTTTCTTTAGTTGCAAAAGAAGGATGTGTTTATTGGTTTTTCAACACTTTATTCCATTCATGCATGTGAAGGTTACATGCTTGGAAAAATGCATCATGCTTCTTTTTTGAAAGATGGTGCTACACGTACTACACAAAAATTGCAATTCATTCATGGCGATGTATGTATCTGGTCCAATCAAGACTCCATCTTTTGGCAAGCATGTATACTTTGTTACCTTCATCGATGATACCACACATCATTCTTGGATGTATTCTATGAAAGCAAGAATGAGATATTCTCTTGCTTTAAAATACTTTTAGCTATGGTTGAAAACTTTTGCAGAAATAACCTTTTGGCTCTTCCCACAGATCATGGCGGTGAATATATATCACATTAATTTAATGCTTTTCTTTGTGAAAAGAGGTATTGGGCACCAATTTACAATGTCATACACCTCAACAAAATGATCTGACAAAGCACAAGAATATAACACTTCTTGAAATGGCATGATGTATGGTTAAAGGAAAACATCTTCCAAATACATTTTGGATGGAAGCTATCATGTGTGAAAACTATGTATTGAATGTTGTCCTACAAAAGCATTGAGAATCATTACATATTATGACACTCGGAATGGGCGAAAGTCAATGGTTAGTCATATGCGTATTTTTTGTTGTTTGAGATATGCTCTTGTGCCATCACAACAATGTCACAAACTTGATGAAAAGGCAAAGAAATGTATTTTTGTTGGATATAGTAGTGAGAGTAAAGGTTATCACTTATACCATTAATTGATGGATAAAATTATTGTAAGTCAAGAAGTGGTATTTCTTAAAATTCAGCTTATCCTTTAGTTGAATGCAAATTTCAATCAACACTTAATTCACAAAATGTATTTGATACCTCATGCCTTTGTTTCAAAGTGGTGTGCTTGACTATGGCCATGTAAGCCATCCAAATGAGGTTCAAAGAACTGAAAGTTCTCAGCCAAATATGGCTGAAAAATTCTAACCAAATGTGTTGAAAATTCCCAAAATTTATAGAGAAATATGTCTGAAAGGTGCCAACCAAAGATGGTTGAAAATGTCTAGCCAAATATAGCTAAAAATTTACAAAGTTTATGATCACACATGGCTGAAATTTAGCACGATGTCCAGCCCTCTTCTGATGTACATTTTGATGATGTATTACATGAGGAACACATGTCTATCAAAGATGCACAATCTATGTCAAAATGGTTGCAAAAGACATTGCAAGATAGCAAGTTGAGTGCTTCTTTACTTGATAGAACAAGATGAAGTTGTGGTCATGCATCATGTGACTTTGTGGATGTATCTCTTATTGTAACCGATGTAATGAAGAGCCACTCACTTTTAAAGATGCATGTGATGATTCAAATTGGATGAGCGCAAGGCAATTAAAATTGGATTCTACTCACAAATATTTTATTTGGGAGTTATGTGAATTTTTAGAAGGTAAGAATGCCATTGGTACTAAGTCGGTTTACAAAATTAAAAGGGAGTCATATGGTAGCATTGATCTCTACAAAGCTAGACTAGTTGCAAAAGGTTATGCACAAAAATATGGAAGTGATTATGAGGAGACTTTTGCACCTACTTCGTGCATGACTACCATTCGTTATGTGATTGCATTGGCTTCGCATCGTGGTTGGAAAGTCCATCTGAGATTTGCAAGAAGACACCTATGTGAAGCAACCTCCTGGATTCGCCATCAAAGGTCAAGAGCATATGGTTTTCCACTTGTATAAGGCTTTGTATGGACTTACACAAACTCCATGTGCATGGTATGACAAAATACATAGGCACTTGATTGCTTTTGGTTTTACATGTAGTTCACGTGAAAGCACACTATCTACGCAAAGATGGGGTTGATCTTATAGTGCTTGTCTTTTATGTTAATAACATTCTCTTGACTGGATCATTTGATGAGAAAAATGGCATGCTTATGGCTAATTTGCAACACACTTTTGATATCACCTATCTTGGCTTTTGGAGTATTATCTTGGCATCCAGTTTGTGTTTGTGGAGGGGGGAATTTTTATGCATCAAGCAAAGTATATTGAGAAACTACTTCAACATTTTGGTTTTGATTATTGCAAACCTATCTCAAAACTAGTGGAAACAGGATTAAGGTTCTCAATTGAGGATGCAAGTGATGCATTTGATACTTATCTTTATGAAGAAGTTGTGGGATATTTGATATATGCATGTAACATAAGGCTGGACATACAATATGTAGTTTCCCAATTGATTGCATAGCCTTAGCACTAAGCATTGGCAAGTGATAACATGTTTAGATATCTCAAAGGAACTTTGAGTTTGGGGCAGAGATGATTATTCATGCTTGCATGCTTTTATAAATAGTGATTGGGCTAGTTGTTATGATACATGGGTTTTTGCTAGTGGTAATCGCTTTTCCCTTAGAGGATCATGCATATCTTGGTTCAGTAAAAAGCAACCTATTGTGGCCACATTGAGTTGTGAAGTTGAGTTCAAGGAAGTATTCACAGCTACAATGGAGTGTATATGACTAAGACACCTATTAACGGATCTATGCATGGGGATTGATGCACATTCTCATCGATCATCAAAGTGCATTGGCACTTGCAAGAAATCTGGTGTTTCATGCTAAGGTTCATTATCATTATGTTAGAGAGTGCATTCATGCTAGAGATATTGATTTGGTATATGTGCCTACACAAGATAATGTGGCAAACATGTTCACCGAAGGTCTTCCACGGGAAAAGTTTGATGCTTTCCACAAAGCTTTATCTATCAATCCTTGTATGTGTTCACATCATTCATTCCAAGGGGGTTTGTTACATTTATGTGTCTCTCGAGTATCTTTGATGTGAACCGTTTCCCTATACATAGGCACTTTTTACTTTAGTGTTGGCTAGAGGTTTTTTCCCCATGTAACCACATATACATGTTCACCGAAGGTCTTCCACGGGAAAAGTTTGATGCTTTCCACAAAGCTTTATCTATCAATCCTTGTATGTGTTCACATCATTCGTTCCAAGGGGGTTTGTTACATTTATGTGTCTCTCGAGTATCTTTGATGTGAACCGTTTCCCTATACATAGGCACTTTTTACTTTAGTGTTGGCTAGAGGTTTTTTCCCCATGTAACCACATCATTCGTTCCAAGGGGGTTTGTTACATTTATGTGTCTCTCGAGTATCTTTGATGTGAACCGTTTCCCTATACATAGGCACTTTTTACTTTAGTGTTGGCTAGAGGTTTTTTCCCCATGTACTAAGGGATTCACTTTTAGCTCTCACTTCACTTATTCTCATATTATTGATCATCTATCGATAGAAAGTTCTTCCAATCGTCACGTGTCTATGTGCTTCAATCTCCTTCGCTCTTATGTACTTTTTTATTCATGCTTCGTCACTCACTCACACATCCAACAAAGAGAACATAGAAGGTGAGGAATTTGCCCTCATGTCAACAATTTTCATTACAAAGAGATTTCTTGATGATGATGATGATGATGAGCATTTGGATCCTTTATGTGCTTCTCTTGATGATGATGATAAAGATGATGATTAGGATGCTGATGATGGAGAATAAGAGATTGGACCTCATGATGATTGATGATTATGCCATATGATATAGTAGGATTATGGATTTTATTTTATGATATAGTATGATCTTTATGAATTTTATGGTTGGTCACTAGCGAGAAGTACTCTTTTTTGTTTTACATCATTTTACACACAAATGATTTTTTATGGATGAATCATTTATTTTTAATATATTTTTATGAGTATATATACTTTTTTCTATGAATTTACGTTAAAAAGGTCTCTCCTATAAACGTAAGAAATGTTTTAACAGACTTTTGAAATGTTAAAATCCAATCAAAAGTCAAATTTTGAGGCGATGCTTGATGTGTGTACCCTTAACCCATGAAGACATTTCATTCAGACATCTCTTAAATGAAAAAACAAATAGATTCCAAATCATGAACGTAAAAAGACCACACAAGCTTATAAAAATGCAAACAATCTGACCTTCATACAAATTAACAACGAAAAAAGCAGAGTCGATTGGCCTTCCATAAGAGCATTACTGTTGAGAAACCACGAAATGCATCCATCCCCGGATACTTGAGTGTATTGTCTATATATGCACATATACACTATGATGTAAAACCCAAATCAACAAAAGGACATAGACATGAAGATAGATTTACTCTCCACATGAGTTTGTAAGCTCACAGATAAAATGTGGACATTCACAGCTCTGACGAAGGCTAAACTTATCTTGCTGGCTGACTGATGCAGGAGGAAATCTCTGAAATGATGTAGAGCTTGACTTGTCTATCATTATGGCGAATGTTATTACATTATCAAACAGATTTATCATTTCATGGAACATACATCTCGTAGCCAATATATTCATCTCAAAATCTGAAAGGACATTTTTTTTAACTAAAGCAAAATAACCATGAGGTGTAGAGTGCAAGTGAGCCACACATGGATGAAAATCAAAACCTCTTATGGCGACAATAATTGTAAGAAACTTCAAAAATTTGTTATCCTATGATAGTAGATAATCTATCATCCATTACTTGTTCAAGAGAAAACACATCTTTGCAGCATGATTGAATGCTCCAGCAGACCTTAGAATATTAATTAAAACCCCATATACTGTGTGACCTGACCTCTTGTTACATAAACCATGGTCAAGACCATTTCTACAAACAATAGGTTACAGAATCTGTAGGTTGTCCCCGTAATGTTGGATATACTGTGAGGCTACTATACTTACGAACATGATACCAGTTTCTCATAAAACCAAGCCTTCATGGCTGCAAAGGCTTTCTCTGCATCTTCATCATCATCAGAGCTCGGATGATGGGCAAAGGCATGTCCACGATCAGGATAAATGTGGGCCTTTGAGCCTTTGATTTGTCTTGCAACACTCTGAACCTTCTCTGAAGGGCACAAATCATCCTTCTCACCAGCAATTAAAAGAATTGGCACGTAAATGGTCTCAGCTACTGCCTCTTCAAACCTTGTGGGATAGAAACTTACAGCTGTCGCAAACAGCTGTTCAGTGTCTCTTGCCAACACTTCCAAAACACGGCCACCCCCAAAACAGAAACCAAGAAGTCCCAGTTTCTTTGGCGTTCCAGCTGTAGCAATCTCCTCTTTTAACCAACGTGCTGCTGTGCTTATAGCCTTTTCAACTCTCTCTGAAGGATGCCCAGCTCGCCAATCCTCATACTCACTTTTGGGCCTATCCTTACTCCATGGTATTCCTTGACAGAGGTCTGGAACAAGAACACTATAGTAATGGAAAAACAGGATTGCTATGACAATTCTTAGAGGAAGACCCATTTTCAGTTACTACAAAAAAACAACCATACTTATAGCCAAAACATGAAAGCCTGTATGCAAAATCTCGAGTGTCATTGTTGTTGAAACCAAAGACATCAGTCAAGAGGAGAATAGCTGAGCCATTATTGTTCTTCATGGCCTTAACAAGATAGGCATCAATTTTATCGTCACCTTCGCCCATTGTGAGTTCAAGACGGCTAACTAGCTCACACTCATCCTCATCAGCATGAGCCATCTTTTCTGATTGTTCACCTACAGCTCGCTCTACCGTGGCTTCAAGAGGAAATGGTCCCTTCTTTTTTCTGCACTTTGGCACTAGGAAGTCTGCACAACCAAAAAACATTAAACTTTGAATACTCTTAGTTTATGCCATAAATAGCACAGCACAAGCCAAAAAGTAATGTGTAATATAAATAATATCACTTCAAAATTGTCAAGGTTAAATATGTGAAAATAAGTTTAAAACAATTCCCTTTATTTTCTCAAAAGAGATCTTTATATCAATTATATACAATTGATGGCTGGGCATGCCAAGTGTAGCACAGTAGAAGCAAGATGATAGGAAAAGGATAGAAATCTACCTAATTTGGTGTCAACAGGGGTTGAAAGCAAGAACTTAGAAGACAAAAATGGTTACCAGGACAGACAGGCAGGGTGGGTTTGTAAATGGCCAGCCCATGCACCGTCATGCATTTAAGGACCAGCAAGTTGCATTGGTCTAAATAAGAAAACTCAAAAGTACTGACATGACACAATGCATTGAATTGTCCATGGCTCATCTCACATGACACAGTGCATTGCATTGTCCACGGCTTATCTCATCTACATAAAACTAGTCTTCATCCTCAGCCCTCTGCTCACCCTGGTATTTGTACATTTCACTTCGTAATACATTCAATATTATGTTGTGCTCATAGTACAACAAGAGATTTAAAAACAAGACCTAAATCGAGATTTAAATCGTTTAAATCGTAGAGCTTTATAAAATCCAAAATAAAAGTCGGGATTTTTATTCACTTTGAGAGATTTTTATTTTCTGAAATATAAAGCAATGTACCAATGCATATTTGACACTTTTTTGATATACCTGTCATGAATAACATATAAAATCACCTAATATAAAATCGCCTAATATAAAATCACCTAATATAAAATAACATATGTATAGTCAATGACTGAA
>CM035416.1:56751380-56831380 GCA_020310875.1 Ceratopteris richardii | reverse complement strand
TGTGGCTGTTGGCCACCGTTTGTCCATCCCCGCAGTAGTTGTGACCGTCGTTTAACCCAGTTTTGAACCCCTGTTCTTGTGGGATAAGGGGGGTCCCATGGGTACTATGCCCTTCCTTGTACAGTTGCAATTTCAAAGTTAAAGTCCGGGGGAGTAGACCTCAGCCGAACCTCCATTTAAAAAAATTTAAAAAAAAAAAAAAAAAAAACTTCAACCAAATTGTTGCACATGAGCCACAAGATACAAGTTTCCATATAACATGTCCTTACATGTTCCAAGTGGGGGTTGTAACCCTCGCCCCAGACTCAAGAGGCGAAAGGCCCAACCACCCAACCAAGCGGCTTGGGACCACAGTCTAACCCAGGTATGTAAACCCCTCTTCTTGTGGGATAAGGGGGGTCCCATGGGTACTATGTCATTCCTTGTACAGTTGCAATTTCAAAGTTAAAGCCTGGAGGAGTAGGCCTTGTGTTAGAGGGCCGCCGAACCAGGACGGATGAACCCGGACAGGTGCCTTAAATGTAAAAGTGCTGAACGGCCGCCGAACAAGGACAAGAGTACGAGGACAGGGAGCTTAAATGAAAAAGAGAATCTTTCAGGGAACGCGCAGGTAACTGCAGAAGAGCGCACCCTTGTAAAAAATCCTCTATTTAAGGCAATGAAAAGAAAGAGCAGGCAGTCCCTGTTTTGTGGGAATTGTAGTGTATTGTCTAATTAAGTCTCGCTAAGATTGATATCACGTCTGTGTGCGCATATATGTCGTTGAAAGGATAAGTTTTGCTTGATCTGTTACGTCTGTACTCCTACTAGTCGATTATACTCACCGTAATACGGAATGACGATTTAATTGTATTATGTGGCGAAGTTGTTCGGAGATGGTTAAGTATGATTCTGAGTATGAACAAGGGTGGCATGTTATCTGTTAGTTCTTCTGTGAAGTAAGTAGCGCGAAGAGTAACCTCGAACTAATTGTCTGTAGAGTCTTTGTAAGCAACTGAATTCGTTACTCCATCTTATATTTGTTGTTTACCCCAACTACGGGAAGATTAGTAGCTATGTGAGTAGAACAGTGCCGGTTTATGGTTGATCGGTTATTACGAGGAGATTAACTGTTCGAATCCGCGTGACTTTAAGGTATAAGGTCTAGTTGGTACACCTACCTGCCTTGAAGAAGTACGAATCAGGTGGTTTTTGAAGTATCTTTTGTGTGTAGAGTACGTAATCGGCCTGCTAACCTCAGTCCTGAAGTTCTAATTCCAATACACTGAACAGACTTCCGTTATTCAGGGACGAGTACTGAGCTAAGGACGGAATGACCGTAAGATTGTGTGTTAAATTGGGAAAATAGTACAGGGCCTCTGTTTAACAGACCCCTACCACTCCCAAGAACCCACGTGGCTAAGAGAGGGATTGCGGTTAGAAGCATTTGGAACCAATTGAACGTGAAGTATCTGAATCGAAAGTAGAGTAATGCTTAAACCTATAAACGAGTATCAGTCTAACATTAACATTTGGCACCGTCTGTGGGAAAGTGGCAACTGTTTACCAGTCTCTGCGGTAAAGTAGCAATTGATTACGAGTTACTTGTGAGAAAGTGGCATCAAAGTGCTAAGCGGTTTGTAAGAAGCAAACATCCAGTAACATTTGATTTACTGACAGTAGCAACAGACCCAGATTATTGTAAACTGCTCAGATAGTATCACTGGGCAATGATACATGCCGGTTACTCGGTCTGGTGAAACGTATCATAGGACCCAGACGATGGGAACAAGAAAAGTACAAAAAACAACTCTAGGAGAAGAAGGTATAACACGACCTGACTCAGTGGTCGAGCAAGTTAAGGACGCTAGAATTAATTCCGGTCATATTCCGATGGAACGATCAGCGCCTTTGGTACATGCTGGTGTCACCTCGACCCAGCCTAACCAAAGTACAGTAATTCCAGAACCTATCAAGACGCCGCTGGAGATTAGACAAACTCTAGGAAAAGGAATCAGTAAAAGCGAAAAAACGCTACAGTCTGGTAGACTGTCAGCCCATTCCGGTGATATTCCGGTGATAGAAACACCAACTGGCGGTCAAGGATTAGCATTTTTTGCAGAATCCTCAGCCAGACCCGCGTGTCTGGAAGAAAGATTTCGGATATTAGACATCCAGAAAGAAGGAGACCTATTCGAAGCTGAGGTCCGAAGTATCCTGCGCAAAAACAGCACACCGGAAGGCATGCCGTCCGGCGATCCAGATTCTGATAGTTCAACTAATCAACCTCAAGATACAGAAGAAGGACCAGAGACACCCACGATGAACGAACAACAACAACAACAACAATTAGGTCAACCAAGGCCGCCTCCAACAGGAGTAACCTACACAAAATTCGGTGGATTCCTAGGAGATGACCCAGATGCTCACGTACGCACTTTCGAGATCAGTTATGCAGTTCTTAACCATCCACCAGATCAGGCATACAAAGCCATTGTTTTTCAATCTACTTTGGTCAATGAAGCGGCTAGATGGCTTACGGAATACGACATTAATCATTTCGGTACCTATGATGCAGTACGAGATGCCTTTCTACAACGATTCAGACTAAAGAAGAATCCTGCTGAAATCTTTGAGTATCTACAGAGCAACCGACAGAAGGCAAATCAGACTGTCCAGGAATACGCTACTCTCTTCAGAACACATTTACGGCAGATACCACAGGCACATGCTAATCTACCTGACGATGTCATCTCTCAATGGTTTATCAATGAACTAACCCCACAACTGAAGCAGATTATGATCATCAGATGTGTTGGAGCAATGACACTGGATGCAGTCATTGCAATGGCTCTACAGTTGGAATCCAAGGTTGGTGGATTTTCAGAAGACTTGGAATGGTTAAGGACAAACAAAAATATGACTGAAGATATAACCAGGCAAGTATACTGCACCACGTGCAAAAATTCAGGGCATACAAGTGCTAACTGTGCGCTAAATCAAACATTCTGCGCTATCTGCAACACTGCCGGACACTCCACCGGAAATTGTGTCTACAATGCCAGAATACAGGGAACAGCAACGGTCAATGCTGTTATTCAAGAACATGGACAGGCAGCGAATCACTATGTACCTCCGCAACTGAGAAACAACCAGCCACAGGGATATCGAAACTACCGAGGGCAAAGGAACAATAACTATAATGCAAATCGCTGGCAGAACGGACCACCCCCGGCAAACCCCAATTTACCACCGCCACGCTGTCATTTTTGTGGTGAAATCGGACACATTAGAAGATATTGCAAAGACGCAGCTGAGTATGATCAAAGGAAGAAGGAGCGGCAAAACCCAATGGCCAACATGGTACAAATTACACCGGTGGAAACGCAAACTGCTACAATCCAGACCCGATCAGGTAAACAACTGCAACCAGCAGCAGAAGTATTTGAACCAGGGATACGAGAACAACATAGGATGTATAACAAGGCTAGTCACTGGACCGCCACAAAACCACCAGTGTTCCCAGAACCCATTCCGGTGACTCAGACCTCGTCAGCAAAGGAAGGAATGCAACAAGAGGAAGTAACAGCAGATACATCGGCAACAACAAAGACCTCAAGTTCAAAGGAGCAGGATAACCAATCTCAGCAGGCCTGGGAAATTTTATCCAAGGCATCTATCACCTTACCGCTCGGCCAACTTTTAGCGTTAGTACCCGGAATCCGGCAACAGTTTCAACAACATTTTAGCCCGGCACCCTCTTGCATTCCGGCAACCGCCGCAGTTCAACCGGAATCTGATTCTACGGTTGATCATGCAGTGCCCTTGATTACAGTATGGTATAAGAATCAGAAGATCACGCAGGTATTAATTGACGGAGGCTCCGGCGTAAACATTGCAACCGCAGCATTATGTAAAAAGCTAGGCTGGACCGAAATCGAACCAGTTCAATTCTTTGTCAGAATGGCTGATCAATCTAGAGTCCATCCCGTAGGACTTGTACAGAATGTACCCATTACTCTACAAGGTACGACTTTCAAAATGACTTTTGTCATACTAGATCTGCCCAAATCCACCTTGGATTACAACCTTCTTTTCGGTCGACCTTGGCTGAAGCATGCAAAGGTAATACAGGACTGGTCTGCGCAGGAGCTCACATTCAAAGATGCCAATCGTAAATATGTGGTAAAACTAGATGCTATACAACCCTGCGAACTTCACGCCAGACCTTATCTCGCTGAACCAGTTCATATGTTAGATGGACTATCAGATGATGAAGAAGAGCAATTTCTGAAGAATAACGCCGATTTAATGTCTCTAGGAACTGTTGATCTACAGTCCGTCATTAATAACTGGAACACTTCAGTTTGTGCAGTAGTAGCTATCACCGAAAAGTCTGAACAAGCAGATACTGAATTACAACCACTATTCAAGCCAACAGAGGATACAGAGAACCCACAACAATTTTATGTCCCTGAAGACCAGCTGATCACGTACAATCTAGGAGACAAGGACCATCCTCGACCTGTAAAAATAAGGCAAAATTTACCAAAAATCTTTCAGGCTAATTTGATTCAGCTCCTTCGCGAATTCTCAGACGTCTTTGCATGGGATTACAAAGATATGAAAGGATTAGATCCGCGCATATATCAGCACAGAGTCATGCTGAAGCCTGAAGCTAAACCGAATAGACAGCCCAGCTATCGGATGAATCCCAATTATGCATCTCAGGTAAAAGCCGAACTTGACAGATTATTAAAAGTAGGATTGATCGTACCAATAGAACATGCTGAATGGATTTCACCAATTGTGATTGTGCCAAAGAAAAATAAGCAACTACGAATCTGTGTAGACTACCGGAAATTGAACGTAGCAATAGTACCAGATCCTTTCCCGATCCCCTTTTTGGATACCATGCTTGATAGAGTAGCAGGCCACGAAACGTATTCATTCTTAGACGGATACAGCGGTTACAATCAGGTTAGAATGGCTGAAGAAGATATACCAAAAACTGCTTTCATTACCAATTGGGGTGTCTTCGCCTACACCGTAATGTGGTTCGGATTAAGAAATGCACCAAGCACATTTCAGCGATGTATGCAGGAGATATTTTCTCCTTATCTCACTTCATTCATGCAAGTATATCTTGACGACTTCTCAATCTTTGGGAAGATGATAGCACATTTAAGTCATTTACGATGTTGTTTTCAGAAATGTAGAGAATATAGACTCTGTCTTAACCCGAACAAATCCGTGTTTGCGGTTTCGTGCGGCAAACTACTTGGGCATATTGTATCTGCTCAAGGTATCCGAGTAGACCCAGATAAGATTTCGGCAATTTTAGAAGCCCCGGTACCCGCAACCCCAAAAGAAGTAATGCGTTTTATGGGTCAAATACGGTGGCATGGCAGACACTTACGGTGGCTGGCTCACCTCGCAGTACCACTGAACAGGCTAATCACAAAAACTCCCCGATAATTTGAATGGACTGAAGAATGCCAAACTACACTTGATCGGCTCAAGTATCTCCTGACGCAAGCCCCAATTTTACAACCACTAGACTGGGACAATCCGTTCCATGTTTTTGTCGACGCTTCAGACATTGCAATTGGCAGTATTCTGATGCAGCAAACAGATAAGTGGTTTCGCCCTGTTTATTACGCCAGTAGAAGGCTTGCACCGGCAGAAAAGAACTATTCCACTACTGAAAGAGAATGTCTAGGATTGATTTACTCAATCAAAAAGTTTAGACATTATCTACTAGGCCGGAAGTTTACCTTTCATGTGGACCATGCTGCCCTTGTTTATCTAGTAAGACAACAACATCTAGGCGGACGATTAGCCCGATGGGTGCTACTCTTACAGGAATTTGATTATGAAGCCATTCACCAACCCGGAAATGCACATGCCCTAGCAGATTTCTTATCTCGCCTGGATTCCGGTGAAGCTCCGGTAGGCATAGATGACATGACTCCTGCGATTTATAATGCTGAACCACTATCCGATGAAACGGCCAACCTACAAGCACCATCTACATATTATGATCAAATTTTAACTTTTCTCACCGAAGGATGCTTCCCATCTGAGACGACCAAGGCAGTTCGAAGGAAATTGGCAGTCTTTAGCCGCCGATTCCGGCTAGTAGCAGGAGAACTATATTATACAGATCATACCGGAATCTTACTTTGCTGTATTCCACCTCATGAGGTCAATTCAGTTATCACTTTGGCGCACTCAATTCCTTCCGGTGGCCATTTTGCAGTAGACATAACTCACCGGAAAATTCTGCAAGGAGGTCTCTGGTGGCCAACGATGTACAGAGATGTCGCACAGTTTGTTAAACAATGTGATACTTGTCAAAGAACTGGTCAGCCTTTGCAAAGGCATCTTTTTCCTCTGCAACCCATCTTACCACTCGAACCATTTCAGAAATGGGGACTAGATTTTATCGGTCCAATCACACCCCCCAGAAGTCTTCACTAACAACAGATACATACTAACCTGTACAGACTATGCAACAAGATGGGCAGAAGCCTGGGCTTTACGATCTGCTACAGCGGTTACGGTAACAAAATGCCTACTCACGGATGTCTTCCCACGATTTGGCTTACCCCTGGAAATTGTCTCAGATCAAGGCACTCATTTTGTAAACAATCTAATGAAGGCCCTTACACAATCATTCCAGGTCACACATAAATTTAGCTCTCCTTATTATCCACGTGCTAATGGATTGGCCGAAAGTACAAACAAATCACTGTTGAATATCCTCCGAAAATTGATCATGGAAGCACCGGAAAGATGGGATCAACTACTACCTGCAGTATTATGGGCATACCGGACTACATATAAGGTAACAACAGGCTTGACACCTTTCAAACTAGCTTATGGCTTAGAAGCAATAGCACCCATGGAAATAGTCATCCCAAGCCTGCGTGTAGCAATCACTCAGAAGATGCTACCGGAATATTCGCTGACAGCACGAATGGATGCACTCAGAGAACTTGATGAGCACCGATGGCTCAGTTTTTTAACTATGCGCGAAGTACAACTAAGGCAAGCCAAGACACACGACCGATATTTGAAGACTCCAATCTTTTCGGTAGGCGAGCTTGTACTCTTCTATAACGCAAAATCGGATAGAGCAGCAGGAAAATTCAAACTACGATGGTTCGGCCCTTTCAAGATCTCAGAACAAATCGGCCCGGCAACTTTTTGGTTGACTACGTTGACCGGAAATCCACTTCCAAAGGTAATCAATGGGTCGAAGCTGCGGCCGTATTATCCCACTACTAGTACGCATTAAATTATTCGGCGGCGAACCGCGTTTTGTATAAATTTTTGCGTTTTTCTTTTTTCTTTTCTCCCTTTTTAGTCGTGTTTTGTACGAATCTTTATGTTACCAGCCGCGCCCCTCCCTACCGGTCACTCAAGCACGCACGCCAGCATGCAAACAGTATCCTTCCCGCACCGCACAATGATACCCACCCCCCCTTCCCACCCCCCACCGTGTTCTCCTTATTTAACCCCCTCGGTTGCGCCAAAAAACGCTATTGTGTTCTCGAGATTATACGTATTATCCCTGTCTTCTGTGTTGCCTGTAAGTGTCCTCGTGAACACCATGGAAGCGCTAGCCAACTACGCTGCTTTCCGTGATGGTATCCCGACAGACGTCGGCGAATACCTGCGCTGCAGAGGGTTGGCCAACTTCGCTGAGTTGCCCTGGCACTCAGTGGAAGCCCACCCCTTCTCTGCACAGATCATCCACGCCATCGCCCAATTCCCCATCACCGAACGACAGTGGGTCTTTCCTTCCCTCCCATATAGAACCGTCATCACCTTCCAAGCCTTCTCTGCAGCCTACCGCCTCACCCCGCAAGGACGCGAAAATGGCCCTAGCATCCCTGTCGCTCGCATGACCGAACTCTTCCCCCGCTCCTCATCAAACGAATATGCCATTCTCTGCCGCCCGAAACCCGAACGATCCGCCCTACAGTTCCTCGTAGCAATCCTCAACCTGCAAAAACGAACCTACGGCATCTCCCGTCCCTTCTATTCCGCCTTGGAGTTAGCCGCCCGCGAACCCGTGAACTTTGCCTCTTACTTCTTCCAACGAATGCATAAGGAAAGCGTAGCTATAGTAAAGCAACTCCAAAAGGGCACCTCTCCGCGCTCTCGCCTTCCCCACATCATTTCATTCCTCTTCCCAACCATTCTCGCCGCACAACCCCCACCCACAGGCCCAGCACTGAGGCACAAAGAATCAACACAACCACTCGATGAAACTGAAGAAGACGACGAAGAGATCAATCAACTCTTCCGCACTAAGCGAATCCGGATCAGCTCTTCAGAAAGTGAAGTCCAAGGATCCGCCGGAAAGAAACCAGACGCCGAAGAGGACAAACAAGAAGAAACATACCACGACACCGCCACTTCAATACACAACGACACTTTGACAGAGCAACAAGACCAGCAAAACCAAGCAGACACAGAGATAGTGTCCACCGAAAGGGAATCCGAGCATCAACCAGACGAACCGGAAACCGCCACAAAAGCACTGGATGAACTTATCGCGGCCATCAATCATACAAAAGCCGAACAACAGACCACGATTGACTCTGTTCTGCCCACCCCACCTGTCAACCCCGACCTCCCACCGGAACCATCCCGCCGACCCGGTTCTGAACCTACACCCTCCTCCTCTTCCTCCCCTAACTACTCTCCGCCAAACTCCCAAAACCTACTCACTGATACCTCCTCTCAGCCTCGTCAACCACCACCACCACCCAATGTATTTTTGGAACTAGCCTCCATGGGGCAGTTCCTCATGCATTTATCACACCAGCTGCCCATACAGTTTAAGGAAGCCACGGACAACCTGAAGGCCGAATACCGATACAAGGTCGACGTCCTGGAAGCTGACATCACCCCCCTCCAGGAAGAAATCGAAGCCACAAAGACTGAGAACCATCAGCTCCAGATGCAGTTAGCAGAGCTCCAAGCAAAATTCTCGGCAGAACAGACCCTAGTAGAGCAACGAGATGCAGCCCTCGAGCAACTTGCAGCCAAAGATCGACTCCTACACGCCGCGCATGCAGAAATCCGAGCCCTAAAGACCACCCTCCACGAAAATGAAGATATCAACGCCTCCCTCGAAGAATTGATCGCAGAGACAAAGACTCAATTGCAGGAGTCCATCCAGAAGAATCAGGATCAACAGAAAGAAACCGAACAAATCCAAGAACAGTTATGACGAGCCGAAGAATGCGCAAATGAGGTTAATAGTATCCTCAAACGACAACTGATACGGGAAGGCCAATACCTAAAGGATCTCGACAAGACGTGCAGAGACTGAGATGCATTCAAGAAAACTCTGGATTTCCAAACTCAGCAGTTTGAATGCCTAGACAACCAAGTGCGCAACCAGAAGGAGTATACTACAGAGCTGAAGAACAAACTGGCCGAAATGAAGACTTCCAGGGATGCCGCCCTATCCAATGATTTCTATCTACAGGAAGCTTTTGTGCAGACCCAGGCCGAAAACGTGCTCACCGAAGCAATCGCGCTTAGCTCTGTTAGAATAGATGCGCAGGTTTTAGAGCCCGACACGCTAAAACAACTATTAGAAACCCTTAAGAAAAAGATAGCTCGCACATTTAGATTGGCTAGGAGTATGTATCTCGAAGGTCTCATAGAAGAATAAGTATATTCGCCCATCCTAATTCATAATGTAACGATGGATTTGCAATGAGTATGATAAGCAACTTTTGGTTTTCTGACATTTTCGCACATGAAAGGTCTTGTTCAGTTTAGCACCAATCTATGGAGCAACACGCGGCATAATGATTTTTACTCTGATACAAATATTATCAAGGGAGGGAAGAGTCATGTCCTACTGACATACAATCAGTTTAGCAAATGGCCGTTCCGGCACTGGTGTTTATAAAATGAGTATACAGAGCACAGCATTCTTCATTAGTATTCTTCGAGATTCAGCGCCAATTAGCAACTTCCAGCATATTCTTCTCAGCAACCCTTAAACAAGCATGTCGGAATCTGACCTACTCCGATGGCAACTCAGAAAGCGCGCCAATACACAGACCCACGTGGTAACGACAACAGATACTACCCTACAAGATGAAGCAAATGACGCAGTAACTTCTGCATCAGTAAAGACTCAGCATAAATTCTCCACCGAATTTAAAATCGAGCTCGACATCAATTCGAAAAAGAATGAGGACTGGCTACGAAAGATAGGGCTCCTTCAGTTTGCCCAATTACCATGGGAGCAGTGGATTGCTAATGACGATGCAGAGGACCAATTACATAGCATGCGACAAACAAGCGGCTTCATTCTAAATCAGGTACGATTTTCGCCCCAGCTAGTCTCAGTCGTATTTAAACTACCACTCTATGATGGCGCCCGCTATCTTAAATGTTCGAATGAGGATCTGAGGAAGGAATTTGGCGACTGTGAAGGCCCCCGACGGTATTACATGTTGAAAAATGCCACCTATCACCGACGAGAACAATTTAAATGGTATTTAGAAAAGCTCTGTTTACTAGTGAAATTCGACTTAATGTCGAAAGAAAATTTTTCCCCCCTATTACATGCCGAAGAAGGAGGTCCGGTTAGCTGGACACATTGGCTGTATAACCACCTCTACGCACAAATCATTGTCGGGGATAAGAGAAGATCCCACACCAACAACAGACTAGCAGCCTATTTAGCTGCTATATTTAATTTTGTCCAATCAGTCAAGGATAAGCAGCTACACTGGTCCCCTCCTTTTTATCCCGGTGAACATGACCGAATAGATACAGAACACCACACAGAGCCTGAGGAAGCAGCTCAACCCTCCACCTCGTCTGCACCTTTCTTCCACACAGCTAACAGCGCACCGAACCAGACCGTAGGGACACTGTTTCGGCTGTCCATTAAACGGTGAATGGCAGACAACTTGCCAACTGCCAGTCCAGAGCAATTACCGGACGATCTCCAACCCGATTTTGTCATAAGGATGCAAAACAAACTACAAGAGGTTTCTCAATATTTGCGGCAACAAGAACAAACGCTTCAGCACAAAAACGAATTACTACTCGCCACGATGGCTAAGTCCAATTCATTAATGACACAGATGCAAAAAGAATTGGATGACAAAGAAGCTTTAATACAGGTGTTACAGAGTAACAACCGGCAACTAATGGCAGAATTGATCACCGCAAAAAAGTGTGCTCAAGACTTTAATCAGTGGAAGCAAACTATCCAAACACAAATTCAAGCCGAAATGTCAAGTTTTTCTACCCTGAATGCTAACCTGCAAGCCGAAAATGAAATTTTGCAGTCAAGGATACAAGTTTTGCAGGAGTTCGAAAGGCAGATATTAAAAGATGAAGGCGTAGAACTAAATGCCACATTAATGACAAATGTGGACATAGACTTATTAATACAGCAATTGGATAGTCGTGTTCAAAATAGCTGGACACTTTTTCGCAGGAGATGGCTGGCTATACTTGTTCCGCCACTTGAACAAGTACGGTTAGAAAGGATTGGGGAGTCAAACCCTGGAATAGACCTACAGGCAGTGCAAAAGGATGATGAAGACAGTAATGCACCTGCGGGTTCGAGTCCACCGTGCGTGCCAGTGTTAGAGGGCCGCCGAACCAGGACGGATGAACCCGGACAGGTGCCTTAAATGTAAAAGTGTTGAACGGCCGCCGAACAAGGACAAGAGTACGAGGACAGGGAGCTTAAATGAAAAAGAGAATCTTTCAGGGAACGCGCAGGTAACTGCAGAAGAGCGCACCCTTGTAAAAAATCCTCTATTTAAGGCAATGAAAAGAAAGAGCAGGCAGTCCCTGTTTTGTGGGAATTGTAGTGTATTGTCTGATTAAGTCTCGCTAAGATTGATATCACGTCTGTGTGCGCGTATATGTCGTTGAAAGGATAAGTTTTGCTTGATCTGTTATGTCTGTACTCCTACTAGTCGATTATACTCACCATAATACGGAATGACGATTTAATTGTATTATGTGGCGAAGTTGTTCGGAGATGGTTAAGTATGATTCTGAGTATGAACAAGGGTGGCATGTTATCTGTTAGTTCTTCTGTGAAGTAAGTAGCGCGAAGAGTAACCTCGAACTAATTGTCTATAGAGTCTTTGTAAGCAACTGAATTCGTTACTACATCTTATATTTGTTGTTTACCCCAACTACGGGAAGATTAGTAGCTGTGTGAGTAGAACAGTGCCGGTTTATGGTTGATCGGTTATTACGAGGAGATTAACTGTTCAAATCCGCATGACTTTAAGGTATAAGGTCTAGTTGGTACACCTACCTGCCTTGAAGAAGTACGAATCAGGTGGTTTTTGAAGTATCTTTTGTGTGTAGAGTACGTAATCGGCCTGCTAACCTCAGTCCTGAAGTTCTAATTCCAATACACTGAACAGACTTCCGTTGTTCAGGGACGAGTACTGAGCTAAGGACGGAATGACCGTAAGATTGTGTGTTAAATTGGGAAAATAGTACAGGGCCTCTGTTTAACAGACCCCTACCACTCCCAAGAACCCACGTGGCTAAGAGAGGGATTGCGGTTAGAAGCATTTGGAACCAATTGAACGTGAAGTATCTGAATCGAAAGTAGAGTAACGCTTAAACCCATAAACGAGTATCAGTCTAACATTAACACCTTGGCTGAACCTCCATTTTTTTTTAATTTATTCAACCAAATTGAATGAGCTCACTACAACCGTCGGAACAAAAGTGTGCAAAATTGATCGTCAGACTCTTTGCCGATGACATGAATGCCTTTGTAAGTAACGATATAAACAGCATCGAGGTGTTCTAGAGTTGCCTCGACACCTTTTGTGTGGCGTTAGGTTCAAAATCAACCATGCTAAAATTGCCTTCAGAGCAATCCGTGGTCCTCCACCCCAACTGTTGTTAGATCAGGGGTGTCAAGCTATCCCTAGAGGTCAAGTCTGTTGCCTCCTCGGTATTCCGATGGGCTTCAACATCTCTATGGACCAACAGTGGAACTGGGTGCTATCCAAGCTGGATAGCAAACTAAATCATTGGAAAGGTATGCAAGTTAACTTGGCAGGGTAGGCTATGGTTGTTAACACATTTATGCTTTCTACGACTATTCTCTTTATCACGTGTTGGAGACCTAAGGAGAAAGAGCTGGCCAAAGTGGAAAGAATCTGCAGAAACTTCCTATGGACTCGGGACCCCAATAGGAGGGGGATTCCCAAAATCAAATGGGGTACTTGCATTAGCTCGAAAGACTCGGGGGGTTTGGGTATTTTGGATATCGCTGGGTTGGTTGACAAGTTTGTAGCTCAGTGATGAGTAGCACCTCCTTTAATGTCAATCCGGGAAGACGTGAGGATGGTATGATGACCTCGAGCAAGTGAAGGCACAAGTGCGTGAGTGAGAAGCACACTAACATGCACACACATACACACACACGCGCACACAAGGCAAGACAAAGAGTGAGAAGCAATGGAGTTCTTTAGATTACTTTCAAAAAGCTCATACAAGTTTTGATCAATTACAAGCTAGCTCCAAAATGAGCTCTCTAGCTCTATTTATAGTTTTTGACTAGGTTTTGGCCATGTCCAGACCTAGTGTCCGGCTTAGTTAAAAATTAGGTTCTCTACCCTATTTGGAGGTTCAGACGAAGTCTAAAAAATGTGAAAACTGACAGGTAGGTACTTCTAAAGCTCTTCAAGCTCAAGAACTCCTTGGCTTGCACAAAATGGAGCTACAAAAATATGAAATGGTATTTACAATGGTTTTTAGTGATGAAAATCACTATTTTTGTAGGGGTTTCTATTAACATTTTGACATACATTTCCTGGAGCTCCCTACTTGCTCCTTCTCCTTGTGTGTCCACCTCTTTTATATGCGTTAGTGTCCTGAAAAAATATTGGCCTACTTGCCAGATCGTCGTTGACTGCTCTGTCTGCTTGTACTTTCTCTTCTCTCTGACTCCCTTCGTAAGCTTCCTTGCTTTGTGAGTCCTTCAGTTCCAACAACCCCCCCCTCTCTCGCGTCTGTCGTCCCTGACAGACCCTTGTTGGGTGGGTCATTGGATGTAGTACTCAACAACATCTTGTGCTAAGTGATGTTCTGCAATCCGTAACCCTTTGGCCAAGTCCGTGAGTAGAGCATCCCAATCTACCGGCCCGGGAACCTCTGGATGTGGTATACGTAACTTTTTTGAATGGAGAGCTTGTTCCACTGCAAACAATTGCAATAAATGTGATGGTCTGGGAATGAATATCTCTGAATGATATTCCCAGAATCCCGTGACAAACATTTCTTCAAACGTCTGTTTGAAGCAGGCTGGTAGATACTTGATATGCGCGTGCCATGCATATACAACATTAATAGATGGTGTTGCGCTCATGTCGTAGACAAGGTCCTGATTACCTTCATTAAATCCAAGAGCTGACAGATGAGGTTCCTTGACATTCTTGAAAGTCTTGAAGGTGACCAACTTGAGTTCAAAAATTTTAAGGCACATTTGGGCCATGACATCTGGTACATTTTTAAACCTGACCCCCCAATGCCGAATCGTCGAGATCATATATCCTATGGTAGGTTGGCCTTTAGGTGGTGCTAAGTAGACATAATTGAGCCATTTCTCGCATCCTTTGGTTGTCAGCACAATTTTTATGTATTCCGGCCATGACCTTCTTCAAAATACAGGGCAGTAGCATGGGTTGTATTTGATGTACAAAGGCATGTTATTCCATGTTCTTACCATCTCTGGGTAGGTTTCCAGTAGACGAATCCTCCACGTCGGTTGATGTATATTGCCCTGCTTGGCACTTGCTGGGATGTCGTCCGGTGCAAACTGTGTAGCCGAGGTTGGTTCTTTTGAGGTGTGGTGCTTGATTTCGGCGTTGTAGTCTGCCATTAAGACACAGAAAGGAACATACAAATCATCGGATGTGCCGATCCACCTATGATGGGAGAGGTTTCGAAAGTACTCCGATTTTATAACTACCTCTTCCAAACGTGACATTGACGCCATCTGAACTGCCACTCTATCATCATGGGTTGTGGCCACTTTCTCTAACCTTAGCATCCATTCAGGAGCCTCTATCTCGATGGTGTCCATGCCCTCTTCTGTTTGCTTGCCCCCTGGTGCAGGCATGGGAACGTATGGATCTTCGAAGGTTTCCTCGATTTCAATTGGCACTAAGTCTTCAGGCTCGGGCTCGACAAGGGGAGAGGGTTGATGCTCGTATTGCATGACTTTATTGCGTAATTCTTCGAGTTCTTCTCTGAGTTTTGTGACTTCTTCAGATGTGTCATCTGCGGTAGTGACTTTGCTTGGTGACTCATGCTGGGTTGCCAGCTGCTTTAATAGGTCATCTCTTTCTCTTTCTAATGCTGCGTGGGCTTCCAGGAGGTCGACATGGGTTTCTAACACAATTTGCATATTCTCTGAGGGGATGGCCTTGAATTTCTCTGGATCGATTTCTTGCAGGGAACCCTCCATTGTTGCTTCCAAGTTTTCTTCATTCTGTTTCTGCAACCGTTTATTCTCTTCGAGTGCTGTAGACATGTGTTTTCGTAGGAGGGCCAGGTTGCGTCTAAGCTTGAGATTTTCCGTTATCTGGGAGTGTAGCAAATCATCCATATGTTGCCTTTCTTCTGCATCTGACTGGGGTGGATTGGCTACTAACTGTTCATGTTTTTCCTGTAAAGTGGCGTGCTATTGTTGTAGTAGCCGCTTTTCCCTTTTGAGATCAATGAATCATACTTGAAGTTCTTCATGGCTTCGAAAGAGTCGTGTATGTTGGTTATCAAGATGTTGGTAGTGCTGTTGTAGTTGCGACATACACTGATACATATTATTAAATACATTATTAATAGGGGTGGATGCAGGAAGGGTGTTGAATGCAGAAGGGAAGGGAAAGGGGAAGGGGAATGGAAGTGTGGATGCAGTGCTGGAAAATGGTGAAGTGGGAGGTGGGGGAATGGGAGATGGTGGGTGTATGGGGGGAGGGAGAGGTGCGGAGGTGGGTGATATGTCCATAAAATCAACAGTGGATGCAATAGTGGGAGTGATTGTGAATATTGGAATTGTGGGTGCGGTGATAGTGGTGAAAGTGTACAGTGGTGTGTGCAGTTGTGAATACGAACTGCCCGGAAGTGTGATTGGGGGAATGAGATTTTCTGTGGCTTCGGTTAGAATTATTGTTTCAGTGGCCGTAAAGACAAAAGAGGTGGAGATAGGGTGTGTGGGTTGTGTGGGTTGACTGACGGTCTGTGCTTCGGTATGGGTAGTGGACTCGGAGGCGGTGACAGTAGCGGTTACACTGGTAGTGGGAGGTGAATGTGGTGGAGTTGGAGGCAGGGGTGGCAAAGGGGGTGACGGAGGTGCACTTGATACATGGGTTTCCTCAGTATCATGAACGGTGTGTGCGGTGCCCGTGGTTGTGGATGTGCCTTGTGGTTCTGATACTAATACATTCATCTGCTTCCCTGATCGACGGGGGCGTCTGCCGTATTGTCGCTCCGTTCTTCGTGATTGTGCAAGGGCGGTATGAACCGTCTCAGGTACTCCTAAAGCATCAGATATCATGTCAAGAGTGGCGCCGTATTGCTCGTCTACGCCTTCCTCCTCAAGGATTTGATTCATGAGGGCTTTGCCTGCTGCTAGGGACAGTCTATGTTGCTCTTGAACTCTGTTCATGGTATCATAGAGCTTTTTCAATGCCTTCGTATAAGCTGGAGCACCTTCAAGTACCTGCAGAGCTTCCTGATCATATTCCTGCTCTTCTTCCTCGGATTGTCCATCATGTTCCTCCTCTTGTCCTTCTTCTTCTTCACCCTCCACATCGACGACATCTGGTTGTCTGGGATGGGGTTGGTCTGTAGCAGTTTGTTGTCCACTAGCTTGCTCTGCCTCGACTTCCGCGTTAACAGCCTCTATGATTCTGGCTACCTCCTCATCAGTTAGGTCTTCTAAAGTGAATCCGTGAGGGAACTCTAGGTCGGTTGGTACAGGTGGAAACACTAGATTTGGTCCATCAGTGCTGTGTCTTAGTAATCTGATAGTGAAGGGTTGTACCCGCCTTGGAAGTCGTGGAGTTGTCTCTGGTGTCAATGTCGCACCGCAAGGTTGTGCACAGGGCATCTGAACGGAGCCTCTCATTTTCTTAGAGGGTGGCCCTGCGGTTGATAGTCTACGTTGGAATTCTTGTACCCTGGTCCAATTTAATGCCCTCTACACTGGCACATCATAAGCCAAACATCTATACACAATCCGGGTGAGAGCACAGCAACCATACAGTACAGACTTTTGTTTTTATACCACCTTTGATGAGCCAAGTGGATTTGGTCAATAGTCCAATGGGGCATATTGATTGTCAAATCGAAGGCGTCGGCCAAGTATAGACTAAACCAGATCTTTTTAGGTGGCATTGTGAACCTCTCTTGAGCGGGAAATGCAAAATGCTGCATGACCATTCACTCGCAAGTGAATGGCAATTGTAGGTGTCATTGCCACCATGTCCTTTAATTTCGTCAGATTCCTGTTCTTCATATTGTCGAGGACCATTGTCTCTTTCTCCGTAGGAATGTGCATACCTTTCATGTCTAGAGCTTCCCTCACCAAATTGATAGTTAACCTGAAACGCTTCAGTTCATTGCCCCTTGTGAGAGATGGGAGGACAAAGGAGTTGTATCCCTTTTTGTCTTTACTCGGAGTGAGGGTGCTAATCAAATAAGAGCACCTTAGAAAATCGGGCTTTGGCAATTGGAATTTGAAGTAATCATAGAGTCCCGCCTTCTTCCATGTAGGTTTCAGTCCTTCATTATTCTGCAGTCTCTCAAATTCCCTGGTGAAAAAGTGATATCTGCCCCAGCGCCCATTGAATTCTATCTCGGCCTCCCACATGTAAGTGCCTTCACCTAGGGGTCCTGCCACATCACTGAACCAATGTGAGTTTTTGCTGACAGGCATTGTGTGCCCCTGTGGAGGATTCTGAACCGGTATGGCGTGTAATGCCCTCAATGCCACTGGTCATTCCTTCAATTCCTCCTCAACGGGAAGACTTTCAATGTCCACGACTTGGGGGCCGGTGCCTGCCTGGGAGCTAGTTCCTGCCGTATCTGCCATATTACTTCTTGTCTCCTGATTCTGTGAGAATATAGAAACATGTGTGAACATTGTAAAGGACAAGATAGAACTATTTTTGTCCCCATTACAACATTAACATGAGGTTTGGGAGAGATTAGGGGGTTATTAAGTGCTCGGTGCTTGTGTGTGTAGTTAGGGATTGGGTAGACCTAGGAGCTAGGTGGAATGATGTAGTATGAGAGTGACATAGTTAGTAGGTGGGCATGGATTTACAACTGGGGTCCGAGGGTTTATTACAAGTTTTAGGTTGCCAAATGCAATGGATGGGTTTTGATCTTGACTTTGTGGAGACTCTGGAGAGTTTGTTAGGAATATCGGCTTGGAAATGAGGCTTCTTCGGGGCCCATTTACGAGTGATTCTACTTGTGCTCATGGAAGAATATGTGTTTATGCATGATGTGTAAGAATGGGCATCGGATGTTCGAGTGAGTGAAACGTGTTGTACCGGGTGTGGCCTCGGTGTAGCTATTTGAGCCCGCAAGCAAGCCTTAGGCACCCAGATTTGTCGTGATTGTGGGCTGGCCTTCATCGACTTCTTGGGTATCCAAATAGACTTTACTTTCGCAGAAGAATTTATGAAAGACTTCTTATTAGTATCGTATTGTTGATTACTAATAAGAGGTTTCGGCCGTGGGGTTGGCATGGTCGCAACAGGGTGTTCGCCTTTCCGCACCCACACTCGTTTCGATGGCAGAGACATTCTGCTTCGCACGTGTTTCTGGCCTCCAGTATAGGTTGTGCGCTGCTCCTCCTGTATTTGATATGCCTTTGGTTGCTGCATCCCTCTGGTCTTTGGGAAAGAAGGAAGTGCCGTCTTATCCTTGACTCCGTTGTTGAGACAATCCTCGTTCTACATCATACAGTTTTGGACATCATGTGTGCCCCTAGAAGGACCAGGAGTTCGTGCTTTACCTAGTTCCTTGAGTGCCTCATTTTCCAATTCAACTGTGATTCAGCTATGATTTACCCATACCTGAAGAAGTCCACTTCTTAGGTTTAGGTTGACTGCATGATCATAGATCGAGTCCTGACCCAAGACAAGAGGCTCAGTGAGGTCCTCATCTTGACACACTAGTACTTTGACTGTCATTGCTTCGTCTTGAATATAGAGGGGAAGTTCCACCTCGCCCATGCAAGGGGTTTCCACGCCTCCCAATCCTATGAGATATGCTTCTATAGGATTGACAATTAATTTCAACTCTTGACAGTACGACAATTTAACAGCACTAGTGGCTGCACCGAAGTCAATCAAGGCTCTTACAATCCTTGCACCCTTTCCTTGTCCTATCTCTAAGGTTATAAAAGGACGTCGATCAATTATCCTATGAGAGCTAACACCTGAAACTTCACACATAGCCACATGATATCCTTGATCTGCATATGCATCTGTCCTAGGTTGCTCTCTACCCTGTCTCCTCAACTTCATTCTCCGGATGCGTTCCAATGCTTCTGCTTGAGCTTCTTCTCGAATTCGTCTTTCTTCTTCTTTGTGTTTCTTAGCAGTGTTGAGTCGACTTAGCATCTCTTCTGTCAGAGGTTCCTGATATAACTTGACTCTGCATCCGCTTATGTAGCTCGGGAGAATATCGCCCTCTAATGTGGCTAGTTGCACTGCTCCACTTGTTGAGATTCTATTAATGATCATGGGTCCATAGCCTCTTTTCTCTAGTTTCCTCGCATGTTGTTTCAAAGTGTAGACTAGTACTAGGTCGCCTGCCTTCAAACCTTTATCCTTAACGTGGGCATCAAAGTATGCCTTCTGTCGTTTCTTAGCTGCATATATCCCTGCAGCTGCTCTCAGTCTTGTTTCTCCTAATCCTTCAAGGTCAAACAGTCTAGAGGAGAGTTCATGACCCGTCCATTCATGCTCTTGTGCTACTTTTAGTGTAGGTATTAAGAAGTCCAACGGTAGAACTACATTTTGGCCAAATACCATCTGAAAGGGGGTGGCTTGGAGTATCGTTTCGTAGGCGACTCGGTATGCCCAAACAGCGTGGTGTAGCTATTTGTCCCAATCAGAGCGTTTATTGTTCACTAATTTTGTCAGTACATTGCATAGGATCTTATTGGTGCTCTCAGCCTGGCCATTTGCTTGAGGGTGATAGGGGGCAGACTTCTTATGTACTACCAAGAATTCTTGGAGCAGATTTTCAATAACTTCATTCAAGAAGTGAGTGCCTCTATCACTAACTAGCTCTATAGGTAGCCCGTATCTAGTGAACACATTCTCAAATAAAAACTTAGCTGTTGTTTGAGCATCGTTCTTCGTTGTGGCTTTTACCTCTACCCACTTTGTTAGATAGTCTGTCGCAACAATGATGTATTCAGCATGTGAACCCTTGGCTGGGGGATTAATAGGACCTACAAAGTCTATTCCCCACTTAGAGAATGCACGTCCACCCATCATGGGTTTCAGTGGCATCTCATCTTTGCGTATAGGATACTGAGTTCTCTGACAAACATCACACCGTTTCACATAGGTATGTGCATCCATGTGAAGGGTCGGCCACCAAAAGCCCGCAAATAGTATTTCCTTGATCACCCGATCTGGTCCAAAGTGTCCTCCTACTACACCTTGGTGAGCAGTTTCCAAGATCTTGAGATATTCACTCTCATGGATGCATAGTCTGAGGTAACCATCTTTACCACGTTTGTATAGATTATCACCAATGAGTGAGTAATCTAGGGCTTCTTGTTCTAAACTCCTTTTCCTAGCCAGAGTCATGTCTGGAGGGAATGTTTTCGTCCTCAGGAAGGATTCTAGTGGTTCACTCCAATCTAGCACTATGGACACTTGATAAAGAGTGGCATGTTCCACAGGTGGTTTAGTGCAGCAGATTGGGCATTCCTTGCACAACTTTTGGACATCAGCTTCCATCATCGGCCAATGCACTCCGAGTCTCCTTAATGTCTGCAGGGTTCGTTGCTTTGAGTAGTGTTGCTCTAATGCACCTACATGTGCTAATTGCAACCATTTAGCGTACTCATCCTCTTCCACACAACAAGCCAAGATCCCTTGATCTGTGTGCTTGTACATACTTCCTGCCATGATGTGATACTTTTGGGCTTTTACTACCTCTCTATCCTGTGTGTTTATTACTGGGTGGTTAGGCCCATACGTCAATACTGGCACTAATGGCTTAGCCCACTACGGCACCACTTCCAAATTAAACAAGTAAGCATCAGAAAGGTCATCTGACACTCCTTGTGGGGCTTCTCCAGATGTGAGCCCAGAGAGATGATCCGCTCTCAAGTGAGTCTTCCCTTTCCTTACTACAACCTCGAAATCATATTCCATTAGCAAGAGAAACCATCTTACTAATCTTCCTGTATTGCATGGCTTGTTCACGAGATATAACAATGCTTGGTGGTTAGTAAAAAATTTAAACTTGTTTGCAAGCAAATAGTGTCTAAATTTCTTAACTGCATATACCATGCCTAATCCCTCTCTCTTAGTGGTGGTATAATTTCGTTCAGCTGCATTCAACTGTCTACTGGCATAGGCAATTGGAAGATCCATATTACCTTCACCAGTAGGTTGTGCAAGTACACATCCAATAGCATAATTGGAAGCATCCACATGAACATGGAATGGCTTGTTCCAATCTGGTGTGGTCAAGATTGGTGCTGAACATAATCTTCGTTTAAGCTCTTGGAAGGAATTCTCACATTCGTCGGTCCACTCAAAGTCAGTCAAAAGTCCATACAGAGGCTTTGCTATGATGGCATACATGTGTATAAACCGTCGGTAATAACCGCAATGCCCCATGAAGGCTTGTACTTCCTTGACATTCTTTGGCCTAGGTAGCTCTGCTATGGCTCTCACTTTCTCTTCATCAGTGGATATGCCATTCTTTGACACTATGTGTCCTAGAATCTTGCCTTGCCTGACCATAAAAACACACTTTTATGGGTTCAGGCAGACTTGATATTCCCTACATTTGTCAAAGATTTGTCTGAGTTCAGGGATATGGGTTTGCCTAATGTTGGAATGAGCACAAAGATCATCAACATAGACTTCTAAGTTCTTCCTTAGGAACTCTTTAAATACATGGCACATCAGCCTCTGGAAGGTAGCGGGTGCATTGGTAAGCCCAAATGGCATTACTCTAAAGGCAAAAATGCCCCATTCAGTGGCAAAAGCCGTCTTATGCTGATCTTCTGGAGCTATGGCTACTTGATTGTAGCCCAAAAATCCATCAAGGAAGTTGTACACTTCCTTGCCTGCTACTCTTTCTAAGAGATGTTCTGTGATAGGAAGCGGATAGTTATCTCGAATTGTGGCTGCATTGACCTTCTTTAAGTTAATGCATACATGCAGCTTTCCATTTTTCTTGGGCACCACTACGATGGGGGATACCCACTCAGTGTGCTCAATTTCATAGATGAATCCAGCTTCAACCAGTCTATCTATCTCTTCTTTGATCTTAGCAGCATAATTATCATTATATGTGTATGGCTTTTGCTTAGAAGGCTTGGCATCTGAGGTCATGGGGATAGTGTGAGAGCATATGTCAGGGTCCAAGCCTTTCAAATCCTTGTAACTCCAAGCGAATACATCTCTATATTCTCTTAGCAAGGCTATCAATTCGTGCTCTTCGTCTTCCGTCAGGTCATGGCCTATGTACGTGCATCTCTCTTCTCCTTCTTCTACATCTACCACTATTTTCTTGGTGGTTTCTTTGTTATCATAGGCCTCCCCCGATTGTGCCTCTCGTTTAGGCATTCTGATCATGACTCTCCTGTCATCTATCTCATACTTCTTAAAATTTTTCGGGACCTCAAACAAAGATTCTTCCTATTCTGGTGTGGCTTCTCTCTTCTTTCTTTTCTTTCCTTCTTCCTTCGAGGTCACATGTGTGGCTAGCCTTACATCATTTGTAAGCTCTCCATACCTCTGGGGTTGAAATTCTACTTCATAGAAGTATTCTTCATCTGATGCAAAAGGTGGATCCATAATGATTGAATCTAGATCGGAGTCACTTGCATCCTCAAATGCATCAGGGCTAGGTTCACACTCTTCTAAGACTACCTCTCCCATGATTGGCTCTATGGAGAAGACTGAAATGTCATAGCCATCTTCATCACAGTGAGGTGTCCATTGTTCTTCATTGATGGCTACATCCATTGTTGCTAGGATTTCTGCCCAGCCGTGGGGTTCAAATTGTTCGTCAGGAAAGACTACAGGTGCATAGGCTGGGTCTTGAATTGATCTATGTGTTTCTTTTGCACCTATCTCTCTGGCTTCTTCTCTTCTTCTACTGCTACTTTGCACATCCATAAGTGGGTGTCTTCATGCATCTATGAGGATCCTGATCCTATGGAATGCACCGATTCCATATCATCTTTGGCTCTATGGATGGGATTCCATTGGATAGGAGGGACATCTCTATGAGAGTAATCTTTGAGATTCACTTTGGTCGTAACACCTAAGTGTTGCAGGTACAAGGAATTGGTTCCCCAGTCCTGTACCACTTGCAACTGTCGCATAAAGGGTCTTCCCAAGATCATTTCATAGGCATGATTTTTGCTAAAATCACATATAGCAAATGTATGCTCGAACTCGACACCACAAGTGGTGAGAGTTACTCCTTCTAACAGCCCTAAGGGTCTCTCTAGATGACCATCAGCCATTTGCAATTTCATCCTCGTGGGCTTGAGTGCTGGCTTGCCCCAATGCTTCCATAGGGAAGTGGTAGCAATTGCAACACCTGCGCCTGAATCTAGAATGGCCTTGGTGGTGTATCCTTGATGGGTGATAGGAAGATATGTGTTTCCCTCTTCGCCCTCACTCATGTCTCCTATCTTGTCCAATGGTATTTTTGGCACTGTTCTCTGGGATCCTACCTGGGAACGAGCTTTTGCTATCTCTGGTACTTGTTTGGCTACATGTTTCCATAGCTCTGGCCTTACTTTGAGTAGCTCTTCTAAGGTGAGGTTGCACTGTACTTTAGTGTTTTTCACTACCTCTGTGTTCCTAGGTATGACTGAGTCCTCATTTCGTACCATGACCGTTGGTGCTCTAATACAAGTAGACTTAGCCTCCCATGGGCCTGTGAAGTGGGGTAATTCTTGTATAGAGATAGACTCAAAGTCTAATCTTTCCTGAGATTGGGTGCTCTCCTGCTCCCCATAAATGGATGGGATGTCTTGTGGGAATTGGTCGTGTGCATCATCCACAAGTTCAATGGGGGGAGGGACTTCACTTTCTTTAGCCCATTTGTCTTCTTGAATCTCTCGTAGGAATTCGGGTATGAACCGATTCATAGAAGATGATGTGTCTGGCTCCGTAGAGTTAGGCACATAGGCTTCCTGGGCAAGAAGGCTTTCTCTTTCACTTGCCTTGTCCTTGTGTTGAGAGGCAGGTTCCTTTTCTAATTGTGCAATCAGCCTCTCTATTCTTTCTAACAGTCCTTCAAAGTGCAACTGCATCTTAGCTGAACTAGAGATGTTAAAGAGGCAACTGGCTTCAAACATGGTCTGAGCCAATTCCACCATCTTAGCACAAATTTTAGTTCGTTCAAGCTCTAATTCTGCTCTAGGGTAGCACTTTCCATGATCAGTTATGTTTGGCCCATCTTGGATTCTGGCCTGATATGCTTTAAGCATCATGTTTAGGTCCTCGGGAGTGGGATCTGCTAGGACTGATCCTACTCTAGGGGGTGGTGGGATTAGGTGAGGCGGGTTGGAAAGTGGCGGGTCGGATGGAGATGGGAATGGTGGTGGTGGGGTAGTGTGAGAGGGAGTTTGAGATGTGAGTTCGGTTATCCTGGCTCTCGTTTCTCTTAGGCTTTCCTCAAGTTCACTCATTTTCTTTGCCCATTGTCTTTTCATTCTTTCACGACTATCTCTCCAAGCTCTAGTCCTTTTCTTTGTCATGCTCTCTGTTTCACTAACATCTGGGCTCTTTTCCTGGCCTACGCTTGGGTTCTGTTGCAAGGCTTGGGCTCTAGTGATCACTTGCACTGGTGTAGTGGACGTCACACTTCCTGTGGAGTCTACAACTAACCCTACGACATTGATATGAGTGATTTTTGGCATATTATTAGGATTCTTTGGCCAGTCTTGTAAAAGATGCTCCTTTCCACACTCCTGGCAATAGCCTTGAATTGTCACTGACTGGGGTTGTGTAGGTGGAGGTAAGGGACAATCACGAATGAGGTGATCTCCCTGACATCTGTAGCATGGTCCTCTAAGGAATGGGGGTCTTACCTACCTAGGTTGGGGTCTAGAGTTGGGGTTTGCGTACATGACATTAGCATACTCTGGCTCCCAATTAGGTTCACTCAGCTCCTCACTGTAGTAGGACTCACCATGTTTAGGAGATTGCATGTAGTAAGCCTGGGGATTATCGATATGTGTAGAATCAAAGCTATGGTCACTGGGATCACTTTCTGAAAATAATGGTGTTATTGGGACTATAGCTCTATTCAGGTTCTCTTCTGCAGCTGCATATTTTACTGGGATCACATTAGTAGGAGCAGGTGGTTGTGCTAGCACTGGCTGGGGTCTCAGTTGGGCCTGATATTGCGGTTGGTAATTTTGCTGAGGCCTAGTATACTGTTGTGGTGGGTATTGACTCTGGTATCTGTTGGTGTAGATCAATCACCAATTGAAGCTTGGAGGAAAGATACATTCAGAGGATATGAGGAATGTACACATATGTACATTAGTATAGTTATAGTTCACTTAGATATTTGATTAGTCATAGACTTGTACAAATTTCTCTATAAATACCTTGAAAATGTCGAGGCGTGATATGAGAGCATATGAAAGAATAGATGAGTGAGCATAGATGTCAAGAAAGGAGAAGTTAGATGTCATGAGACATGTGAAATGTTAGTTGAGTTTTCCTCTCATCACTCAACTGTATTTTTTCTGAGTAATTGAAGAAATATTGCGCCCGATCTTTTCGTGTCTGCTCCATCTGTGTTTGATCATTTGTGAAATCCTTTTGAGGATATCTAAGTTGATAGTTAATGAGTCTTTGACCTGAATTTGAGAGTCTAATTGTAAACAGGCTAGGAGAATTGTGTGTAGGAACATTCATATGTGATGAGTGTTCACAGTTCTCTGAAACAGGCGCAGATTTCGAGTCCAAAGAAATGAGTAGTGCTCAGTGCACAGTGTAAAGTTTTACACATATGATAGCTCAAAATCTAAGTTGAGAGATAAGCTATCTATAGCCAAAAGGATTTGGTAAAACGGGTTCGACATTGTGAGAACCAAAGTTAAGAAGTTAGGGATGTCAAATCAACTTCTCAGAAGTGCAGATTTGGACATAGGTAACTTGTGAAGTTGATTTCTCAAGTTATACTAAACCTTTTGAAGAACTTTGACTTGAAGGAGGTGCGCAACTTCTATGCGACACTCCATACAAAATTTCATAGAAAACTTTACATGTTTGATAGGTCAATGAGAAGAAATTGTGCAGCAGACTTTCTATGTTTTATCTTCTTCACAGAATTTTTCAATTTTTGATAATTTGGAGGTTGGACTTCTAATTTGGTGAAAGTTTTGACTTACTCTTGATATAGAGGTGTTCTAAATTCAAGAGTAGGTTGTTCTTTTGGAGATTAACACTCTCCATCAGTGGTATCAGAGCAGGAGACATCAAATCAAGGAAAGGAGGATCCCGACTGCTGCAGATTCAAGAAATTCAACAATTGAAGAACTAAAAGGTGAAAGTTTGAAGGCAAAGCTTGAGGAGGAGACCATAAGACATCAAGAAGGACAAAAGGAGTCTAATTCGAAGTAAAGGTACATATATTGTTTATAAAGCTTGAAGATTTCAATACACAGGTGGACACAAGATGGGAGATTCTCTACAGATAGAGAAATTGGATAGGGAAAACCATCCTGCATGGTCAATGAGGATGGAAGCTCATCTTATGAGCAAATATTTAATAGCCTACATCACAGGAGAAGAAGAGAAGCCACAGTTCAGAGATCCTAGTGTTCCAACTAGGGAAGAGTTAGCAGATTTGAAAAATTGGATGAAGAAAGATGCTCAAGCTAGGAGCATTATATATATGGCAGTCAATGAGTACTTGTTACCTCACATTCGAGGTCTTGAAAGTGCAACTGATATTTGGAATGCTTTGGAGGAGCATTTCCAGAATACTACAAAGTCAAGGAAGGCATCTTTATGGGCAGAATTTACAACCTTCAAGAAGAAGGCCTCTCAATCTATTTCAGACTATGTAACAAGGATGAAAGACATTGCAGATGCATTAGGAGCTGTTGATGAAGACATTGAGGAGGATAAATTGGTAAGGCAAATCCTTACAGGTTTGAGAGGTGATGACAAATGGAAGCCATTCATTTTGTCTACAGAGTTATCACTTGATCATTTCACTCCTGATTTAAATCAGTTGCTAGGTCATATGCTAACATTTGAGCAGGATGTTAAAGGAGATGGTGACAAGAGTGCAGGTCATGCAATGTACTCAAAGGACAAGAAGAAGAATAGCAAAGGAAAGCAACAAGCAGGTGAAGATGAAGGTACAACTAGTCAAGCCAACTTCCTAAGAGGAAGAGGAGGTGGCAAAGGAAGAGGAAGAGGCAGGAACAACAAAGATGGAGGCAAAGCTTGCTGGATTTGTGGTAAGACAAATCACTTAGCTAATGATTGTTGGTATAATAATCAGAGTAATGGTGGATATAATCAGAACTATAATTCAAGAGGAAGAGGAGGCAGAAATCAAAGAGGTAATTTCAGAGGCAGAGGTGGTAGGAGTTACTTTGGAAGAAATGCAGGTAGAGGATTCCAAAGTCAACAATACAACAACACCTACTACAATTATGCTTCAGATCAAAAGGAGGATTCAACATTGATAATGAATGCAACTTGTGAAAGCCAGAGTGAAGATCAGAGAGTCTTCTACATTGACTCAGGGTGTAGTAATCACCTGAGTGGTAATATATCTTTGATGACTGATTTGGAGAGTAAGGTTTTTACTCATGTTGTTCAAACAGGTGATAACACAAAGCACAATGTGAAGTCAATTGGATCAGTGAAGGCCAAGGATGGTAGTACCTTATTGAGTAAGGTCTTGTATGTTCCTACAATTCCTAAGAATTTGATAAGTGTAGGACAAATTGTTGAAAAGGGATATGAAGTAAGGTTCACTAATGATGGAGTATATGTGGAAGACCCTAGCCAAGGGTATAAACAGATTGTTTCAGGGAAGAAAGAAGGAAGATTATTTACATTGAAGATTCAAGGCAATATTGGTCATGCTATGTTCACATATGGAGGACATAAGATCTCTGAGTTAGATCTTTGGCACAAGAGGCTTGGACATTTCAATGAAAGAGGTATTAAAGACATGATTAACAATGGTTCAGTGCTTGGATTGCCTAATGTTGCAGGTCAACATATGACATACAGATGTGAGGCATGTCAATTAGGTAAGGCTCATAAGCTTTCCTGCTCCAAGCATGGTTTTATGTACTCAGAGAAGCTTGAATTGGTACACACAGATGTGTGGGGACCATCAAAGGATTTCAGTATAAATGGGTCAAGGTATTATGTGATTTATGTTGATGATGCTACTAGATGGATCACTATCTATGTGATCAAAGATAAGTCAGAAGTGTTTAATACATTCAAACACTATCATGCATATGCAGAAAGAATTACAGGACATAAGTTGAAGAGACTAAGGTCAGATGGAGGGGGAGAGTATTTTTCTAATGAGTTCAGTGATTACTTGTGGAATGCAGGTATAAAAAGGGAAGTTACTTGCAGGTACTCTCCTCAACAAAATGGTGTAGCAAAAAGGAGAAATAGAACACTTGTTGAGTTTGCAAGATCCATGATGAAGGAGAAAAATTGCCCTAATTATTTGTGGGCTGAGGCTGTAAATACAACCACTTATTTGGTCAATAGGTTACCATGTAAAGCCTTGCAGGGTATGACACCATATGAGGCTTGGTGGGGTAAGAGACCTACCTTGGATCATTGCAGAGTTTTTGGATGTGTGGCATATGCATATGTGCCATCACAATTAAGGCACAAGTTGGAGCCTAAAGCTGAAAAATATGTTTTCATTGGTTATGATGATAAGCAGATGGGCTATAGATTGTGGAGTCCATCTACAAAACAATTCATGGTTTCTAAAGATGTTACATTTGATGAGCAAAGTACTTGGTATGCAGGTACAGTCAATATCAATACAGGTGATGAAGAAGAAGTGAGCCAAAGGAAAGATAAATCAAAGGTTCAAATATTTGATGAACAAGAGAATAATGAAGTGCAGGTTGAAGTGGAAGAAACACCAAGATTTGATCCTGAATATGAAGAACCAGAAACCTCAAGAAGTGGAGAACTTAGGAGGTCTACAAGGAATAAATGGCAACCTACAAGGTATAGCTATGATACTTCATTTTTGGCCACAAAAGATTATGCTTATAGATGAAAACAGATGAAGACCCTTCTACATATGAAGAGGCAAAAGGTAAGGAAAAATGGGAGAAAGCTATGCAGGAAGAATTTGATGCACTATTGGAGAATCAAACATGGGATTTGGTTCCAAAACCAAATAGTCAGAAAATCATTGGATGCAAGTGGGTTTACAAGACCAAGAGGTTTGCAGATGGAAGTGTGTCTAGATATAAAGTTAGACTTGTTGTCAAAGGGTTTGCTCAAACATATGGTGTTGACTATGATGAGACTTATAGTCCTGTGGCAAAGATGACAACCATCAGGACACTTATAGCTATTGCTGCATGTAAAGGTTGGAAGTTATGTCAACTTGATGTGAAAAATGCTTTTTTGAATGGTTATATTTCAGATGATGTGTTCATGGAGCAACCTCAAGGTTTCAGAGATAAAAGGTATCCAGATTATGTGTGCAAGCTCAAGAGAGCTTTGTATGGCTTGAAGCAGGCCCCAAGGGCATGGAATTATAGACTTGTAAAGTTCTTGAAAGAACTTGGATTTCAGGTGTCTAAAGCAGATAGTAGCTTGCTTGTCAAAGCAAGTGATAATGGGTTCATATACATGTGCATATATGTTGATGATATAATCCTTACAGGTACAGATGAAGAAGGAATACAAAGACTCAAGAAGCAAATGGAAAAGGAGTTCAAAATAAGTGACTTGGGAGACTTGTCATACTTCTTGGGCATGGAGATTACATATACTCAACATGGAGTATTTGTGACCCAAGAAAGGTATTTGAAGAGCTTGTTAATCAAGTTTAAAATGGATGATTGCAGGGTAGCACCTACACCAATGGAGGTGAATCATAAATTGAGTAAGTTTGGAGGTGAAGAATTCAAGGACATGAGACAATATCAGAGTTTGGTTGGTAGTCTTATCTATGCTACTTTAACTAGACCTGATTTATCATATGCAGTAGGGGTTTTGTCTCAATTCATGCATTGCCCAAGGAAAGAACATTGGATTGCAGGTCAAAGAGTGTTGAGGTACATTAAGGGTACACTCAATGAAGGTTTGTATTATGGGTTCACCTCAGATACAAGTATCAAAATTTATAGTGATGCAGATTGGGCAGGTAATCCAGATGATAGAAGATCAACTTTTGGATACATGTGTTATGTGGGAGATAAACTTATCTCATGGTGTTCCAAGAAGCAACATACAGTTGCTTTGTCTTCTACAGAAGCAGAGTACAAAGGCATGGTTGAAGCTGCAAAGGAAGTGATTTGGCTCAAGACTTTGATGAAGAGTTTTGACATTGTACATGGGGTACCAATTATATATGGAGATAACATGAGTTCATTGTATTTAGCTGCTAATCCTGTTTTTCATGCCAGGACCAAACACATTGAGATACAGTATCACTTTCTAAGAGAGAAGGTGATGGATAAAGAGATTGAAGTCATACATACTTCAACTAAAGATCAAATAGCTAATATGCTTACAAAGAGCTTGGATGGACCAAAGCTACAGAAGTTTAAAAACATGGCAGGTATAAAGAAGAAAAGAGAAACCTCAATTGATGATTGAGGGGGAGCTGTTGGTGTAGATCAATCACCAATTGAAGCTTGGAGGAAAGATACATTCAGAGGATATGAGGAATGTACACATATGTACATTAGTATAGTTATAGTTCACTTAGATCTTTGATTAGTCATAGACTTGTACAAATTTCTCTATAAATACCTTGAAAATGTCGAGGCGTGATATGAGAGCATATGAAAGAATAGATGAGTGAGCATAGATGTCAAGAAAGGAGAAGTTAGATGTCATGAGACATGTGAAATGTTAGTTGAGTTTTCCTCTCATCACTCAACTGTATTTTTTCTGAGTAATTGAAGAAATATTGCGCCCGATCTTTTCGTGTCTGCTCCGTCTGTGTTTGATCATTTGTGAAATCCTTTTGAGGATATCTAAGTTGATAGTTAATGAGTCTTTGACCTGAATTTCAGAGTCTAATTGTAAACAGGCTAGGAGAATTGTGTGTAGGAACATTCATATGTGATGAGTGTTCACAGTTCTCTGAAACAGGCGCAGATTTCGAGTCCAAAGAAATGAGTAGTGCTCAGTGCACAGTGTAAAGTTTTACACATATGATAGCTCAAAATCTAAGTTGAGAGATAAGCTATCTACAGCCAAAAGGATTTGGTAAAACGGGTTCGACATTGTGAGAACCAAAGTTAAGAAGTTAGGGGTGTCAAATCGACTTCTCAGAAGTGCAGATTTGGACATAGGTAACTTGTGAAGTTGATTTCTCAAGTTATACTAAACCTTTTGAAGAACTTTAACTTGGAGGAGGTGTGCAACTTCTAGCGACACTCCATACAAAATTTCATAGAAAACTTTACATGTTTGATAGGTCAATGAGAAGAAATTGTGCAGCAGACTTTCTGTGTTTTATCTTCTTCACAGAATTTTTCAATTTTTGATAATTTGGAGGTTGGACTTCTAATTTGGTGAAAGTTTTGACTTACTCTTGATATAGAGGTGTTCTAAATTCAAGAGTAGGTTGTTCTTTTGGAGATTAACACTCTCCATCAGTATCTGCCTTGTTGAGGGTATGGCTCCATAATGGGACATACATTCGCCATATGGTCACCTCCATAAGTATAACATCTTTTCACAGGGGCAAATCTTGGGATCTGTTTGCTCGTGACACCTAATTTCTGAGCTACTTTCTCTGCTAATTCCTCAATTGATGTGGATTGTGAGGAAGAGAGGCTAGAGGCACTATCTGAGTCTTTGTAAATTTTGGAAAGCTCTAGTTCTTCCCCTAGGTTATCCTCGATGTCAATGCACATGCGTACACACTCTTCTATGGTCCTAGGGTCCTTCAAGTACACATATGATCTCAATTTGGTACTTAGCAATCCATCCAAGAACAAAGCCACTTGCTTAGCTGGCGTGGGTAACTCAGGGACGGGGCATCTCTCTAGGTATTGCCTAAATCTTCTTCCAGCAAGTCTCACGGTTTCTTGAGGGGTTTACTTGAAGCTGTGAATCAGCGAGGAAGTGTTATGTCTTATGCCACTTTTAGAGAATTCGATAATAAATGCCTCTAGAAGTTGGTCTATGCTCCTGAACTGCCTCTCGTTTAGTGGCTAAAACCATGTCAGGGCAGTGTTCCTAAGGGTTAGACCAAAGGCATTGTACTGCGTGAACAGATCTTCAACTTGTTTAGCTCTCAGGACTTGCCTAAACTTAGTCACATGATCGTATGGATCTCCAGTGCCATCGAAGTAGTTCTTCATGGACTTGACTAGCTGAGTCGGTCTCAAAGTCCTTGTGTGCTCTCTAGGTCGTGGTAGAGGGAACTCATCCGCATTTCTTTGATTCCTGGGAGCTCTAAGTACCTCAGGTTCTACTCTATTTGTTTCCGTCCTCGTTCTTTCTCTGCCCCCTGGGTTGGCAAAGCTTACTTCTGGCCTATCTCTACTTCTGTCTCTTTGATTTCCTTGAGCTTGGGATGTTCTAGCTCCAGGGTGACCATAGGACACGTTCGATCTTGGTTGGGGAAAAACGAATTCACCCTTCCAAGTGTAAGCATGCCTGTCATGTTCTGTAACCACAAAGATCCTCTCTGAAGCGTGATCTAAGTAGGTCACTCTGCCTGGGCTATCAGGATCTTTGAACTCATAGATCAGGATTGACCCTACATCACTTGGCCTATCAGATTTATACCTCCAAAAGGCTTCGTCAGTCTCTTGGTTCAGGAGCAGATCTATGCTCTTATTGTCTTGGGGAATCCACTCTGGTGTGATAATCCTAGTGAGAACAGATTTGCCTCGGGGGGTTCTAGGTTCTACACCCATGTTTCCTTGCTCCAGGTCACCTAAATCCGCTTCTGAGATCACATTCCCAAATTCATCTGTCTTGTCTGGGTGACTGGTGACTACATATATTGTCCCCTCCTTGTCTAGGTATGCTCCGTTTTCAAACTTGACAGCTGGGTGCTCTAGTCCTATGGATTGGTCAGGGTTTTTCATCTGGACCACTGATCTTCCTAGGCCGTCCTCATAGATGCTAGCACCTAATCGGTTGGTCCTAAGGTATTCCAGCTGTGTCTTGTAGGGGCCTTCCACCCTATACAGATATGGCACACCTGAACTTCCTGTAGGTCTGTCCATCCCTTGAGACATCACTGATTCACTAGTCTCAGAGCTAGGGTAATGCGAGTGGTGGCTCAACTGCTGGGCCCAAGACCTAGCAGCATGGTTAACGCTAGCCTCTGAAGACCTAAGACTTTGTCTATCTCTTACTAGATGTCGTCCCGATCTAAGGTTCATATGCCTATTTAAGTAGCCCCTATTTTGCCCATAGTACAACCTCGTTGCTGAGTTCTTTCGTAACTGTTACTTGATTCTTTCTTATGTTGATTATCGTGTTTATGGTCTTGTCTGATATCATGTCGTCAGGTATACTTGAGTGTATTTCCGCACTTGAAGTTGATCGTTCCACGTTAAGTTCTTTTCCTTTAAAGTTCTCGACCGTACAAAGATTATGTCGTTAGCTTGAACTTGAGTATTTAAGTAGTCTTCAACTTGATAAATGCCTATCGCCGCCTTGGCCTACTCCTATCACTAGTCGTTCTTAGCCTAAGCTAGGAATTGATAGAGGGAGTTGAGGGTTTCAAACCTTTTGTTTCCTTCTTGGTTGCCCTTGAGTGCCTAGGAAGCGTGTTCCCAAGCTTGCACTTACTCTTGCTTAGAATGCCCTTCGATGCTCTCAATAGATCTGTAAGAGTTCCAAGGTTAGCTCAAGACTTAAATTCCAAAGACAGAACCAATCACTTTCATTCATGTACACAAACACCAATTTGCACTGTGATTTTTTGGAAAACAATTCTAGAGATCCCTGAATTTTGTTCCCCCTAGGTATGGTCAACATCAAAGTACCCTATCTAATAATCCTTATCTTAATTTAATCGTAACCAGTGGAAGTTTTGGTTGTACTCCCCACGAGCTTTCCACCAAAACAAGAATCACAGCAAACGGATTTCGTATGAGAAAGTTATGATAGTTCAGGGTTCTGGTGCTAAAACAGGGTTCAAACAGGCTAACAGACCACAGGATTTTTCTCAAAAATACATGTGTAGGGACCTCACAAATCACTAATTGCTAGACCAATATGCCCAAAAACTATCCCCAAAACTTGGAATAAAAACCCTAATTTTTGGCCGAAAAGCCTGTCAATCGCGATCGACAGGTCTGTCAATCGCGATTGACAGAGGTGTCCGTCGGGGCCTGTCGGTCGCGATCGACATGTCAATCGCGATCGACATGTCAATCGCGATCGACAGTGTCAATCGCGATCGACAAAGTCGATCGTGAGTCCTGTCAATCACGATCGATGGTGTCAATCACGATCGACACTTTTTCTGGGATTTCCGTCGTAATTTCAGTCAATCGGGGATGTGTCCGTCGCGATGGACACGTGGCAACGCGAAGTTTTTTGTCAATCGTCAAAATTCAGTCGGTCGCGATCGACGGTGTCAATCGGGACTGACAGAGGTGTCGTTCGTGGCTGTCGATCGCGATCGACAATGTCAATCGCGATCGATAGTGTCAATCGCGATTGACAGGGTCCTACATGGCAGTCAGTCGGTCGTGGGGTCTGTCGGTCGCGATCGACAGGTCTGTCGGTCGCGATTGACAGATGTTGTCGATCGTGGCTGTCGATCGCGATCGATGGTGTCGGTCGCGATTGACAGAGGAACACAGAATTTTTTAACTGTTTTTAGTGATTTAATAGGTGCTCATCATGAAGATTATGGTGGTGCACTTTGTTTTACCAAATGGGCGATTTTTCTGTCGATCGCGATCGACAGAGGTCGGCGACACAGAGACAGTTCCGTTATGTTTCGTACCTGCGCGAAGTGCTGGAGATGGTGATGCATCAAGTACCTGCAAGAAAGCTCAAAAAACATGCAAAAGCACAACACACAAGTCGCTCTCTCGCTCTCTCTCACAAGTGGAATGATGGAAATGAGGTGGAGAAGGTGATATGATCAAAAAACTGAAAATTTTCACGATGATGGAGATGGAGGTGGGAGATGGTGATGATGATGATGGTGATGATGGTGGTGAGGTAAGAAAAAGAAAAATAAGAAGAGTGAAGAAATTACCTACAACGCCAACGTCTCAAATCTACGTCTTACCATCACACGCTCGTCCTCAAAGCTCGATCCCCGACAATGGCGCCAAAATTTGGTGTAGCTCAGTGATGAGTAGCACCTCCTTTAATGTCAATCCGGGAAGACGTGAGGATGGTATGATGAACTCGAGCAAGTGAAGGCACAAGTGCGTGAGTGAGAAGCACACTAACATGCACACACATACACACACACGCGCACACAAGGCAAGACAAAGAGTGAGAAGCAATGGAGTTCTTTAGATTACTTTCAAAAAGCTCATACAAGTTTTGATCAATCACAAGCTAGCTCCAAAACTCTCTAGCTCTATTTATAGTTTTTGACTAGGTTTTGGCCGTGTCCAGACCTAGTGTTCGGCCTAGTTAAAAATTAGGTTCTCTATCCTATTTGGAGGTTCAGACGAAGTCTAAAAAATGTGAAAACTGACAGGTAGGTACTTCTAAAGCTCCTCAAGCTCAAGGACTCCTTGGCTTGCACAAAATGCAGCTACAAAAATATGAAATGGTATTTACAATGGTTTTTAGTGATGAATCACTATTTTTGTAGGGGTTTCTATTAACATTTTGACATACATTTCCTGGAGCTCCCTACTTGCTCCTTCTCCTTGTGTGTCCACCTCTTTTATATGCGTTAGTGTCCTGAAAAAATATTGGCCTACTTGCTAGATCGTCGTTGACTGCTCTGTCTGCTTGTACTTTCTCTTCTCTCTGACTCCCTTTGTAAGCTTCCTTGCCTTGTGAGTCCTTCAGTTCCAACACAAGGCTTGGAGCAACAGTGATTCCTCTTGGGCTAGATTGATCTTCAGAAACTTGAAAGACCTCACCTTCGTCGGCCATCCTGGTTGGAAGGACATAGGGATCCTCATGCTTTTGTTCTCCCCCCACACGGTGTCCCCTAAAGGCTCTAGCCTTGTGTGTTCCTTATGGAAGAGTTAGAACAAGGCCAAACAATTCATCAGAATCAGTGATGAGTGGAAGTGGGCGGCTGGGATAAGACAAAATGACTCTATTTGGTTCCTGATCTTTGGCATTAGGTGGGTGGAGTCTTGGAACCTCCAAATTGCTAAGCGGCTATGGAACAAGGGGTTCAAACAGTGGAAACAGCTCTGAAAACAAGAGACCGGCCAATGGATTAGGTTCGAAGACTTAGACTCGAGACATAGAGTTACCCTTGAGGAATGGACTCTTCTTCAAGGCGGGTGTTTAGCATGGGACCACTCAACTATCCGCCTTCTCTACGGACAGGATCTTCCTTGCCTAGAGGGCCTAAAATGGAGCAATGGTAAGAAACTATCCAGGATCCCCAACTTCAAAGAGAACTTAGGTGGTCATCACACCCTTAACAAGAGGTGGTGCCTTTCTTGGACCAAGCTTCGTTGGGAACTAACATTCATGTCCATTTGGCACCCCCTAATTGAGATCAAAAAGTCCGTTCTCATGTGGTAGATCTTGTATAAGGGTATCTGGTCCAATGCAAGGGCTAACAAAATTTGTGGTGTGCCTCCATGGTGCAAGTGTTGCCATCGATGCATCGAAGATCTAGTTCACATTTTCTTCGATTGCCCCAAGTCCAAGGTTATTTGGCATCACGTGATGTGGGTATTGAGGCTCAGAACCAAATCAATTGGCAACAGGTGCTGTTGGGAGAGGCGGAGGGCTGCTCATCGTGGTTGTGGAACGCCATCAGGGGTGAGACTCTTTGGAAGATTTGGAGGGAGCGATGTGTTGTCAATTTTGGCCAAACCCCTAAGGAATGGTCGATTGAGAAATCCTTGTTTCTTCTAGGTAATAGAATCTCCCGAGATAAGAGATCTCCACCATTTAGACATCACTGTATTTATCTCCTCGAAGACAACAAGCTGAAACCCAAATGGGTCCTGCATGAGGGAGATGATAGATTTGTCCGCCTCATTTGTAATGCCCTCTAACTTACCCATCTTGTCCCCCGCATTGTGGGATTTGGGGGGTCCCATGGGCACTATTCCCATTCACTTGTAACTTCTCTTTTATATTTTAATTAAAGTCCGGGAGAATAGGCCAAGACCGAACTTCCTTTTATTAAAAAAGAAAATTTGATCTTCAGAAACAAGAACGAGCTGGTTCTCATGGGTTTCCCAAATTGGAAGAATCTTATATTCTGACCCTTTTGTTTTCCCCGATCCCCGTCTTCCTGAAAGGTTCGAATCTTGTGTGCTCCCTATGGAAGAGTTGGAATAAAGTCAAAAGCTTCACAAGAATAAGTGAAGATTGGAAGTGGGCGGCCGGTATCAGACAAAAAGACTCTATTTGGTTTTCGATCCATGGCATCCGGATCGTTGAATCTTGGAACATTCAAAACACCAAGACGCTATGGAACAAAGGCTTCAAAAAAATGGAAACATCTCTCGAAGCAAGACACCAACCAGTGGATAAACTTGGAGGATATTGACCCTAGCGTCAACATTTCCTATGAAGAATGGAACACTTTGCATAGCAGACGTCTCACCTGGGACCGCTCTAAAGTTCGCCTTCTCATGGGGCACGACATGCCGAGCTCGCTTGGTCTCATATGGCACAATGGTAATTGCCTATCAAAAATCCCGAACATCAAAGAAACCATTGATTACGAGGTTAACCTCAACAAGAAGTGGTGTTTGTCGTGGACACAACTTCGGCGGGACATGAAGTTCATGGCTATCTGGCACCCCCTCATAGAAATCAAAACGTATGTCCTCTTATGGCAAATTCTTCATCGTGAAATCTGGACCAACCTTAAGGCTAGCAAAATTTGTGGGATGCCTCCCTCGTGCGAATGCTGCTACCGGTCCATCGAAGATGTTTCTCACATCTTCTTAACTCATCCCAACTCCAACAGACTCTGGTAGATTGTCGGAAAGAAAATAAGACTTCAAAAACATATCAGTTGGAAGCAAGCTCTATTGGGAGAAGCGATCGGCTGCTCCGCGACTCTCTGGAATGCCATCAGAGGGGAGGTCCTATGGAAGATCTGATGGGAAAGATGTGCTCTTAACTTTGGTGACTCCCCCAAAGAGTGGTCGATTGAGAAATCATTGTTCCTCCTTGGCAAAAGGATTGCTAACTATAAGAAATCCCCCCCCCCTTCAAGAATTATCAAGTGCTCCTTTTGATCAACAACAAACTTAAACCAAAGTGGGCCTCATATGAGGGTGATGAGAGGGTGATTAACCTTCTTTGTAATGCCATCTAAACTCTGTAAAAGCTTCCCCTGCTCTGTGGGATTCGAGGGATCGCATGGGCACTAGTCCCTTCTCTTTTACTTTTCTTTTAATTAATTCAAGTCAAGGAGAGTAGGCCAAAAACCCAACATCTAGTCCTCTTCCATGGGGTCTTTAATTAGGTCATTCAGTAATTGGCCTGTGACTCGAGCTAAATATTTGCCATATGCTGCTTTGAACTTCTTTTGCACTATCTTTAGAAGGTTATGCATTGTATATGTGTCTAATAGTGTGCCTTGCTAAGATGTAGAGTGTTATAAATTAAGTCTTAGTCTCAAGGATGACTATGAAAGGACTCTCCATTTTTTCTCTAGTCCTCTCAAGAGTGGGAATTTACCCATGTTCAAGATTGAGATTAAACTTTATTAATCGTTTGTCACCACACTAAGTTAGACTAGTGGTTAAGGCATTCATTAGTGGACTAAGAGGTCAAGGGTTCAAATCCCAAAAGAGCATTTTGCCACAAGCATTGGTCGATGTTTTAGAATCTTCACTTCTAGTTCTAAATCAAGTGAAATGGGACAAAAACAAATTTCCTCATGGAGGGATTAGTTCGAAATGGCTACATAAAGGCGGTAGGTTGGGAGCAGAAGCATTCTCATTCATCCTCATACTTGTGGAGACTCTTTAACACTAGTAGTTCAAAATGGCTACATAAAGGCGCTAGGTTGGGAGCATAAGCATTCTCAATGCTCATTCAACCTCATACTTGTGGAGACTCTTTAACATTCGTAGTTCAAAATGGCTACATAAAGGTGCTAGGTTGGAAGGAGAGCCATTCTCATTCATCCTCATGCTTGTGCAGACTCCTTAACACTAGTATCTGAGTAGGTTTTGGCATAAGCAGTGCTTCCATGGCTTTTTGACTACCTTTGTCTTTTCTTTTGCTTTATGGAGCAAAATCTATTGTAGAGGGTCATCCTCTAGAGGGTGGAAACCCCCCCACAGGAGTCCCTACATGGGGAGATGATGCTCGAAGGCCAAAGAGGTGGCTCAATTCATACTATAGAGCACCCATATATAGTGGTAGCTATGAGCTAGCAACCAAGAAGAGAGAGGGAGACCTCGTCTCTCTTTCCTCCTTGTGTTAGGAGAGAAAAAGGAAAGAAGCCCCTTATATAGGACCTCAACGATGGGATAGTATTATATGTGGGATAATTCCACAAAGAATTTAGGCCTTTGGTGTATTGGTGCAACTTTTCACTCTATCTCTATCTATTTCCAATCGAGAGGCTCTTTTCTTTGCATATTGCATACTTGATAGCTTAAGGGATAATTTATATCTTCTTCTCTAACAAATCCAAAGAGGAATTAAAGCCTTATATTCTTCAACCAAGCATAGCTTCCTTCCTACTCCATAATCCAAGCTTCTTCAAGATCTAAAGCCCAAATTCACATCATCTTTTCAAGCTAGAAGTTGACATTTTTCAAAGATTCCCTGGGGAGGATTCTCTTTGTTTCAAAGGGTGAAGCTACGCTCTTCATCAACAAGGGAAAGATTCAAAGTTCAAGTGGACATGAAGGAAGGAATTTGGAGTTTAATGATGTCTCCTTAGCTAAAATCAAATAAAAACCAAGTCAAATATAGAAGGGAAGTACCCTTGTGAATTATCTTGGTCTCATTTTGGTTTTTGCACACACTACTTTCACGTTAAAATATCCAAAGTTTAAGTGTCACTTTGTGTGCGATGAAGGGTACTTTCAGCCACTCTATTTCATCAAGTAGCACTAGTGTATCTTTGCTTGTTTCTATTCCCATTCATTAGTTGCATGTTTTCACCTAGCTTACCACTTGTATCACATGCATACATGCATACATTTTTTGTCATGTGCATGGAAAAGATAGATTGGACATAGGTTTAAAAGATATAGGTGTTCACATTGAGGGTGTGATGTAAGGGCAAACATCAATTACCACTCATTACGAGAGTTAATGACTAGAAGATCATATATTGATGTTGGAAAAGGGACTTGGACAATTCTCCCAAGCTCAATTGGAAGTTGGAGAAATTCTCGAAACATTTGGTGGAGTTCAAAGCCAACTTGGGGCCATCTTGAGCTTACTTCAAGGGTACTAAGGATGAGGAAGGAGACCTTTGGGTATTCATGATGATACAACTACAACTACCTCGATGTCCATGACTCTGGAGAAGGGTTCTACTATCTCAAAGACAGATGTATTTCCCCTACTAGCATGATGAATCATCTTAGTTTGATGGCTCCTCATAATCCTCTATTTGTTAATCCATTGGTTCATGCACCTAGAGTGGACTCTAGTGCCATGCATTAGACATATCCTATTCTAGGAAAATTATGTAAGATTGAATCATGCTCTAGATCTTTCCTTCGATAAATATTTGAAACCTCCTTACTTCTCATGTGAAGATAAGGATAGAAATAAGGACGGCGTGCTTACATTCTTAGAGAAGTGGCAAGACTTCAACCAACTAAAGAACACACTTGAGCATGTTAGAATAATGGTGGCTAGTTTGTTGCTAGGCCCAAAGGCATATACTTGGTGGATGAGTCTCTCTGAGACACACCAAAAGCCCTAAACTTTAGTTGAATTCACGAAGTTAGTTCAAGAAAGAATTCCTTCCCCAAAATGAAGAGGACGAAATTGAGAGGCTTGGGACAAGGTCCAATAAGAGGGACGTCTTTTATCCATCTATATTTCATAAATCATGAAATAATTATGATTTTAAAGAATTTGGATTACTTTCATAGGCTTCATATATTTGAAACAGAGTACAACAGTATGCATCTAAATCATCTGAGAAAGTGATTTAGGTTTCATAGATTTACGAGGATAATGGGCATCAAAGCAAGCAACAAGTTAGCACCAATCCAGAATAAAATTCTAGAAAACATAAAGGGAAAGGTCCAAAGTCTTTGAAATGCACTTAGAAAAAACCTCATGTTGTTAAGATTATGCTTCCTCAAGAGGACTTTGAAAAATCATAACAAAATAATTTGTGTTTTTGTTGATATATTTTGGTAGTGATATGTGTGAACACACTAGGACTATCGGGGCACTTTTTTTCCTCTTTAGGAGGTTTTTTGCCCAGCTTGTATATATGCCTATAACCCTGACTGGTTACTTATCTTTGTACATTCTCTTGGTAATACATTCAATATTGTGTGCTGTGCTCCAAGATTCTTCTTCTTCCTTGTACTGATTGCATGCTTCTACATACCTCAAAATCCAACAATTAATTTCAAAGTAGATCGCCGCTTCATCTAGGGCATCATCGACACCCCTCCAGACATAGTCTCAAAATTGCACGAAAATTGGTGAGCATACTCAAGGCGATTAGGAGTTCAAAACATCTTTGCTATGCGGTGTCAAAATCGCGATCTGAGCTCGTTTTGGCCGTCAAACATAGTATCACAATGCTTATGTAGGCAATTTCATCGTTTTGTGTCAAACAGATATACAAGTTTTGGTTCGTTAGTTTACGCGCCTCAAAATCTACTACAAGCTTAGCAAAACTCGACAGGGTATTTTTATTCAACTTTTTAAGAGATCATTTTTCTAATAGCAAAGGATGCTTGGAATACACTTACCACTTTAAACCAAGGAAGGAATGAGGCTCATGTTGCTTACCTCCAAAAACAGTTGGAGAGTGAGCACATGAATGAAGGAGATTCCATGGATATTTTTTTGACAAAGATCAAAGACTTGAAAGAGCAGTTGATTTCTATTGATATATTTAGATAGTGATGTGTCTGAATGGGCACCAGGTCACTTTTTTCCCTCTTTAGGATGTTTTTTTTTCCCTGGCTTGTATATACACCTGTAACCCTAATGGGTTACTTATGTTTCTATATTCTAGTGGTAAAACATTGTATTGTGTGTTGTGCTCCAAGCTTCTTCTTCTTCCTTGTATTGTTCGCGTGCTTCCACATACCTCAAACTCCAACAATTGGTATAAGATTAGAAGATCGTTTCATCTAGGTCATTGTAGACACCCCTCCAAACATAGTCTCAGAATCGCATGAAATTTGGTGAGCATACTCAAGGTGATTAGAAGATCAAAATATCTTCGTTGTGTCGTGCCCAAATCACAATCTAAGCTCGTTTCAGCCTTCGAATGAACTATCATAGCGCTTGTGTAGGCAATCTTGTCTTTTTGTGCCAAAGATATATATATAGGTTTTGGTTCACTAGTATAAGTGTCTTGAAGTCTGCTACAAGTTTAGCAGAACTCACAAGGTAGTTCTATTCAACTTTTTGAGATACATTCATTTTTCTGCATCAGGGTTTCTAGTCAGTGGCCATGGCTGAAAGCAGTGATGTATTCTGTATGCTGGCTGTTGAGGATACATTTTAGTCAGTGGCCATGGCTTAAAGCAGTGATGTATTCTGTATGCTAGTTGTTGAGGATAAGTTGGACGGTACCAAATACCCATTATGGGATTATATGACACATCATGTATTAGTTGTAAAAGGACCATGGAACATTATGCAGGGTTTTGATAAACGTTGTCGGGAAGAAGGAGGTCGTGGCAGGAAGCCGGCGCGTGGGGTTGGATCAGGCCCCTCTCTGGTGCGCCGTTCCTGCTGTCCTGCGAGCGGCATCTGCGCGCTGGGCGCCTCACCTGTGCTCTCTGGAGCGTGCGCGATCCTCGTACGCGTGGGACCCTTGCCCCTCGGAAGTGTCGAGACGTGCGTGCGTACATGACCGTAGGCGTCGAGAAAGAGACAAATCAGATACAGCACTGATTCTCGAAATCACTGGGTCGGTGTGTATACAAACTCGATGATACAATTAAATCTGAATGATACAATGATGCCCGCTACAGTGCGGGTCTCTGATACAAAAATCCGCTACAGTGCGGAACAGATAAATACAAATAAATGCCGCCGCTACAGTGCGGATCGGCTGGATATGATGTAGGCTTCCCGCTACAGTGCAGGAAGTCACCCTCGATCTTTGTCTTCTGGTCTTTGCGATTTAATCTTTTCTTCTCTTTTCTTCGATCCAAGCTTTTCTTCAAGTCCGTGATAGCATAGATACATACACCCATAGGTTTTCTGAAGCATCATGACATAGTTCTAATGGGTCGAAAAGTTTTACACCTAAGATAGAGCAAGGGATGCATTCTTACAAAACTCATACACAACTACGGAAAGACCACCTCCATCTCGCCATCTCGGCCATCATGGAAGTATGAAGAAAGAAGTAAAACATGAATGAACAAGTAAGGTCAAGGAGCATACCTGGAGGAGACGATCCACAAGGGCAATCCACAGGATGGGGAAGAAACAAATGAGTTTGGACTTATTTATAGGCCCCTCCCTAGGACTTCCTTCTAGAACGTTCTAACCTCCTCAATGAACTTTCTATTTTGGCAGTCTTTTAATTTTTCCTATACTAAGGTTTCGTTTTCACATTGGATGTTTGCGGTTTAATTGGTTTTTAGGGTTTGACCTACAGAAACCGCCATTTCCAAGGGTCCAACCTAGAGTTTTTGGTCGGGAAAATTAGGCGTTTGCTCAAACTTATCTCAAACTCGCCAATTCATGGGTTTATTTACAAATTCGGCCTAAACTCTAAAGGTTTCCAAGGATTCAAGTCCGATTTTCAAGGGATAAAACCACATTTTTAGGGGTTTTGAAGGGTCAAACCTAGGTTTTTATGGGTCTAATGTCTGTTGTTTATATACACGGTTCTAACACACATCTCAAACTTGTTTTCTCATCACACAATCAATTAATTCGGCCAAAATATGTACAAAATATACCACTCTCTCGATCAAAAACATCACACAAAAACTCAAAAACAATGAACTTTTGAAAAAAACTCAGTGCACACTCCTTGCGGGATTTCATCCCGACAACGTACTATTACACCTGCAAACACAATTGTTGAAGGTGATGCAGACGACATTGAAGATGGTGATATTCTTCATGTTCATGTTCGTGTTGTAGTTCTTGTTGCACCTACTACAAAGCAAATTTGTTGGGATGGCAGAGATGCTCACGCACATGCATTGTGTTGCTCTAGCACAATGGTAAGTACCACGTTAAGAAGCTTCACCTCCTTAATGTCAATCCGCGGAAGAGATAGGAGTGATATGAAGATCGTGAATGTGAGATGAAGTGAGAGTGAAGGTGAGAAGCATAGAAATGCACACACACATACACACACACTACGAAGAGACAAGCAAGACACAATGGAAGGTGAGAAATCAACTCTATTACTCAAGAACACTATTACAAGCTCAAAAGAACTCTAACCTCAAACAAGCTATCTCAAAAATGAGCTTTCTAGCTCTTTTTATAGTTTCTAGACTAGTTTTGACCGGTTTCACATCTAGTGACCGGTATAGTTAAAAATTAGGTCCTAGATGCTATTTGGAAGGGTAAACAATGTCTAAAAATAACGAAAATTGATACGCTTGTTCTACCTAAGCTCCTCAAGCTCGAGGACTCTTCGGCTTGCACAAAATGGAGCTATGGATTACAAAATGGGGTTTTCTATGTTACATATGTTACAATAGTGATAAAAATCACTGTTGGAGGTTTTTGGAAAGTATTTGAAAACATAATTCTTTGAAAAACGATTCGACTGGCTCCTTGCTCCGTTGTTACATGCTTCCGCATCGTCTGTGCCTCTGGCTGCTTCCAACACCCCCCTCCCTCTCGCTTCTGTCGTCCCTGACAGAACCTTGTTGTGGGGCCTGCCGGATATAGTTCTGTAGGAGGTCTTGAGCGAGGGTGTGCTCGGAGATACGAATGCCTCGGGCCAGATCTGCCTCGAGTTTCTCCCAGTCGATTGGTTGCGGTTCTTCCGGTGGCGGGAGCTGATAGTGTGTGGAATAGACCATTCGTTCACAGGCAAATAATTGCAATAAATGTGTAGGCCTGCTTATGAATACCTCTGAATGGTATTCCCAGAAGCCGGTTGTGAACATCTCTTCGAACGTCTGCTTGTAGCACGCCGGTAGGTACTTTATTCTGCAATGCCAGGCATAACACACCCGTAGCGATGGCGTTGTACTCATATCATATACCAGATCGAAATTGCCATGCTCAAAGCCCGGGGTGTTGACATGTGGTGCCTTGACGCGTCGGAAGACTTTAAAAATCATTTGCATCATGTCAAAGATTTTGACAGTCATATGCGCCGCTATATCGTCCATATGCTTTAATCTAGGGAGCCAGTGGCGAATTGTAGCCATCATGTAGCCAACAGTTGGTAACTCAATGGGTGGCTTAAAATAGGGGTAATTCAACCAGTCTTGGCACTGCTTATTGTTTTGTACCTTAATAGCAAAGGCAGTCTAGGAGCGGCGTCGTGGCACTGGTCCCCAACACGGGTTGTACTTCAAATGCAAAGGTGCCTTTACCCATGTACTCATCATTTCTGGATACTGCTGTAATAACTCTTTGCGCCACTCTGGTTGATAGATCCTTCGTTGCTGCGCATCTAGTGGCAAATCATCCGCCTCGAATTGAGTTGCATGCGATGGTTTCTTACCTGTCTCTTTCTCAATGGCTAACTGGTATTCGGCCATTAACATGAAATACGGTTTATACTGTAGCTCATGCCCAGATATGTATCGTCGCGGGGCCAAATAAGCAAAGAATGGAGACTATAATATTCTTTCTTCTATCATCGCCATGGCATGTAATTGTGCCTCTACTCTCACTGAGTGCGTTGTTCCAAGTTCCTCAATAGTCTTCATCCACGCGGGGGTCGAAAGTTCGTACGTCATCTGGCCTTCGGCCGTGACACGTCCGCCTGGGATGGGTTGTGGCTCGTATGCCTCTTCAAACGTTTCCTCCACCGGAATGGTGACCGTTTCTTCCTCAGCTGGAAGCTCAGGTGGGGAATCTGGCCTTGGTGGTGCTTCATATACTGCAATCCTTGATTCAAGGGTCGATACCTGGGCCCGTAATGAGTTGAGTTCCTCTAGGAGGTCAGGAGAGGGGTCCACAGGTGCTGGTATGTCTTGGTGTGCCGATTCTCGTACCTGGAGTAATTTGTGATCTTCTTTGAGTTTCTGTAACTCCTCGTTCATGCGGTCATATTCATCTAGCAATCTCACATGATCGTCTAGCAGCATCCTCATTGAGTCTGAAGGAATGGCTTTGAACCTGCTAGGACTGAGTGGTTGGTCTGGGTGGTCGAGCGTTGCTTCTAAGTTTTCTCGGTTCTGATCCTGTAAGCGCTGGTTTTCTTCCTTGGCGGCTGCTAGGTGTCTTCGTAGTAAGCCCATGTTTCGTGTTAGCGTTGCATTGCGGACTGTCTGGGCTCTTAATAAGTTATCCAGGTCAGCAGTGGCTTCCTTGGTCTTTTCTTCGCTTTCTAACTCCAATTTGTGATATGCCTCGCGTAATTCTTGGTAGCGGGTGTTCAGAGAGGCATTCTCAATAGACAATAAATTAAGCTGCGACTGTAAGTCATTGGTTGTCCTCTGTAGCTGCTGATAATTATCACCAAGAGATGTGAACTCATCTCTTACTTGCGTCATACACATGAACATCTGTCAGAATGCATTATCTACAGTGGGTGATAGTATTAATGGGGTGCTAAATGAAGATGCAGTTGGTGTAGATGCAACAGGAATGGGGAATGGGGATGGGAAGGTGGATGATGTAGTGATTGTTGAAAATTGTGATGTGCCTAAAAATGTTTGTGCCGTGAGTGAAGTGAGTGATGGTGCAGTGGGTGGTGAGATGTCCATGTCAGTGGACGTATCTAGTGCGGTGACCGTGAATATGGGTGTGATCGTGGGTACTCGTGCTGGTGTAAATACGGGATTTACAAAGGTTGAGGGGTAATTTACAGGGGGGCTGGCTGGAGCAGCTTGGTAGAAAGGGGAAAGAGGGGTTACAGTGGGTCGGGGAGGTGAGACGGGGGAGAAGGTTAATGGTGGTGGGAATGGGAAAAGGGGTCTTGGAGTTGTGGGGAAAGATGGAAGAGATTGATGAAGGAATGGGTTGGATAGAAAGGTGGGTGTGGGAGGGGGTAGACTAGGGCTAATGGGTGCGGGAATTGTGGGGTTAGTGGTCGTAAAGACAATTTCTGCAACACCACCGGCGAATGAAGATGTTGGTCTGGGGGAAGGAGGGTGAAGAGGGGAGGCTGGATGGACGGGCGGTGAGAGAGGAGCGGTTGGGGTGGTCGGTACGTCAGTGACTACTGAGGTTTGTACAACTATAGCGCGGGGTGGGGAATCTACAAAGATGGTTTCTACAGCCAACGAACTTTCGGGGACGAGGCGTGCCTCCCTGGCTTGTTCTGAAGACTGTGCTCCTGTGGGTACACGAATGTATTCGCCGGGCTTTGAAAGTAGTCGTACTCTACGGGGGTCAAACTGTGGTAGTGGCTTTCGTTGCAAGTACCTGAGGGCTTCGTTGGAGCCTACTGATTTGACTAACTCTCTGAATCCTTTGATGTATGCGTCTTCGAATCCGCCTGTGACAAGTTCTTGTTCTATCATTGTTTGACTCTCTTCCTCTGTCAGCTTTTTGCGTGCCCAAACTTTTTCCATAGTTCTATACAGCTTCTTGATAGCTAGTGTGTAAGCTGCTGCTTCGTAAGTTTCATCTTCATGGGTACTTGTATCACCATGTGTGTCTGTTTGTTGGCCTTGGCCATCTGTCTGTTCATGCTCTTGGGATTCATGTGTTCCCTGGCTAGCTTCGTCGTCTCCTTCGTCGTCATCGGTTGTTGTTCTTTCGTCATCAGAGCTGGACACGATCTGTCCTTGTGGTTGATCCCTGGGTGTGGTAGGGTAGCTAGGCCTTTCAAATTCTTGAGAAAACAATTGTCCTTCTTAAAACTGGAACTCATTGGAGAATGCATCAGGCATCTCAAAATCAAAAGTTTGGTCCAGTGGCTCTGCTTGTCCTGGTTCTAAATGGGGTATGGGAAAAGAGAAAGCTTCCGCACCAATAGTGGTGGGAAGTTCAGCTGCTGTGGTGATAGGTTCTGTGGTTGTGGCTGTTTGAGGTGCAACAGTACTAGTGGTGCCCTCCGGCGTAACTGGTCTTGATAACCGTATACGGATTGGTGGTACCGTGGGAGTGGCTGCTGTTGGTGACTGCTCTGGAGATGGTTGTGGCGAGGGTGATTCTGGGACTTGTAGGCACGGGATAGTACCTCTCATCCGCTTTCCGGCTCTGCCTTTGCTAGACTTTCTAGCCTTCCTAGTGGTGCCTTTAAATGCTTTTAGTTCCTCACTGGTCATGGCACACTCAATTGGTAAGTCATACGCCAAGCACATATATATGATCCTGGTGAGGGCGCAGCACCCATTGATTACCTTCTTTCGCTCCCATCTATGTTGTGCCAAATAGAGCTGATCAATTATCCAGCTGGCTAGATCAACCGTTTGCGGTCCAGTACATGCTAAGTATAGACCAAACCAGATTCTTTTGTGGGGCATGGTAAAACGATCCTGAGCTGGGAAAGCAAAGTGCTGCATGCATATCCGTAATGGCTTGGAAAGCTCAGGGGTTATGGCTGAAATATCCTCCCACTTAGTTACGTCACCACGTTTCATCTTCTCTGGGACTAGCCGTTCTCTCTCCGTCGGAGTGTGTGTTCCATGGATTTTCAGAGCTACGCGAATTAAATCTTTAGACAAATAAAACCTTCTGAATGGAGGATCATTTACCAAGGATGGTAACATGAATGTGCCAGGTAGATCCTTGTTTTCTGAAGCTGTTAAGGTGGTTACCAAGTAAAAACATCTGTAAAAATCGGGTTTAGGCAGAGGGTCGCTAAAATACTTTAGATCTTGTGTATTCTGTAGTCCTTCAAATTCTCTTGAAAAGAACTGGTACTTGGCCCATGTGCGAAGATCAAATGCCAAATTGGCCTCAAATATGAAATCAGCGTCTGCTAATGGTCCTGCTAGGCCTTGAAACCAGTGAGAATTACGATGAATCTTCTCAGTATATCCTTTAGGAGGATCATCGATTGGCATGGGTCCTGGGAAACCTTGAAACTCTGGTGGTTGCATCGTAGGATAAGATTCTGCTAGTAATTCTCCAATAGTGGCCATCGGTGCACTGGGGCCAGCTTCTGATGGTCCTGCTTCGGTTTGCATGATGACTGACGAGCTAATGGAAAAGATCTGCTACAAAAGATTAACACATTAGCATGGAAATTAATTATGATCCCATTAAGGTGAGACCGCAATCCTTTTCCATAACCGATGTGTAACCCGTGTAGCCAAGTGTCGTGAAGTGATTGATGCAATGATCTTTTTGCAGAGCTAATGCAGGTCTCTAGACACCTACATGGTTCAGATTATGCCTACATTTCTTGATGAGCTTTTATTATGCATGATGTGGGGTTTGGGTGTATGAATTTATACAAGGATTGGTTGAGGGTGAATTATTACAAGGGTGGAGTTTAAATGGGGTGGGAGAATTGTTAGATAATGGGGTACAAGAAGACGTTTGGATACGTTTCGGTATCCATTTCCTAAGAGTCTTGGAGTGGGTGGTATGTTTCTGCTGAGGGACAAAAGGTGGTATCGGGTTTGGTGGTATTGAAGGATGAAAAGATTTCGGAGGGGTATATATTACATGGCTAGAGGGTTGGGCTATAATACATTGTTTGGGTACCCAAATCTGCATGGGTGTGGGTCTATGGATAAGGTATTTCTTGGCGATCCAAATCTGTCGAGTATTGGTACTTGTAAAAGAAGATCGAGGGGACTTTGGATGCTGACTCTGCTTCTGGTGAAACTTTGTCCTGTTCTCGTCTGCAGTGTTGCCAATAGCCTGTGGTTGCTGTCCTTTTGGCACCCATATTTGTTTCGTGCCACTTGTTCTGTGATGTTGATACTGCTGCTTTCCTTGCCTTGTCTGGTGGTGTCGTCAGTCTGGGTTCCTCTGTCGTGGTTGACTCCTTCGTGGTTGGGTTTGAGAGGTCCATTGGACGCTCTGCTTTGGAAAAGAAGGGAGATCCAACACTTGCGTGACCTGCCCATTAGGAAGTGATTCGTTATTTATCTTTAATCTAGGCCAGTCCGCAGCAAGTTTGGAAGGATGAGCACCGCAGGGTGTTGTGCTCATTTGGCCGCTGATGCAACCCACCTGACCGCTGATTGTGTTCATCTGCCCTAGTGGTTGGGTAGCTGCCCCTTCTAGTTTGCAGGAAGCCCCATGGAAGATCTCTTGTCGTCCTTCTGATTGACAATTGTCCCTAGCCAAGCCCGAGTGGGTTGGTGTAGACGTAACGTGACTGGTCTGACCCAAGATCTTCCGGTCTTCCGTCGCATGCGTTTCATAGGGTTTAAGGTTACAAACCTCAGTTGGAATGCCGTTAGGGAAGTCAAGCGGTATCACTCGCTTCTGTTCTAAGGTTCCAATCTGTATGGAGCCTTGTCTAAGATTTAGGTCCACTGAGTGATCGTATAGCCAATCTTGGCCAAGGATTAGGGGTTCTATCAGGTCGTCATCATGGCACACTAGTAGCTTCGCTGTCATGGTCACATCCTTAATGAGGATAGGAAGGTCCACCTCACCCATGCAAGGGGTTTCCATGCCTCCTAAGCCTATGAGGTATGCCTCAATTGGCCGCATTTCTTTTCCTGAATCCTTATAGTGGGACCATCTAATCGCACTAGTCGCAGCACCTGAGTCAATTAAAGCCCTGAGCTCTTGGCAAGGGTTGCCATGCTCTAGCCTAACTGTAATGAATGGTCTCCTGTCCACTATGCTAGGATGAGTGGTTGACTTTACTTGACACATGGCCATGGGGTATCTGGGTGTAGTTTCCAGATGGTTATAATTGTCATGGACAAAGGAAACCATCCTGAACCTAAGATTCCATGTGAACCCTGTATCTCATGATTGGTTCAGAATTAGGAGAAACCAATGCTTCCATTGCGTCCGAAATGTGCCAAAACCCTAAGATCGACTGTCTACTTGCCTGATTCGGATATCCAGAGCTCATGCTTCGAGTCGATGACATCATGATGACAGATTTCACCATTGAGGGGGGAGAGACCTAGTCCTTCACCACCTATCGAGATTGATGATCATGAAGAATTTGAAGTCGAGCATGTCCTAGATTCCAGAATATCCCGGGGAAGATTGGAATACCTTATTCATTGGAAAGGGTATGACATCAGTGATCGTACTTGGGAACCTGCAGAAAACCTTCAGAGAGCACCAATCAAGGTTCGAGAATTCCATAAGACAAATCCAACGAAGCCGAGACCAGATAACATGACCGCTCCTCGTGGAACTCGTCGCTTGAGGGGGAGGTGATGTCATGGACAAAGGAAACCATCCTGAACCTAAGATTCCATGTGAACCCTGTATCTCATGATTGGTTCAGAATTAGGAGAAACCAATGCTTCCATTGCGTCCGAAATGTGCCAAAACCCTAAGATCGACTGTCTACTTGCCTGATTCGGATATCCAGAGCTCATGCTTCGAGTCGATGACATCATGATGACATCATCAAGTCGCAACCGCCCTTGGGAACCGCCCTTGAAAACCTATATAAGGAGGGGTTGGCCACATTCATAATCAGTCTTGCCAATGCCAGTCTTGGGAGCTCAAGGAGTCGTGACCTCCAAGTAAGTACATTCAAGTTCCAGTTCAAGTTCTAGTCTTGTTTCTAGCTCTAGTCTTGTCTAGTCTTGTATTGTGGACATCCTTTCTTGTCCTATTGTAATCTCGTAGTACGAGATCCTTTCTAGTTATTTCTTGTATCCAGTTCATATCCCTGAGGGGATTTCTTGTAATCGAGATATCTTGTTTCCTACCTACGATCCCGGGTTGTGGGATCTCCTGTATCATCTCTAGTCGAGTTTTCCATACCTATTGATCCCGGGTTGTGGGACATCTTGTATCGATCGTATATTCTTGTAGCATTTTCCCTTCGTGGGTATTCTTGTAATCAGAACTGTGTTTCCGAAATCTTGTCTTGTGTAGTCAGAGAGCACAATCTAGTGCTCCCCTGACAATAATGTTCTCTCCCTAGTCCTTGTCTTCTTAACTTCATGCGTTTAATGCGTTCTATTGCTTCTGCCTGAGCTTCCGCTCGTATTCTATTTTCTTCCTCCTTACGGTTCTTTGCCAACGTGAGTCGTCTAAGCATATCCTCAGTAAGAGGTTCCTGATATAGCTTGACTCTACAGCCACTAATGTAATTAGGCATTATATCTCCTTCTAAAGTGGCTAATTGTACTGCTCCACTTGTTGAGAGTCTGTTAATGATCATAGGTCCATAACCTCGCTTTTCTAACTTACGTGCGTGTTGCTTTAGCGTATATACTAGAACTAAATCTCCTTCTTTTAGGCCTTTATCTTTCACATGTGCATCAAAATATGCTTTCTGTCGTTTCTTCGCTGCATATGTTCCTGCTGCTGCCTTTAGCCTGGTTTCTCCTAATCGTTCCAAGTCCATTATTCTTGCTGATAATTCATGGCCGGTCCACTGATGTTCTTGTGCAACCTTAAGGGTCGGTATCAAGAAGTCCAAAGGAAGCACAACATTCTGACCAAAAACCATCTGAAAGGGAGTTGCATTGAGTACGGTCTTGTAGGCCACTCGATATGCCCAAACAACATGATGTAATTGTTTGTCCCAATCTGAACGTTTGTTGTTCACGAGTTTCGTCAGTACTTTACAAAGGATCTTATTAGTGCTTTCAGCCTGACCATTGGCCTGAGGATGATATGGTGCAGATTTCTTGTGAATCACCATAAAATCCTGTAACAAATATTCAATGACTTGGTTTAGAAAGTGAGTGCCTCGATCGCTCACTAACTCGATAGGCAATCCATATCTTGTAAAGACATTTTCAAATAAGAATTTTGCAGTTGTGTGTGCATCATTCTTTTTCGTGGCTTTTGCCTCTACCCATTTCGTAAGATAATCTGTGGCAACAATAATGTATTCCGCATGTGTACCTTTTGCAGGGGGGTTAATGGGTCCTACAAAGTCTATACCCCACTTTGAAAATGCACGTCCTCCCATCATGGGTTTCAATGGCATTTCATCTCTGCGAGTAGGAAATTGAGTTCTTTGGCACACGTCACATCTCTTTACATAGGTATGAGCATCCATGTGAAGAGTGGGCCACCATAATCCTGCAAAGAGGATGGCTTTGATTATCCTATCGGGTCCAAAATGACCTCCTGCAACACCTTGGTGTGTAGTCTCTAGTATGCTCAGATAATCGCTCTCATGAACACATTGTCTTAGATATCCATCTCGTCCTCTTTTGTAGAGATTATCGCCAATAAGTGAATAATCTTGAGCTTCCTGCTCTAGACTGCGTTGTCGAGCTAAGGTCATTCCTTGAGGGAATGTCTTCGTCCTCAAGTATGTCACTAATTGTTCACTCCAGTCTGGTGTGAGAGACACATGATATAGTTTAGCATGCTCTACTGGTGGTCTTTCACAACAAACATTGCATTCCTTACACAACCTGTAGACATCTGCTTCCATCGAAGGCCAATATACTTCTAGCCTATGCAGAGTCTGTAATGTTCGATGTTTTGAATGATGTTGCTTTAATGCACCTATGTGTGCTAATTGCAACCAATTCGCATGTTCTGATTCATCTACACAACAAGCAAGAATCTTTTGATTATCCTGTTTATATATGCTTCCTGCCATTATTTGGTATCTCTAAGACTTGGTAATCTCTCCCTCTTTGATCTTTATCCTAGGATTCTTGGGTCCATATGTGAGAATAGGGACTATAGGCTTAGCCCATTCTGGTGCTATCTCAAGATTAAACAAGTATGCATATGGTAGATCATCCGCTACTCCTTGAGGAGCTTCTCCTGAGGTTAATCTTGAAAGGTGGTCAGCTCTAAGATGTGTCTTTCCTTTCCTGACTATGACTTCAAAATCATACTCCATGAGTAATAGAAACCAACGTATCAGTCGTCCGATGTTACATGGTTTGTTGACTAAATACAATAGGGCTTGATGATATGTAAAGAACTTGAACTTATTGGCCAACAAGTAGTGCCTAAACTTCTTTACCGCGTAGATCATCCCTAATCCTTCTCGTTCCATCGTGGTGTAATTTCTTTCTGCTACGTTCAATTGTCTACTAGCGTAAGCTATGGGGAGATCTATGTTACCTTCATTCGTGGGTTGTGCTAACACACATCCTATGGCATAATTGGATGCATCCACATGTACATGGAATGACTTACTCCAATCTGGGGTAGTCAATGTAGGTGCTGAGCACAAGCGTCGTTTAAGTTCATTGAATGAATTTTCACATTCATTTGTCCATTTGAAATTGGTTAAAAGAGAGTACAAAGGCTTGGCTATGATTGCATACATGTGTATGAATCTCCTATAATAACCGCAATGGCCCATAAATGCTTGTACCTCTTTCACATTAGTTGGTCTAGGTAAATCTGCAATTACCTTCACCTTTTCTTCATCCGTAGAGATTCCATTTTTTGACACAATGTGTCCTAGAATTTTACCTTGTCTGACCATGAAAACGCATTTTTCTGGGTTCAAACAAACCTGATATTCTCGACATTTGTCAAATATTTGTCTTAACTCTGGGATATGCATCTGTCTTACATTTGAATGAGCACATAAGTCATCGACATAAACTTCCAAGCTCTTGCGTAAGAATTCCTTAAAAACATGACACATGAGTTGCTGGAAAGTGGCGGGTGCATTTGTTAAGCCAAATGGCATCACACGAAATGCAAATATGCCCCATTCAGTGGCAAATGCCGTCTTGTGTTGGTCCTCTGGAGCAATGGCTACTTGATTATAGCCTGAAAATCCATCAAGGAAGCTGTAAACTTCCTTGCCCGCAACTCTTTCCAATAGATGTTCCGTGATAGGAAGAGGATAACTATCTCTAATCGTTGCGGCATTAACTTTTTTAAGGTTAATACACACACGCAATTTTCCATTCTTCTTGGGCACAACCACAATGGGGGATACCCATTCGGTATGCTCAATTTCGTAAATGAATCCTGCTTCTATCAAGCGATCTATCTCCTCTTTAATCTTCGCAGCGTAGTTATCATTGTATGTGTACGGTTTCTGTTTTGTCGGTTTTGCATCTGGAGTCATAGGGATTCTATGAGAACATATATCTGGATCTACTCCCTTCAAATCTTTGTAACTCCAAGCGAACACATCTCTATATTCGCGCAATAGGGCAACTAATTCTTCTTCTTCTTCCTTTGTCAAATCATGCCCTATGTATGTACATTTTTCTTCTTCTCCTTCGATAGCAACTATTATTTTCTTAGTTTTCTCTCGGTTATCATATACTTGTCCGTCATTCGCTTTTCTATTAGGCATTCGTACCATGATTCTTCTATCTTCGATTTCATATTTCTTGAAGTTCTCGGGTACTTCAAATAAAGATTCTTCTTTTTCTGACATGGTTTCTTTCTTCTTTCTTTTCTTGCCTTCACTCTTGGTAGTCACTTCCGTGGCTAACCTCACCTCATTCGTAATTTCCTCGTGTCTCTGAGTGTGAGTTTCTACCTCGAAAAAATATTCTTCCTCTGATGCAAAGGGTGGGTCCATGATAATTGATTCTAAATCAAAATCGCTCGCATCCTCAAATGCATCAGTGTTAGGTTCACACTCTTCTAAAATTGCATCGCACATGATTGGCTCTATTGTGAAAACTGAGATATCATAGCCATCCTCGTCAGAGTGGGGTGTCCATTGTTCTTCATTGATGGCTACATCCATGGTTGCTAGGATTTCTGCCCAACCATGGGGTTCAAACTCTTCGTCTGGGAATACTACAGGTGCGTAGGCTGGATCTTGAAGGGTTCGTGGATGTTGTTCTACACCTAAGGTCCTGGCTTCTAACCTTTCTTCCTCTTGTTTGGCTACTTTACACATCCATAAATGAGTATCCTCATGCAACCAAGAAGGATCTGATTCTAATGAGTGCACGGATTCTGTTTCTACTGGTGTCTTATGGATGGTATTCCATTGTATTGGGGGTACATCTCGATGTGAATAGTCTTTAAGATTGACTTTGCTAGTCACTCCTAAATGTTGCAAGTACAAAGAATTAGTTCCCCAATCTTGTACAATTTGCAACTGACGCATGAATGGTCGTCCCAATATCATCTCATAAGCATGGTTTTTTGCAAAGTCACAAATGGCGAAAGTATGCTCAAATTCTACGCCACAAGTGGTGAGAGATATGCCTTCTAGTAAGCCTAATGGTTTTTCTATGTGTCCGTCAGCCATTTGTAGCTTCATCCTGGTGGGTCTTAATGCTGGCTTACCCCAACGTTTCCATAAAGCGGTGGTAGCTATGGCTACTCCGGCTCCTGAATCTAAGATGGCTTTCGTGGTGTAGCCCTGATGGGTTATCGGAAGATAAGTGTTACCTTCCTCTCCTTCGCTTACATCTCCAATCTTTTCTACGGGTATTTCTGGTACCTTATTTTGTGATCCTATTTGTGAGGGAGTAGTAGCAAGCTCGGGGAATTGATTTGCTACATGTTTCCACAATTTTGGTTTTACCTTTAACAACTCCTCTAGAGTGAGATTACATTGTACTTTAGTGTTCTTGATCACTTCCGTGTTTCTAGGGATTACGGATTCTTCATTCCTCACTATTATCGTGGGTGCTCTCATACTAATAGATTTTGCTTCCCAAGGTCCTGTGAACTGAGGTAATTCTTGTAAAGAATTAGATTCAAATCCTGTGTGTTCACTCAGTTGTTCTTCCTCTACATCATCGTATATAGAGGGAATGTCTTGGGGAAATTGTTCTTGCAAGTCGTCTATTTCTTGAATAGGAGGATGGGTTCCTTGTTCCTTTCTCCATTTCTCTTCTTGGATTTCTCTCAAAAATTCATGTGAGTACCTATGTATGGAAGACAGGTTGTCTTGACTTTCTGAGTTGGGTACTTGAGACAGGGATGGTGCATTCCTTTCCTGTGTCTCTGGGACAATAGGGTTCCTATGCTGATCCTTTTTCTCTTTGCTTTCAACCAAATATTCTAGCCTCTCCATTAGTCCTTGAAAATGTAATTCCGGTTTTGCCATGTTATTCCAATTAAGATATCTAGAGGCTTCAAACAAAGCTTGTGCTAGTTCTACCATCTTCATGCAAAGTTTAGTTCTCTCAATTTCTAGATCAGCTCGTGGGTAGTTTTTGCTCATTTCAGCTACCTGAGGTCCCTCTTTTAATCTAGCCTGATATGCACGAAACATCATGTCTAGATTTTCTGGTATGGGTTCCGCTAAAACTGATCCTGATTTTTGAGCTGGATTCTCTTGATTCAATTCCTGTGAAGTCAATTCTTGGATTTTGGCTCTAGATTCCTTCAAACTTCCTTCCAACTCACTTATCTTTTTACTCCATTTTCTCTTTATCCTTTCTCTAGAATCTCTCCAAGAATTTGTCTTTTTACTGCTAGATTCTACAACTTCACTGGTTCCGGCTACTTTCTCTTGATTAAGCTGTTGGTTCTGTAAGAGCGCCTGGGCTCTTGTGATAGCTTGGATAGGCACGTATGTAGGGTTGGATCCATCTGCGTTATTTACAATACCTATCACATTGATCGGTGTCACATTCGAAGCATTGACAAGGTTCTTAGGACAATCTTTGATTATGTGCTCTTTGCCACAATCGGCACAAAAGCCTTGGATGTTATAGTACTGTGATTGTCCTACTATCGGGGGATGTGGACAATCCTTTATGAAGTGATCTCCTTGGCACCTAAAGCATGGTCCTCTAGGGCCCTGTGGTCTCTGTTGTCTCAATTGGGGCCGTGGATTTGGGTTTGTGTACATCACATTAGCATAGTCGGGCTCCCAACTAGGTTCCACTGGTGGACTATCATAATGATATGTTTCTACGTGTTCTGGTGACTCTGTGTAATATGCAGGTGGACTATCTACATGCGTAGAGTCAAAACTGTTTGAGTTCGGGTCACTTTCTGTGATCAAAGGTGAAGAAGGCACTAAGGCCCTACTTAGATTCTCTTCTGCAACAGCGTATTTGACTGAGATGACATTCGCTGGTGGGGGTGGCTGCTGGGCTAAGACAGGTTGAGGTCTCTATTGAGCCTGGTATGGGTAGTTCTGAGGAGGCCTATAGTAATAAGGCTGAGCATTGTATTGGCCTTGATACCTACTTGACTGCTGGTATGCTTGCGGGTAGTTCTGTCTCACGGTTTGTTTGTTGTATGGGCAGTCCTGAGCCGTATGATTCGTGTATCTTCTTTCAATTGTACAGTATTGGCCACTAGGGTTGACTTGTGGTTGTGGTGCATTGGGACACACATTTGCCATATGATCACCACCACAGGTGTAACAGCTCTTGTTCATTAGTACCCTAGGTTTGCTAGAAACTCCTAGCTTCTGTGCCACTTTTTCTGCTAGGTCTTCTATTGAGCTAGACAATTTTGTGGATGCTAGAGATGAACAGTCTGAATCCTTATAGACCTTTGAGAGTTCCAACTCGTCTCCTAAGTTGTCCTCAATGTCTATACAAATTCTTACACATTGCTCTAGCGTTCTGGGTTCTTTTAGGTACACGTAGGAGCGTAGTTTAGAGCTCAACAAGCCATCTAGAAACAATGAAACTTGCTTGGCTTGTGAGGGTAGCTCTTGCATTGGACATCGTTCCACATATTGTCTAAACCTACGTCCTGCCAGTCTTACTGTTTCTTGAGGGGTCTGTTTAAAGCTATGAATCAACGAAGACGTGTCATGTCTAACCCCACTTTTAGAGAATTCAGTGATGAATGACTCTAAAAAGTGATGGATGTCTCTAAATTGCCTTTGTTGCAAAGGTTGGAACCAAGTTAAAGCTGTATTCTTTAATGTTAGTCCAAATGCGTTGTATTGCGTGAACATGTCTTCAACTTGTTCGGCTCTTAGTACTTGCTTGAATTCTGCGACGTGGTCATAGGGATCTCCTGTCCCATCAAAGTAATTTTTCATGGATTTCACTAATTGAGTGGGTCTCAGTATTCTTGTGTGTTCACGTGGTCTGGGTAGAGGAAAATTATCTCTACCACCTAGTATTCCATGATCTCTTTGTCTATCCACTCTATTAGTGTCTGTGGTTGTTCTATCTCTCCCTACGGGGTGATTAAAGCTTACTTCCGGTCTCTCTTTATTTCCCTCTCTTTGATTTCCATGGGCTGATGATGTTCCTGCCCCTTGTTGACTTGTATTCATGTTCGTCCTAGATGGAGGGAATACCAATTCACCTCTCCATGTGTATGCGTTTTTAGCGCGGTCAGGCACCACAAAGACTCTTTCTGAAGTCTCATCCAGGTATACAACTTTTCCAGGTGTATCCGGGTCCTTGAACTCGTGTATAGTGATGATACCTACCTCACTAAGTAGTTATGTCTTGTATCTCCAAAAGGCTTCATCAGTTTCTTTATTTACAAACAACTCTATGCTTCTGTTGTCCTGAGGGATCCAATCCGGGATTAGTACTCGTGTCAGTACAGATTTCCCTCTAGGTGTTCTAGGCTCTTCTAATGGTTCTTTTCCTTGAGGTTTTGCTTCCGTCTCTGGTTGAATCACGCCAAACTCGTTGGTATTGTTTGGCTGCGTACTTAATATGTACATTGTTCCTTCCTTGTCTATGTACGCGTCTCTCTCAAATTTCACCACTGGACGTTCCAATCCAATGGGTTGATCGGGGTTGTGCATTTGCACCACTTGCCTTTGCAAACCATCCTCGTAGATGCGAGCACCTAATCGGTTGGTTCGGAGAAACTCTAGTTGAGTCCTATAGGGTCCTTCTGGTTTTTCTAAATAGGCTACATTCGACCCTCCTTCTAGTTTTTCTGTGCTAAATGCCATTTCTAATTCGCTAGTATCTGAGCTCTCGTAGGGATAACTAGTGTTCAATTGTTGAGCCCACGATCGTGCAGTAGTTCTTACACTTGCCTCTGATGATCTAAGGCTTCGCCGGTCTGACTTACCTATATGTTTGCCCGATCTAAGGTTCATTAATTTTCTTCCTTGCACACTCAGTACACGCTCAGATCGTCACAGATTCTTTGTTATTACTTTCTTGATTCTTTTTAGATTTCTTTAGATTCTTGTCTTAATGTATGCGTCAGGAATTCGACTTTCTGTTATAATTTTGAGTTCTCGTTCCGTCAGACTTATGTTCTTTCCTTTAGGTTTTCGTGCCACACACCTTTACTTGTAGTCTTAGACTTGAAAGAATTAAATATCTTGAACTTGAGGCGTTCCTATCGTTGTTAATCCACAACACTACCGTTTAGCCTAAGCTAAGAATTGATTGAGGGGGTTGAGTAATCTTCCAACCTCGAGTCAGCTTTTCTGGTTGCTCTGATGCCCAAGAAGCCGCGCTTCCCAAGCTTTATGCCCTTCACTGCCTTGCCTTGGTTGCCTTTGATTGCCCTTGCTAGACCTGGAGAAATCCGATATTAGACCAATTCACAGTTGGATGATCAAGCACTTGAGTATATACACCTTTTAAGTCCCTTCCCTTTTGCCCAACTTTTCAATGTTTGCCCCCTGGCTTTCTAGTCCCAAACTAGGTCAACCTAAAAATAGCTTATCTAAAAATAGATGTATCCTTTAAGAAAAAAATAGTTGAGGTCACGTAGTACTCGTCAAGAGCTTTCTAATGAGCTATTAAGCTCAAAAAACGGATTTCGGATGAAAAAGTTATGACCGTTCAGGCCCTGGGGGGTAAAAACTGACAAACAAGTTTTTCTCCAAATATGAGCTAAGGGTCTCCTATGAGTCTAATCACCCAAAAATTTCCCAAAAATAGCCCCAAAATTGGCCAAAAAATGAAACCCTAAAATTTGCAATGGGGGTGCACAATCGCGATGGTCTGAGACAATCCCGATGGTCTGGGACCGTCGCGATGGCGTGAGGGTGAACCGTCGCGATGGCGTGAAAGTGGACAATCGCGATGGCATGAGTGTGAACCGTCACGATGGCTCGATCAGGCGGACAATCGCGATGGCGTCAGTCAACGGTCAATCGTGAACAATCGCGATGGTCCAAAGTGAACCGTCGCGATGGTCACAGATGCGATGGCTTGAGCCAATCGCGATGGTCTGGGCGCGATGGCGTGAGCCAATCGCGATGGTCCAAATTTTTGAAGTGTCGCGATGGTCCAAAAAATGAACCGTCGCGATGGTCTAGCTTGCCACGTGGCACCGTCGGCGCGATGGCGTGAGCCAGTCGCGATGGTGTGGGGTCAACCGAGCAATCGCGATGGTCCGCGAACCGTCGCGATGGTCCAAATGAACCGTCGCGATGGCGTGAGACCGTCGCGATGGTCCGACCGAGCCGTCGCGATGGCGTGAGCCAATCGCGATGGTGTGACACAATCGCGATGGTTTGAGACCGTCGCGATGGTCCACCAAACTGAGAATTTCTGAAATGCGTCTGTGGATTCGTAGAAGTTACAATAGTGATAAAAATCACTGTTGGAGGTTTTTGGAAAGTATTTGAAAACATAATTCTTTGAAAAACGATTCGACTGGCTCCTTGCTCCGTTGTTACATGCTTCCGCATCGTCTGTGCCTTTGGCTGCTTCCAACACATTGATAACCTTGTCTGTCAAACGTGCCATTATTCCTCACATTCGCTCTTGCAAAACAACTAAGGATGCTTGGGATACACTTACCACTTTATGCCAAGCAAGGAATGAGGATCATATTGCTTACCTACGAAAATAATTCGAGAGTGAGCACATGAATGAAGGAGATTTCATGGACAATTTTTTGACAAAGATCAAAGATTTGAAGGAACAATTGATTTCTACTGATGAAGTCTTGCCTCACAGTTCACTAGTGCATATTGTTTTGAATGGTCTTCCCAATTCATATCAAATTTTTGCTTCTACTAAGGCAATCCAAATGCCTTAACATTTGAGGATTTAGTCTCTGTTCTATTACAAGAAGATCAGTTTAGATAGAATAGGTCCATTATGCATGTTGCAGATCAAGCTTTCCTAGCTAGTTAGAAGGGCAAAGGTAACTGGAGCTCTTCTACTAGTAAATAGAAATCTGCTAATTGTGCACAATCAAAGAAGGATGACTGAGATGAGAAGAAGACAAAAAAGCAAAAATTGTTCTGCAAATATTGTAATGGAAGCGATCATGTCATAAAGAGTTGTCCAAAACTCGCTGCTAAAGATGCAAGGAAGAAAGAGGATGGAATAATTGGTGCAGAGGCCTCTACACTCAAAACAGAGTATGCTAATCTCATGCAGAATGTAGAATGGGCATTTACCAATGTTTGTATTTATGACCCATCTTCTCATGAACAATGTATGCAGTAGACTCAAATGTTTGGTACTTTGATTGTGGGGCAACCAAACATATTACTGTGCAGTGCAATTTCTTCACCTCAATCGAGCTTGCCCCTATAGGGAATACTGTCACATGTTCAAACAACTCCTCTTATCCTGTCATGGGAGTTGGTAAGATCATTTTGACTACTAGTGATGGTAGTTCTTTTACATTGTTGGATGCCTTATTTGTGCCAGGGATCAAGAAGAATTTGTTACCAGTTTCAGCTTTAGCCAAGATTGGCTTGGTCATGAAATTTGTTGATGATAGATATACAGTTCATGATCTATCAAATGGTGATGTCATTATTGCTTCTGGCATTTTATGTTGTGGGCTATATAAGCTCATAAACTATGAAAAATCTATGAATGATTCAGCATGTGCAGTACATGATTCTCAAGCTTTGTCAGATGCAAAGCTTTGGTCATTTGAATTTTGCTAGTTTGCTAGGCCTACAAAAATCTGAAATGGTGTCCTCTCTAACCAAACTTGAGACACCTGGTAAACATGTCTATGAGGGTTGTATTTTGGGCAAAATGCAACATTCCTCGTTTCCAAAAAATGGTGCAGTTCGAGCTACTAAAAAATTGTAGCTTGTTCATAGTGATATATGTGGTCCTATGCAAACACCCTCTTTTGGAAACTATCTTTACTTTGTGACTTTCATTGATGATTTTTCCAGGCACGCATGGGTATATCCATTGAAAAAAAAGTCCAAAGTATTTACGTGCTTCAAATAGTTTCTGGTTTTGGCTGAAAATATGTCAGCATGTAAAATGGGAACCCTCCATTCTGATGGAGGGGCGGGAATATATGTCTTATGACTTTAATGCATTTCTAACTGGACGTGGGATAAAACATCAGTGTATAGTGCCATATACACCTCAACAGAATGGAGTTGCTGAAAGGAAGAACATGTCACTCATGGAGATGGCGAGGTGTATGGTCAAGAGTCAGGCTTTACCACATAGTTTCTAGCTTGAGGATGTTCTATGTGTAGCAGATGTGCTTAATAAGTGTCCCACTAAATCATTGCAGTCTATCACTCCATATGAGGCTTTGCATGGTCGCAAGCCATCTGGTGCTCACTTGCATGTTTTTGGTTGTCTGGCATATGCATTAGTGCATCAATAACAATGCAAGAAGTTGGGTGATAAAGGAGTGAAATGTAATTTGTTGGGTAGAGTTCTGAAAGCAAAGGCTATCGTTTGTATCATCTGCAAACTAAACACATTTTGGTTAGCCATGATATTGTTTTTGTGGAACATGATATTCATGCATTACATTTATGTACTAAGGAGACATCAGTTAACTGCAAAGACACATATGACACTTTGATGCCTCGTTTTATAGGTGGACAGTCTAGTGTTGGTCCTAATGAGGTAACTTCTCATCCTTTACAGGTTTCATGTGATGATGTAGATCATTGGTGCAGTTTTTGTGTGATAGCAAATTAGATGCATCTCTATCATATCATACTCATTCTGGCTCTCATAGTGCTTCTTTTGCATCAGATTGCTATGCTATGGCTACCTCTAGTCTTTGTGTTGAGAATGAGCATGTTTTGTTTGATGAAGCACAAAATTATGAAAATTGGATGGCTGCTATGCAATCAAAATATGATGCTATTATGAAAAATCATACGTGGTCTTTATGTGACTTGCCTCTTGGCAAGAAGGCCATTGGCACTAAGTGGGTATACAAGCTAAAGTGTAAGTCGGCTGGAATAGTTGACAGGTATAAGGCTAGGCTTGTTGCAAAGGGTTATGCTAAGGAAAGAGGCATTGATTTTGATGATACATTTTCTCCTACACGTCGAATGACTACTATTTGTAGCATCTGTGCACTTGCAGCTCATCATGGTTGGAATGTACATTAGTTGGACATTAAAACTGCATTTCTTACCTAGACTTTTCTAGTTGCATTATCTATAAAAGTGAGAAAATAAAGAGAACCACCTAATGACCTTGTGGGCATAGGACCACACACATCTATATGAACAAGATCTAAAGGTTGAATTGAAGAGTCAATGTGCATTTTTTGCACATTGCTAATTTGCTTTCCAGATTGACAATGTTGGAGTCTAAGGTCTACAGAAGCACGTGAACAACACAAGGAAGAAGAAGAAGCTTGGAGCACAACACACAATATTGAATGTCTTACCACTAGAATGTACAAAGATAAGTAACCCATTAGAGCAATAGGCATATATACAAGCCGCGAGAAAAAAACCTCCTAAAGAGGGAAAAAAGTGTCCCGACAGTCCTAGTGTGTTCACACATATCACTACCTAAATATATCAACAAACCCCCCTAAATTGTTGAGATTCTCCTATATTTGTTATCTTCTCTACTATTGCTCCTCTGTTATATTGCGTAACTATTGTTTTACATGGTATCAGAGCCCTAAGGTTCGAATAGCTTGAGAAGTATCACTATTTTAGCCTACTAGTAGACCAGAATCAGTAGATTATTTGAGTGATTACATGATGGCTTCATCATCGAACACTGGTCTTGGTGCTTCAGCTAAGGTTAATGCTGCACCTATTCATGTGCAATTGTTACTAGTGTAAGTGATTCTGTGCTTACTTTAGTTCAACATACTACTAAAGCACATGAGGCTTGGGGCATATTGGCTCGTCAATATGAGACCAAGAACCACACTAGGATACAGAATTTAGAAGCAAATGAAAAGCATTCTGATTCTCAAAAGGCTGAACATTTTATCAAACGGATAAAACATCTTCAATATCAATTGGCTGCAATTGGTGTTGTTATAACACCAGAAGAGTTGGCTCGAAGACGTGTACGTGTTCTTCTAGCAAAGTATGATGGATTAGTAATAGCCCTTAACACTCAGGTAAGACCAACTCCCCTCACATTTGAAGAGTTTTGTTCTATGCTTTTAGAAGAAGAGATGCGGTTGAAGAATCAGCAAACTATAAGTGATGTTGCATTCTCAGCAAATGCAAAAGGTAAAGGCTCTTCTGATGGATCAAAGAAGAAGCCAAAGAAGAAAAAGTTCACAGGAAGTTGCTTCTATTGTGAAAAGAGAGGCCATGCCATCAAGGATTGTAGAAAGAAGCAAGCTGATGAACGGGATGGGACTCTAAAATCATCATGGAAGAACAAAGAGTCTGCAAACAACACAACGCTAGAACTATGGGTAGCTATTGAAGAGGTATGCTCATCTGCTCAAGCTTGTGTTGATGAACCATGGATTTTAGATAGTGGAGCTTCTCACCATATGACCAGTAGAAAGGATTGGTATAGTTCCCTAGTGCCTCTGTGGGAATCCATCATCAATGTAGTGGTGGGAAATGACTCCAAGTGTCTAGCGGAAGGAACTGGAACCATCTCTTTTATCACTTCTCTAGGTGTTGAGAAAAAGTTATCCAATGTTCTTTATGTACCTACACTTAGAAGAAATTTGTTGTCAGTTTTTGCAATAATAGATCGTGGACTCGAAGTTCACTTCAATAAGAGTGGTGCAGAAATCATGGATTCATCAGGTAATGTAGTAGCTAATGGCATAAGACGTGATAACTTGTATGAGTTAAGTGCCTTAACTGCTACAGAAGATAAAGATGTAAGCAGGTTATGGCACCAACAATTTGGGCATCTCGGATTTGTAGTTTTGAAGGACATGCAAAGAACAGGGATGGTTGCTCATTTGCTTGCATTTTTAGATTTGCAGGAACCTTGTGAAGCTTGTATGATGGGAAAACAACAATGAAAGGCATTTCCAAGAGAAACCAAAAATCGATCTCAAGATCCTCTAGAGTTGGTACATGCTGATCTCTGCGGTAAAATGTCTACACCTGCTTTAGGAGGATCTTTCTACTTTTTGCTGTTAGTCGACGATTATAGTAGAAAGATGTGGGTTTATTTCATTTGAGAGAAGGCTGATGCTTTTGAAAAATTTAAAACGTGGCATAAGTATGTGGAAAATGAATCAAGAAGGAAATTGAAGAAATTTAGAACAGATAGAGGAGGTGAATTCTTGTCAACAAAATTCAATAGTTATTGTAAGGAGCATGGTGTGAAAAGACAACTTACCACAGCCCATACACCTCAACAAAATGGCATTGTTAAGCATAGGAACAGGACAGTAGTTGAAATGGCTCATTGTATGTTAAAGGCTCAAGACATGCCTAATTCATTGTGGGTAGAAGCAGTCAATATAGCAGTCTGCATCCTCAATCAAAGTTACACAAAAGCACTGAAGGGGATGACTCCTCAAGAAGCATATTCTGGTAAAAAGCCTTCAGTTTTGCATTTCAGAATTTTTGGTTGTTTCTGTTATGCACATATTCCTGATTCAACAAGATCAAAGTTGGATTCAAAAAGCAAAAAATGTGTCTTCCTAGGATATAGTGAAGAGTCTAAAGCATACAGGTTGTGGGATCCTAAGGCAAGGAAGATTTTTGTCAGCCGAGATGTGGTGTTTGATGAATGACCACACTTAGTAGAAGATAAAGGTAAATCTACTATCTCATCAAACGAAGAAATATCTCACCTGAGATTTTAAATGTTTCAGACTTTTTCAATTTTAAAGGGTTTTTTTTTAATAAGATAATGTTTATAAAATAGTTTTTCTTGATTAAGTCTTTTAGTTTACGATTAATTTCTTTAGAATTAATTTCTTTGAAAAAATAAAAAACATTAACTATAAGTCAAAAGAAACCTAAATTTACACTATTTTTATGCTATAAGATTTCTTTTTATGCAATGAAAATAAAGCAATCAATCTTTCTTTTTCAAAACTTAAAATGTTTTTCTTTTTAATGATGATGCAAAAAATAACTTTTCTACAATGCAGATATTTAAATGCTTTAAGTAAAATTTATCTTTCCTAAATACAAAAGAAAGATTTAAATACTTTTTTTTACTGCAAATATGAAAGTTAAGTGCAGATGAAAACAATTTTCTTTTTAAGTGATGTGTGTAAACTAAAAAATAAAGAACTTAAAACACCTTACTTGATGATATCTTTGCTGAAGAGGTTTGAAAGTAAATGTTAAAACAATCTTAAACACAAAACTAAAATGACTATGACTATGTCTTGATTCTCTTGAATGTTGATGAGGGGGGTTTGAAGCGACGAAACTCCACCAGTTGGAAATCCTTCTTCTCGTGGAGGTGCTCACCAAGGGAAAAAAGGAGATAGCAAACTCTTCACAACTTCAATCTTCAAGTTTCCTGCATTCAAGAAGAAAAATGAAATTAAAAATTTTAGTTAAAACTAAAAATACAACGTAAGTCCTAGGCACACGATCGTCACGCTTCACGTCGGGTTCACCAAAGTTGTCGTAGAGGGGTGTGAAGGTAGGCTGATGTTCATCCAAAAGAATCACGCTAACCTAACCGTGTGACTGCACGCAGGGTGCTTCTAAGTATGCTTAGGGCTTTCGGTTGCTTTCTCAGTTTAGGATAGTTAAAAACTATAGATTTCTAATATATTCGAGTTTAAATTAAGAACTAATTTTTTAGAACTAGGAGCCGTAAGGACGAGCGTTTCTATATCTTTCTATCGCATAAAAATAAGAAGGTAAGATTAGTTTTTTGCTAACTATTTGATCTTTAAGGCATTCAGTTTCGTTTGAATCGTCTTGAAAATTATCGTCGTTTCTATCTACGGATGGTGGGAAAAGGTCTTCACTACTCTCAATGCTAGGTGGAACAATAGAAAGTAAATGTAAAGTTCTACTAGGGTCATGCAAAGTTTCTTCTACTATCTTATCTTTTACTAGTTCTTCAACTTCAATTGGTTTAGGAAATAATGCCTCAAATGTAGATGAAGGTAGAAAGGAACTACTTGATGAGGCTTCTTGCGACATAAGATGAAATGACACTAGATTAATGTTCAAATTCCTATACAAGCCTAAAGATAATGTTCATAAAAGATATTCTAATCAAGTTTAAAAGGATAACCTATACAAATCTTATGTGGAGTGCAAATACAATCTTTTTATAAAGAATCCTATACAACTATAGTTCTAAATGAACAATCTTCAAATGTTGCAAGTTTGTAAGCTTGAAATCTTGTAATCTTGTGTTCTCGTATTCTCCTTTGTAATCTCTTCAATGTACTGTAGAAAACATTCTTCAATTCTTCAATTTCTCTGTCATCTTCAATGTTTCTGCAAAGAACATTCGCGATATTCAATCTGTCACTTCACTTCACTTCACTTCACTTCACTTCAATCTCTCTTTAATCTTGAATGTTTCTGAAAAAAACATTAGGATATTAGTAATAATACAAGAATCATTAAGAAACTTAAAAGACATTAGTCACATACATTAAAGCATACACATGCTCATGCATGCTAACAATCATTCATGCACATGCTAACATTAGGTAAATGCACATTCATACTAACACTTAAATGCATTTACGCACATGCATACATGTATGAACTTATAGGTTAACATACACACAAACACATACATTTATATGCTCATGTATGACCACATGCACCTATTCCCATAAAATGCATTCCTACACAAGTATGCTTACACTTAACTCATTCAACCACATGCATTCATACACATACTTATGCATGCTAATACACCCGACCATAAACTCTTATGTGTAGATACACTCATTAACTTAAGAACTTAACATGTTAACTTAAAACATACACATGCATCTAACATGCGTTCATACTCATGCTAATGTATCTCATATACATGCATCCAATTCATGCTAAAGTAATCACATTCATATTTATCAATAGTAGTTAAAATAACAAAATAATTCATTAATCTTAACTATATCTAACAATACATTAAATCTAACTCTATCTATTTATCCCCTAACAATTGAGTTTAATTAACATTAACATAACATAACTCTCTCTCTCTCTCTCTCTCTTTCTCTCTCTCTCTCTCTCTCTCTTCCTCTCACTCTTTCTTTCTCTTTCTCTCTCTCTCTCTCTCTTTCTCTCTCTCTCTCTCTCTCTCTCTCTCTCTTCCTCTCACTCTTTCTTTCTCTCTCTCTCTCTCTCTCTCTCTCTCTCTCTCTCTCTCTCTCTCTCTCTCTCTCTCTCTGTGCGGTGCTGCCGCGTGCAGACCGTGGGGGGGAAGGGAGAGAATCATCTCTCTCTCTCTCTCTCTCTCTCTCTCTCTCTCTCTCTCTCTCTCTCTCTCTCTCTCTGCGGCGCTGCCGCGCGCAGACCGTGGGGGGGAAGGGAGAGAATCATCTCTCTCTCTCTCTCTCTCTCTCTCTCTCTCTCTCTCTCTCTCTCTCTCTCTCTCTGCGGCGCTGCCGCGCGCAGACCGTGGGGGGGAAGGGAGAGAATCATCTCTCTCTCTCTCTCTCTCTCTCTCTCTCTCTCTCTCTCTCTCTCTCTGCGACGCTACCGCGCACAGACCGTGGGGGGGAAGGGAGAGAATCATCTCTCTCTCTCCTAATGATGAGATGTACAGACATGGAGATGAAGGAAACGAATCAAAAAGAGGAAGAGAAAATCTACCTGAAAAAAACATTAGGAAAACCTCAATGAACTTCCACACATATATATACACACAAAAATCTTCTTTTACCACTCTTTTGGTTTTTTCTTTAAGTTCTCATCCATTCTTTAACCCACATTTATCCCACACTTTGAATTGACTTTTCTCACATAACTCACTTGTTCCATTCTTTTAACCACATACTTTTTGCACTTTAAATGCATAATTAATTTAGGCCACTCTTTTATCTTGCACACACTTTTAACCACTCACTTTATTCACTTTAATTACACACTTAACTCACACCACTCTTTAAATACCACTCACATACACCACTCATTAATTATCCACTGCATTTTTCGTTTTAATTTAATTATCCTAAATTTCCTAATTTAATAATGCATTTAAATTAGGCTTAGGTTAAGAAATTAATATATTAGAACCTTAATATTTAAATGCACACACATGAGTAAATTAATTACTTAATTCATATTTTAATTTTTAATACATAAATATTCATTTTAAACATTAATTTAATTAAATACATGTTACTTTAACCCTTAAATTTCAATTCAACCCTTGAAAACCTACTTAAAACCCTTTGGAAACCCCTGTTAACCCATTAAAAATCATTTGGACCCTTAACATTAACTCAAATGTCATAAACAACACATGAATTCAAGAAACCCTAGGATTGAATACCCATAATTCTTGAATGTATGAACATAAAACTCATTAAATATAAAATTAGGGTAAACCCTAATATGAACATAGAATCTTCATCATCATTTGTACCTGTAAACACTTTCAAAGTGGTTAATTCCAATCCAAAACAACTAATCAACAGTGATATAAAAGGTTTGAGTTCACCAATAAAGTTGTTTTCATTTTCTCTGGTCATCAACGGAAAGGTTGAAATCAATCCGACACCGTGATGTTGTTTTTGTGGAAGATGCTATTCAAACATTGCTTTTATGTACTAAGGAGACATTTGTTAGCTCCAAAGGCATGTATGATACTTTGCTTCCTCTTTTTACAGGTGGAGAGTCTAGTGCTGGTCCCAATGAGGCAAATTCTCAGCCTTTGCAGGTTTCATGTGATGATGCAGATCATTCCATTTCTGATGCAGATTTACATGATGCACTAGCTGATGAGAGAGCTGATATTGAGTAGGCAAAAACTATGCCAAAATGGCTGGTGCGGACTTTGTGTGACAACAAATTAGATGCACCTCTCGTTCAGGCTCTCATAGTGCCTCTTTTGCATCAGATTGCTATGTTGTGGCTGCATCTAGTCTCTGTGATGAGAATGAGCCTGTTTCGCTTGATGAAGCACAAAATTCAGAAAATTGGATGGATGCTATGAAATCTGAATATGATGCTATTATGAAAAATCATACTTGGTCTTTATGTGACTTGCCTCCAGGTAAGAAGGCCATTGGCACTAAGTGGGTATACAAGCTGAAACGTAAACCGGATGGTACAGTTGACAGGTATAAGGCTAGGCTTGTTGCAAAGGGTTATGCACAGGAAAGAGGCATTGATTTTGATGAGACCTTTGCACCTACATGCCGTATGACTACTGTTCGGAGCATCAGTGCGCTTGCAGCTCATCATGGTTGGAATGTACATCAGTTGGACATAAAAACAACATTTCTGAATGGTGACTTGCATGAAGACGTGTATGTTTTTCAGCCCCGTGTCTTTGTGCAGAAAGGGCATGAAAACCAGGTGTGCAGGTTAAAGAAGGCATTATATGGTTTAAAGCAAGCACCATGTGCTTGGTATGAGAAGATACATGCTTATCTGATTGCACATGGTTTTGAGAATAGTCCAACTGAAAGCACCTTATATGTTAAGCATGCTAATGATGTGCTTCTGATCACTGTTGTCTATGTTGATGACATGCTGCTCACTGGTCCTATTGAGAAGCATATTGTTGATTTTAAGGCTGATTTGTATGCCTCCTTTGAGATGTCTTATTTGGGGCATTTGCATCACTATTTGGGCATTCAGTTTATGCAAGTTGATGGTGGAATGGCTTTGTGTCAAACGAAATATATTGACACATTATTGCAACTCGCTAGTAATCGCCAGCCAGCCTATTGCCACTCCTATGGAGACAGGTTTACGATTGAGTCTTCATGATGCTGGAGATGCATTTGATGCTGTTCTCTATCAGCATGCTGTTGGATGCTTGATTTATTTATGCATTACTCGGCCAGATATTTAGTTTGTTGTCTCATAGATGAGTAGGTTTATGCATTGCCTAGGAGTCAAGCATTGGCAGGTAGTTAAACACATCTTTCGCTAGTTGAGTGGTACTCGGCTACTTGGGTTGTTTTATCCCAAGGGGGGATCACTACCGCCATATTTGCATGCTTTTTCTGACTTTGATTGGGCTGGTTGCTATGACACTTGTGTGTCCACTAGTGGCTTTTGCTTCATGCTTGGTAGCTCATGTATATCTTGGTTGAGCAAGAAGGAGCCTATTGTGGCCATTTCGAGTTGTGAGGCTGAGTATAGGGCAACTTTCACAGCGACTGTTGAGTGTGTGTGGCTCAAACGCCTTATGAATCATTTGGATGTTGGTTAGACTTCTGCCACCACCATCTTCACTGATAGTCATAGCACATTGGCAGTTGTGAGGAACCCTGTGTTCCATGCTCGCACTAAGCACATTGAGGTGCATTATCACTATGTCAGGGAGAGGTTCTCTACTGGGGAGATCAGCTTGGCATATGTGCCCACGTAGGAGAACATTGCAGACCTTTTCACGAAGGCTCTGCCTAGGGAGAAGTTTGAAGCTTTTCACAAAGCTTTGGGTTTACTTCCTTTTGTGGAGTGATTTCCACATAGCTTGGCACTTCCTTATACATGAGTGCCAGCTACCTGTTCACCGCATCACTCCCAGATGGGATTTGTTGATATATTTAGGTAGTGATGTGTGTGAACACTCTATGACCACCGGGGCACTTTTTTCCCTCTTTAGGAGGTTTTTTCCCCCGACTTGTCTATATGCCTATTGCCCTAATGGGCTACTTATCTTTGTACATTCTCTAGTAATACATTCAATATTGTGTGTTGTGCTCCAAGCTTCTTCTCCTTCCTTGTGCTGTTCGCATGCTTCCGCAGACGTCTATCTCCAACAGTACCAATTATCCATTGTGGGCTTATATGATTCGTCATGTATTGGTTGCAAAAGGACTATGGAATATTGTGTAGGGTGTTGAAAGAACTCCTCTTACACCTGCGAATATAGGTACTGCAAATACATGTACTGAAGCTAATGCAGATGGTGTCAAAGATGGTGATATACTGCAAATTCCAGTTCGTGCTACTGTTTCTGTTGCACCTACTATAGATCAATTTTCTTGGGATGGCAAAGATGCTCATGCACATGCATTGATAGCTTTGTCTATCAAATGTGCCATTATTCCTCACATTCACTCTTGTAGAATAGCTAAGGATGCTTGGGATACACTTACCACATTGTACTAGGCTAGGAATGAGGCTCGTGTTGCTTACGTCTGAAAAAAGTTGGAGAGTGAGCACATGAATGAAGGTGATTCTATGGACAGTTTTTTGACAAAGATCAAGGATTTGAAGGAACAATTGATTTTTCCTGACAGATCACTTGTGTAGACTGTTCTGAATGGTCTTTCCTGACAGATCACTTGTGTAGACTGTTCTGAATGGTCTTCCCGACTCATATCGGGGTTTTGCTTCTACTCTTCATTTGATGACGAAAAGCAATCCAAATGCCTTAACATTTCAAGAGTTAGTTTTTGTTTTGTTGCAGGAAGGCCAGTCTAGGTAGAACATGTCTATTATGCGTGTTGCAGATTAAGCTTTTCTGGCTAGTCAGAAGGGCAAAGGTAAATGGAGCTCTTCTACTAGTAAGCAGAAATCTGCAAATGTTGCACATTCGAAGAAGGAAGGCAAAGATGAGAAGAAATTATTTTGCAACTACTGTAAAGCAAATGATCATGTCATTAAGAGCTATCCAAAACTAGGTGCTAAAGAGGCAAAGAAGAAAGAGGCCAAAATGGATGTTGCAGAGGCCTCTACACCAAAAACAGAGTATGCTAATCTTGTGCAAGATGAAGAATGGGTGTTTACTACTGTTTGTAGTTTTGACACATCTTCGCATGAGCAGTGCTTGTCTACATTAGACTAAGATGTTTGGTACTCTGATAGTGGGGCGACCAAACATATTAACTCACAAGACAATTTCTTCTCTTCACTCGAGCCTGCCCCTACAAGGAATATTGTTACTTGCACCAACAACTCCTCTTATCATGTTATGGGAGTTAGTAAGATCATTTTGACTACTACTAATGGTAGTTCTTTTACATTGTTAGATGCTTTATTTGTGCCAGGGATCAAGAATAATCTATTATGAATTTCAGCCTTAGCCAAGAGTGATTTGGTTGTGAAATTTGTTGATGATAGATGTATAGTTCATGATCTATGAAATGGCGATGTGATTATTGATTCTATCATTTTATCTCGTGCATTTTGTAAGCTCATAGATTATGAAAAATCTATGAATGATTCAGCATGTGCAGTACATGATTCTCACACTATGTTAGATGCAAAGCTTTGGCATGCATGCTTTGGTCATTTGAATTTTGCTAGTTTGCTACACCTATCTGAAATGGTGTCATCTTTGCCCAAACTTGAGGCACTCGGAAAACAAGTTTGTGAGGGTTGTATTTTTGGAAAAATGTAGTGTTCCTCCTTTCCAAAAGATTGTTTATTTTGGGTTACTCACAAATTGCAACTTGTACATATTGATGTCTGTGGTCCTATGCAGACACCTTATCTTGGAAACTATGTTTACCTTGTGACTTTCATTTATGATTTTTCCAAGCATGCATGGGTATATCCACTCAAAGCAAATTTTGAAGTGTTTATGTGCTTCAAACAGTTTTTGGATTTGGCTAAAAATCTTTCAGCATGTAAAATGGGCACCCTCCATTCTAATAGAGGGCGGGGGATATATGTCTTCTATCTTTAATGCATTTTTGGCTGAACATGGGATAAAACATCAGTGTACAATGCCGTATAAACCTCAATAGAATGGAGTTGCTAAACAAAAGAACAAGTCACTCATGAAGATGGCGAGGTGTATGGTCAAGAGTCAGGCCTTACCACATAGTTTCTAGCTTGAGGCTATTATGTGTGCATCATATGTACTTAACAGGTGTCCCATTAAAGATATGTAGTCTATCACTCCATATGAGGCTTGACATGGTCCCAAGCCATCTGTTGCTCATCTACGTGTTTTTGGTTGTTTGAAATGTGCACTAGTGCCTAAACAACATCGTAGAAAATTGGATGATAAAGCAGTAAAATGTTTTTTTTTTTGGTACAGTTCTAAAAGTAAGGGCTATCATCTATATCATCCACAGACTAAACGCATTTTGTTTAGCTGTGATGTTGTTTTTGTGGAAGATGCTATTCAGTCGTTACTTTCATGTACTAAGGAGACACATGTTAGCTCCAAAGACATGTATGATACTTTGCTACCTCTTTTTACAAGTGGATAGTCTAGTGCTGTTCCTAATGAGGCAACTTCTCAGCCTTTGTAAGTTTCATGTGATGATGGAGATCATTCCATTTTTTATGCATATTTACATGATGTTGATGAGAGAGCTGATATTGAGCAAGCAAAAACTATGCCAAAATGGCTAGTGCAGACTTTGTGTGACAACAAATTAGATGCACCTCTCATAGTGCCTCTTTTGCATCATATTGCTATTCTATGGCTGCCTCTAGTCTCTTTGATGAGACTAAACCTACTTTTTTTAATGAAGCACAAAATTCTAAACATTGGATGGCTGCAATGCAATCTGAATATGATGCTATTCTGAAAAATGGTACCTCGTTGTTATGTGACTTGCCTCCTGGCAAGAAGGCCATTGGAAGTAAGTGGGTATACAAGCTAAAGCATAAACCTAATGGAATAATTGAAAATTATAAGGCTAGGCTTGTTGCAAAGGGTTATGTCCAAGAAAGAGGCATTGATTTTGATGAAACCTTTGCTCCTACTTGTCAAATGAATACTATTTGTAGCATCTGTGCAATTGTAGCTCATCATGGTTGGAATGTACATCACTTGGACATTAAAACATCATTTCTGAATGGTGACTTGCATGAAGAAGTTTATATTTTTTAGCGCCATGGCTTTGTGCACAAAGGGAATGAAAACAAGGTGTGCAGGTTAAAGAAGGAATTATATGGTTTAAAGCAAGCACCATGTGCTTGGTATGAAAAGATACATGCCTATCTGATTGCACATGGTTTTGAGAATAGTCCAACTGAATGCACCTTATATGTTATGCATGCTAATGATGTGCTTCTGATCATTGTGGTGTACATTGATGACATGCTACTCACTGGTCCTCATGACATGCATATTGCTGATTTTAAGGCTAATTTTTATGCCTAATTTGAGATGTCTCATTTGGGGCATTTGCATCACTATTTGGGCATTCAATTTATGCATGTTGATGGTGGAACGTCTTTGTGTCAAACCAAATATATTGACACATTATTGCAATGTTTTGGCCTTGAAGACTGTAAGCCTATTGCCACTCCTATGGAGACAGGTTTACGATTGAGTCTTCATGATGTTGGAGATCCACTTGATGTTGTTCTCTATCAACAAGCTATTGGATGCTTGATTTACTTATGCATTACTTGGCCAGACATTTTGTTGTCTCACAGATGAACAAGTTTATGCATTGCCCAGGTTTCCAGCATTGGTATGCACTTAAGTGCATCTTTCGCTACTTAAGTGGTACCCGACTACTTGGGTTGTTTTATCCCAAGGGGGGATCACTACTACCACATTTCCATGCTTTTTCTGAGAGTGATTGGGCTGGTTGCTATGACACTCGTGCGTCCACTAGTGGTTTTTGCCTGATGCTTAGTAGCTCATGCATATCTATCTAAGTTGAGCAAGAAGCAACCTACTGTGGCCACTTCCAATTGTGAGGCTGAGTATAGGGCAGCTTTCATAGCGACTGTTGAGTGTGTGTGGCTCAGACACCTTATGGTTGATTTGGGTGTTGGTCAGTCTTCTGCCACCATCATCTTCACTGAGAGTCAGAGCGCATTGGCAATTGCGTCGAACCCTATGTTCCATGCTTGCACTAAGCACATTGAGGTGCATTATCATTATGTCAAGGAGAGGTTCTCTACTAGAGAGATCAGCTTGGCATATGTGCCCACCCAGGAGAACATTGTAGACCTTTTTACGAAGTCTCTACCTAGGGAGAAGTTTGAAGCTTTCCTCAAAGATTTGAGCTTACTTGCTTTTGTGGATTGAATCCACATAGCTTGACACTTCCTTATACACGAGTGCCAACTCCTTGTTCACCGCATCACTCCCAAGGGGGATTTGTTGATATATTTAGGTAGTGATGTGTGTGAACACACTAGGACCGCCGGTGCATTTTTCCCTCTTTAGGAGGTTTTTTTGCCCCGACTTGTATATACGCCTATTGACCTTACGGGCTACTTATCTTTGTACATTCTAGTGGTAATACATTCAATATTGTGTGTTGTGCTCCAAGCTTCTTCTTCTTCCTTTTTCTAGAGATGCACTCAAGTCATGAACACCATTCATCCAACCCTAGACAAACCCTCACTACAAGAAGCCAAAGTTCTTGATGCAGAAGGTGAATGGGTAACTATCCAATTCACACACGAGCTAATCAAAGAAGCATTTGGATGGATCAAGGATGGGACCACAGATCTAAAAGATGAAAGCCATGGAACTAAAACCCGAACATTTGTAGACATAAGTTGTGTGGATATTGAAGAGGAAGTCAGATTGGTGCATCTACATTTTTGCTTTCCCAAATGCGCAAGTAATGGCACCACAAAAACTAATAGTGAAACTATTATCTCATGCCACCAAATAGATTGGCAACCAGATAAACTTGAATCCCTATATTCAAGAATGCTTGTTCGAGGCCAAGAAACAATGGGATCAAAAGAAGTATGGCTTTGCCAATACTGATATACCATGCATTAGGAATTCGAGAATATCTCAAAGAAATGCCTTCATCTATGGAAATGGCAAAGTATGTGAAGCCAACTATCATACCAAGAAAGAAGAAATGAATGAAGGTAACCAATGAAGCAAGAACAAGCTCTCAACCACTAATGAGAGATGCAAAGACTGTGCATCTAAAGTTTCATTCATAGGGCGACCCTATAAGACTGTGCGTTAGACACAATTGCTTGATACCCATGCATTGCTCTAAGTAGTCCCCCTATGAGTACTTCCACGGTCAATCTCTAATAATTTTTTCTTTTATGTTTACATCGTGGATGTGGACTTATTTCTTTTTATTTATCACAGTGCACACCAACCTTCAATTTTGACCCAACTTCTTTTTTTTTCATCCATTTTTTATTTTGTTTTTGGAGGGTCATAAACCACTCAAGCACATCCTCATTTTTCCATCTTTTATTTTCGTTTAGCACATCATTTTTTTTTACGGTACACATAAAAGGTATTCTACAAAACCAGAAATAGTCTCCAAAAAGTTGCAATATACCTATTTGAGATTTTCCAAGGGCCAAATTTGTACTATGATGCTAACATTCAACACTTGATATTTGTGTATCAATGGCCACATATCTCGAATACCACAAAGACATCTATCAAGGATGACAAAAAGCAAGGAGAAGGGAGTTTTGGAGGAAGCTCAAAAGTCAGCTTAAAAATCACAAGTCAAAGATATAAAAGCTCAATCAAAGGGTAAAGAATGCACAGAAGTGGAAGTATAAGCATGGAGGTAAATGAGAAAATGGGTCTACTAATGTTTTTCATCTCAAATCACTCCTTCTATTAGTTTTTTTTCCATTTTTAATCCAAAATACATGTAAAAATGCCTGTTTTGGCACGAGTTACTATTTGTAACAATAATCAGAGCCATAATGTAAAAGTTGAGTATTTCTCTAGCTTATGAGCATAAGTAGAATAGTCACACCATTTTTTCCATTTTTATGAATTTTTTTTGACTTCCAAACAACTTCTCGATCCTACTTTTAAAAGGTACACGAGACACTGGTGTGTGGATAAATATGTTAAAAATTCTATCTAAGTGAAAGAGATCTCATTTGTTAGGTTACTCGATTAGAACTAACAAATCTTTTGAGCATGTATTCAACCTTTTGTAACATAGTGAGCTTCTTGGAGCCATCCTCTTTCCTACTCATGAGTACATGTGTGTGCATGTGTGTGACCATGTGTATGCTTGCCTTGCTCT
>CM035416.1:56698880-56741380 GCA_020310875.1 Ceratopteris richardii | reverse complement strand
TATCCATATACATATGCATAGACATACGCATATACATACACATATACATATGCATATATATATCCGTATACATATGCATATACATACGCATATACATACACATATACATACGCATATACATACGCATATACATATACATACACATATACATACGCATATACATATGCATATACATATGCATATACATACGCATATACATATGCATATACATATACGTATACGTATACGTATAGTATACGTATACGTATACGTATACGTATAGTATACGTATACGTATACGTATATGTATACGTATACGTATACGTATAGTATACGTATACGTATACATATACGTATAGTATACGTATATGTATACGTATACGTATACGTGTACATATACGTACACGTATACATATACATATACATATACATATACATATACATATACATATACATATACATATACATATACATATACATATACATATACATATACATATACATATACATATACATATACATATACATATACATATACATATACATATACATATACATATACATATACATATACATATACATATACATATACATATACATATACATATACATATACATATACATATACATATACATATACATATACATATACATATACATATACATATACATATACATATACATATACATATACATATATGTTTGAGATAGACATCTGCGGAAGCACGCGAACAACACAAGGAAGGAGAAAAAGCTTGGAGCACAACATACAATACTGAATATATTACTAGTGAATGTACAAAGATAAGTAGCCCATTAGGGCAATAGGCGTATATACAAGCTGGGGGAAAAAGACCTCCTAAAGAGGGAAAAAAGTGCCACGGTGATCCTAGAGTGTTCACACACATCACTACCTAAATATATCAACAAATCCCCCGTAGGAGTGATGCGGTGAACAAGTAGCTGGCACTCATGTATAAGGAAGTGCCAAGCTATGTTGAAGTCACTCCACAAAAGGAAGTAAGCCCAAAGCTTTGCGGAAAGCTTCAAACTTCTCCCTGGGCAGAGCCTTCGTGAAAAGGTTTGCAATGTTCTCCTGCGTGGGCACATATGCCAAGCTAATCTCCCTAGCAGAGAACCTCTCCCTGACATAGTGATAATGCACCTTAATGTGCTTAGTGGGAGCATGGAACACAGGGTTCCTCGCAACTGCCAATGCACTCTGACTGTCAGTGAAGATGGTGGTGGTAGAATTTTGACCAACACCCAAATCAGCCATAAGGCGTCTGAGCCACACACACTCAATAGTAGCTGTGAAAGCTTCCCTATACTCAGCTTCACAACTGGAAGTGGCCAGAGTGGGCTGCTTCTTGCTCAACCAAGATATACATGAGCTACCAAGCATGAAGCAAAAGCCACTAGTGGACACACGAGTGTCATAGCAACCAACCCAATCAGAGTCAGAAGAAACATGCAAATCTGGCGGTAGTGATCCCCCCTTGGGATAAAACAACCCAAGTAACTGAGTACCACTCAAGTAGCGAAAGATGCGCTTAACTGCCTGCCAATGCTTGACTCATGGGCAATGCATAAACCTGCTCATCTGTGAGATAGCAAACTGAATATCTGTCCGAGTAATGCATAAGTAAATCAAGCATCCAACAGCCTGCTGATAGAGAACAACATCAAATGCATCTCCAGCATCATGAAGACTCAAACATAAACCCGTCTCCATAGGAGTGGCAATAGGCTTACAGTCTTCAAGGCCGAAACGGTGCAATAATGTGTCAATATATTTTGTTTGACACAAAGCCATTCCACCATCACCTTGCATAAATTGAATGCCCAAATAGTGATGCAAATGCCCCAAATCAGACATCTCAAATGAGACATGCAAATCAGCCTTAAAATCAGCAATATGCCTCTCATGAGGACCAGTGAGTAGCATGTCATCAACATAAACCACAATGATCAGAAGCACATCATTAGCACGCTTAACATATAAGGTGCTTTCAGTTGGACTGTTCTCAAAACCATGTGCAATCAGATAGGCATGTATCTTCTCATACCAAGCACGTGTTGCTTGCTTTAAACCATATAATGCCTTCTTTAACCTGCACACCTGGTTTTCATGCCCTTTCTGCACAAAGCCATGGGGCTGAAAAACATAAACTTCTTCATGCAAGTCACCATTCAGAAATGCAATTTTAATGTCCAACTGATGTACATTCCAACCATGATGGGCTGCAAGTGCACAAATGCTCCGCACCCTTTGCAACAAGCCTAGCCTTATACCTGTCAACTGTACCATCAAGTTTACGCTTCGGCTTGTATACCCACTTAGTGCTAATGGCCTTCTTGCCAGGAGGCAAGTCACATAAAGACCAAGTACCATTCTTCATTATTGCATCATATTCAGATTGCATAGCAGCCATCCAATTTTTTGAATTTTGTGCTTCATCAAACGAAAGAGGCTCATTCTCATCATAGAGACTAGATACAGCCATAGCATAGCAACCTGATGCATATGCCAAACAACCAAAAACACGTAGATGAGCAACAGATGGCTTGCGATCATGCCAAGCCTCATATGGAGTGATAGACTGCAGCGCTTTAGTGGGACTCCTGTTAAGTACATATGCTGCACACATGACAGCCTCAAGCCAGAAACTATGTGGTAAAGCCTGACTCTTGACCATACACCTCGCCATCTCCATGAGTGACCTGTTCTTTCATTCAGCAACTCCATTCTGTTGAGGTGTATACGACACTGTACACTGGTGTTTTATCCCACGTTCAGCCAGAAATGCATTAAAATCAGAAGACATATATTCCCCCCCTCGATCAAAAGGGAGGGTGCCCATTTTACATGCTGATAGATTTTCAACCAAAACCAAAAATTGTTTGAAGCACATGAACACTTCGGACTTTGCCTTCAATGGATATACTCATGCATGCCTGGAAAAATCATCGATGAAAGTCACGAAGTAAAGATAATTCCCAAAAGAAGGTGTCTGCATAGGACCACAACCATCACTATGTACAAGCTGCAATTTCTGAGTAGCCCGAACTGAACCATCTTTTGGAAAGGATGAACGCTGCATTTTTTGCAAAATACATCCTTCACAAACATGTTTTCCAGGTGCCTCAAGTTTGGGCAAAGAGGACACCATTTCAGATTTCTACAGGTGTAACAAACTAGCAAAATTCAGATGACCAAAGCATGCATGCCAAAGCTTTGCATCTGACATAGCCTGAGAATCATTTACTACACTTGCTGAATCATTATAGATCTTTCATAGTCTATGAGCTTATACAGCCCACGACATAAAATTCCAGAAGCAATAATCACATCGCCATTTGACAGATCATGAACTGTACACCTGTCATCAACAAATTTCACAACCAAGCCAATCTTGGCTAATGCAGAAAGTGATAATAGGTTCTTCTTGATCCCTGGCACAAATAAAGCATCTGACAAAGTGAAAGAACTACCATCAGTAGTAGTCAAAATGATCTTACCAACTCCCATAACAGGATAAGAGGAGTTGTTGGCGCATGTAACAGTATTCCCCGTAGGGGTAGGCTCGAGTGGAGAGAAGAAACTGCGCTGCAAGGTAATATGTTTGGTCGCCCCAGTGTCAAAATACCAAACATCTGAGTCTACTGCAGACATGCACTGCTCATGAGAAGATGGGTCAAAAATACAGACAGTAGTAAACGCCCATTCTTTTGCCTGCACAAGATTAGCAGACTCTATTTTTGGTGTAGAGGCCTCTGCAACAACCATTCCAACCTCTTTCTTCTTTGCCTCTTTAGCAACCAGTTTTGGACAGTTCTTTATGATATGATCATTCCCTTTACAGTACTTACAAAACAATTTTTGCTTTTCTGATTTCTTCTCATCTTTATCTTCCTTCTTCGAATATGCAAAATTAGCAGATTTCTGCTTACTAGTTGAAGAGCTCCATTTTCCTTCTCCCTTCTGACTAGCTAGGAAAGCTTGATCTGCAACTCGCATAATGGACCTAATCTGCCTGGACTGATCTTCCTGCAACAGAACAGAGACTAACTCCTCAAATGATAAGGCATTCGGATTGCCTTTCATCATCAAACGAAGAATAGAAGCAAAACTCTGATATGAATAAGGAAGACCATTCAGAACGGTCTGCACAAGTGAGCTATCTGGAATAACCTCATCAGCAGAAATCAACTACTCCTTCAAATCTTTGATCTTCGTTAGGAAACTGTCCATAGAATCACCTCCATTCATGTGCTCACTCTCCAACTGTTTTCGGAGGTAAGCAACACAAGCCTCATTCCTAGCTTGGTACAATGTGGTAAGTGTATCCCAAGCATCCTTAGCTATTCTGCAAGAGCGAAAGTGAGGAATAATGGCACGTTTGACAGACAAAGCTATCAATGCATGTGCTTGGGCATCTCTACCATCCCAATAAATCTGCTCTGCAGTAGGTGCAATAGAAATCGCAGCACGAACAGGAATATGCAGAATATCATCATCTTCGACACCTTCTGTATCAGCTTCAGTACCTGCAGTTGTAACAGTTGCAGGTATGATAGGACGTTTTTCAACACCCTGCACAATGTTCCACAGTCCTTTTGAAACCAATACATGTCGCATCATATAAGCCCACAATGGGTAGTTGGTACCATCCAACTTATCCTCAACAGCCAACATACGGAATACATCACTGCTTTCAGCCATGGCTGGTGACTAAAATACCTTGATGCAGAAAATTGACTGTATCTCAAAAAGTTGAACAGAACTGCCCAGATGAATTCTGCTAGACCTGTAGCAGACTTCGAGACGCTTATATTGGTGAATAGAAACTAGTATATACCTTTGGCACAAAAAGATGAAATAGCCTGCACAAGCACTGCGACAGTGCGTTCGGAGGCCGAAACGAGCTCAGATTGCAATTTCGACACCACATAGCAAAGCTGTTTTGATCTCGAGAACACGCTGAGTATGTGTTGGAAGCAGCCAGAGGCACAGCCGACATGGAAGCATGTAACGACAGAGCAGGGAGCCAGTCGAATCGTTTTTCAAATAATTATGTTTTCAAATACTTTCCAAAAACCCCCAACAGTGATTTTTATCACTATTGTAACATATGTAACATAGAAAATCCCATTGTGTAATCCATAGCTCCATTTTGTGCAAGCCGAGGAGTCCTCGAGCTTGAGGAGCTTAGGTAGAACAAGCATATCAATTTTCGTTATTTTTAGATACCGTTTACCCCTCCAAATAGCATCTAGGACCTAATTTTTAACTATGCCGGTCACTAGATGTGAAACTGGTCAAAACTAGTCTAGAAACTATAAAAAGAGCTAGAGAGCTCATTTTTGAGGTTGGTTAGTGTTGGCTAGTGTGAGCTTAGAGCTATTTTGAGCTTGTAAGAGTGTTCTTGAGTAATAGAGCTAATTTCTCACCTTCCATTGTGTCTTGCTTGTCTCTTCGTAGTGTGTGTGTATGTGTGTGTGCATTTCTATGCTTCTCACCTTCACTCTCACTTCATCTCACATTCACGATCTTCATATCACTCCTATCTCTTCCGCGGATTGACATTAAGGAGGTGAGGCTTCTTAACGTGGTTCTCACCATTGTGCTAGAGCAACACCAAATTTGGCGCCGTTGCCGGGGATCGAACCCGGGTCTCCCGCGTGACAGGTTAGTGTGAGCTTAGAGCTATTTTGAGCTTGTAAGAGTGTTCTTGAGTAATAGAGCTAATTTCTCACCTTCCATTGTGTCTTGCTTGTCTCTTCGTAGTGTGTGTGTATGTGTGTGTGCATTTCTATGCTTCTTACCTTCACTCTCACTTCATCTCACATTCACGATCTTCATATCACTCCTATCTCTTCCGCGGATTGACATTAAGGAGGTGAGGCTTCTTAACGTGGTTCTCACCATTGTGCTAGAGCAACACCAAATTTGGCGCCATTGCCGGGGATCGAACCCGGGTCTCCCGCGTGACAGGCTAGTGTGAGCTTAGAGCTATTTTGAGCTTGTAAGAGTGTTCTTGAGTAATAGAGCTAATTTCTCACCTTCCATTGTGTCTTGCTTGTCTCTTCGTAGTGTGTGTGTATGTGTGTGTGCATTTCTATGCTTCTCACCTTCACTCTCACTTCATCTCACATTCACGATCTTCATATCACTCCTATCTCTTCCGCGGATTGACATTAAGGAGGTGAGGCTTCTTAACGTGGTTCTCACCATTGTGCTAGAGCAACACCAAATTTGGTGCCGTTGCCGGGGATCGAGTCTAGGACGAATGTGTGATGGTAAGAGTATAGCAAGAAGTGGCGTTGGAAGGTAAAAATTTCAGTTTTTGTTGTTATTTTTACTTAGTTTTTAGTGTTTTTCACCTCCCCCACACTCCATCTTCATCACCGCATCATCATCTTCATCTCCAAAAAAATCAGAAAATTCACCATATCCCCCCATTCTCCTCATTTCCCCTCATTTGTGCATGCGAGAGAGTGAGAGAGAGCTTTTGTGCTTGTGTGTACTTTTGTTTTCTTGAGTTTTCTTGCAGGTACAGAGCTCCAGTGCATCATGAAAGCTTGGAAAAGGTAAAAACTTCATCTTCTGTCAGAAATTTCCGTTTATGTCAGACCATCGCGATGGTTTGCAAAGTTCGGAATTTGGAGAAGGCGACCACACCAGCGTGTAGGCGACACCAGCGCCTCAGGAATCCATAGCTGCATTCACAAAATTTGCATTTTGGTGGACCATCGCGATTGTGTCACACCATCGCGATTGGCTCACGCCATCGCGACGGCTTGGCCGGACCATCGCGACGGTCTCTGACCATCGCGATTGTGTCATGCCATCGCGATTGGCTCACGCCATCGCGTCGACGGTGCCACGTGGCAATCTAGACCATCGCGACGGTGCACTTCAGACCATCGCGACGACACCCTCACACCATCGCGACACTTCAAAAATTCAGACCATCGCGATTGGCTCACGCCATCGCGCTCAGACCATCGCGACGGTTCATTTTAGACCATCGCGATTGTGCACGTTGACCGTTGACTGACGCCATCGCGACGGTGCACTTTCATGCCATCGCGATTGTCCAAGTTCACGCCATCGCGATTGTCCAAGTTCACGCCATCGCGACGGTGCACTTTCAGACCATCGCGATTGTGCAAGTTCACGCCATCGCGATTGTCCAATCTCACGCCATCGCGATTGTGCACTTTCACGCCATCGCGACGGTCCCAGACCATCGCGATTGTCTCAGACCATCGCGACAGTGCACCCCCATCGCAAATTTTAGGGTTTCATTTTTTGGCCAATTTTGGGGCTATTTTTGGGAAATTTTTGGGTGATTAGACTCATAGGAGACCCCTTAGCTCATATTTGGAGAAAAACCTGTTTGTCAGTTTTTACCCCCCAGGGCCTAAACGGTCATAACTTTTTCATCCGAAGTCCGTTTTTTGAGCTTAATAGCTCATTAGAAAGCTCTTGACGAGTACTACGTGACCTCAACTGTTTTTTTCTTAAAGGATACATCTATTTTTAGATAAGCCATTTTGAGGTTGACCTAGTTTGGGACTTGAAAGTCAGGGGGCAAGCATTAAAAAGTTGGGCAAAAGGGAAGGGACTTCAAAGGTGTATATACTCAAGTGCTTGATCATCCAACTGTGAATTGGTCTAATATTGGATTTTTCTAGGTCTAGCAAGGGCAATCAAGGGCAATCGAAGGCAACCAAGGCAAGGCAGTGAAGGGCATAAAGCTTGGGAAGCGCGGCTTCTTGGGCATCAGAGCAACCAGAAAAGCTGACTCGAGGTTGGAAGATTACTCAACCCCCTTAGTCAATTCTTAGCTTAGGCTAAACGGTAGTGTTGTGGATTAACGACGATAGGAACGCCTCAAGTTCAAGAGAGTTAAAATTATCAAGTTCAAGACTAAAGTAAAGGTGTGTGTGACGAAAACCTGAAGGAAAGAACATAAGTCTGACGGAACGAGAACTCAAAATTATAACGGAAAGTCGAATTCCTGACGCGAACATTAAGACAAGAACTTAAAGACCTTTAAAAAGAAACAAGAAGTTAATAACAGAGAATCATTGACGATCTGAGCGAGTACTGAGTGTGCAAGGAAGAAAATTAATGAACTTTAGATCGGGCAAACATATAGGTAAGTCAGACCGATGAAGCCTTAGATCATCAGAGGCAAGTGTAAGAACTACTGCACGATCCTGGGCTCAGCAATTGAATAGTAATTATCCCTACGAGAGCTCAGATACTAGTGATTCAGAAATGGCATTTAGCACAGAAAGACCAGAAGGAGGGTCGAATGTAGCCTATTTAGAAAAGCCAGAAGGACCCTATAGGACACAACTAGAGTTTCTCCGAACCAACCGATTAGGTGCTCGCATCTATGAGGATGGTTTGCGAAGGCAAGTGGTGCAAATGCACAACCCCGATCAACCCATCGGATTGGAACATCCAGTGGTGAAATTCGAGAGAGACGCTGTTGACCTAAGCTTCGACTTAGGGACTTGCGGAGAAGGAGACTATACCTCAATCCCCTCACAAGTGCATATAGTGGGGATACACGCTTTTAATTATCAATCCAAAGAGTATGCAAACCTAGCCGAGTGTATGAAGACACGCAATCACGTAATGGTCAATGCAAATGAACTACTCAAGAATGAAAATGAGGTAATTGCTTATCCTAACAAGCTTCAACAGTAGGTCAAGACGAAACGATACTTGGTGCAGCAGCCGTCAGTATTTTGGACTTTTCGCTTAGCTCCGAGCTCCAAACATAGCGAATAGCATATGCGTTTCGAAGCTCTCGAGAAGACGCATCCAATGGCAGTGGTTTCACTCGATTCCGACGCTCCTACCTCAAGTTATGACAGAAATACTGATTCGCGAAAATACTCTCCTACGCTTCAGCACTTCCTACACCTCGCACACACCTCTCCTACAGCAAAGAAACACTCTCAAGGATAGACAACACTCACAAGCACTCTTTCCAAGCAATACACATGCATACAAGCTCACGAAGAAGAAGATGAAGAGGGAAGAAGACACAAATTCGAATTTCTCTGCTCTCTATTCTCACAATGGCAAAAAGTCTTCTACAAAGAGTCACATTTGACTTATATACTAGTGCCCTAAAAATGGTCCTTTCACACAAGTGACCGGCACTTTATTCACTAAGAGCTAATTTCCTACTATTTTACATGGGTAAGCTTCTATTCTTCTGTGGGAATGCATCTAGAGGACTCCTCTAGTGCCTTTACAAAGGGAAATATATTACAAAAATGGATATGTTACAAAAATATGTGGTCCAAATCGGAAAAATTTTGGGGCCCGTCTTTTTTCTCTGCTTTGTGCGCTCTTTGGCTCTGCAACACTCTCCCCCTCTTCGCCTCTGTCGTCCCTTGACAGACTTTGCTTCACGCACGCGCCCTTGACAGACTTTGCTTCGCGCACGCGCCCAGTGGTCAGTGTTGTCTGATTCTTGATCTTGCATTACGTTTTAGAGGCGCTTCTGGTTTGTCCTGATTGCACACATTGGACCTGGTTGATTCGGTTTGCCACGCACGCCATTAGTGCACATATGCGGATGTAGCTCGTAAGCCTTGATCTGAAACCTCTGCCACTCAAGAGGTTGAAGCATCCACATAAGTGATACATGTTGGCCCTGATTCCTTCTTCCGGCTGCGTGCTTTTCCTTGGTGTGTGCGCCCCTGCGGGGCTTCCTGCAGAGATGCATCTTCAGATTTGTCTTTTAGTGAAGCTGTTTCTTTCGTTGCTTTCTTTTTTTTCTCTTCTTACTCGTCTCGCCCTCGACACTGCCCCCCTCCTGAACTCTGTCGTCCCCGACAGGCTTTGATAAGCGCCGGGCATATGTTCTGTATACTTGTTGCTCTGTATCATTTAGCAGATTGGCTTCACGTATCATGATTTGTTTCCATTGTTCAGCTTTTACTCCATCGTTGGGCGGTTGTCGGTGATCTGCGAAGAAGCTTAATTCGTATGCCACAAGTCTGGCATTCAGATTGGATGACATTTTCAAAAATATCTCTGAATCTATTTCAAAAAATCCTGTAAAAAATGCTTCTTCAAATGTTTGCATGTACGGACTTGGCAAAAACATGAGTCTAGAATAATATGCCATTATTGTGGGGCGGCTCGGCATTACTGATAAATCGAAAATAAGTATATCGGTGCCTTGATTAATGCCGATGAAGTTCAGAAATGTATACGCTGCATGTTTGAAGACCTTCAAAACTGTAAGTAGCATACTAAGTATTTTATTTGTCATCTTAACTGCTAAGTCTGGTACAGTCGCATAGTTTTGTAGCCAAAATTCTATTGTTTTGATCATATAATCTTCTGTTGGCAAATAGTTATGTGGCGGGCTAGGTAACATCGGATAGTTTAGCCACTGTTTATTAATAGTGCCGCTGCGTTGTAAATCCAAAAATTCTTTGGTATCCCTTCTTCGTGGTATTGGACAAAACGAAGGGTTTACCTGTAATAAGTAAGGTGCGGCTTGCCAGTGCACCCGTAGTGTGGGATGTTTCTCCAAAAATTTTCTCCTCCACACCGGCTGTGCAGCTTCGAACTCTGCTTGAGTGTACATGAATATGTCATTCTTGAAATTGAGCTGCTCATCTGGACTTTTGTGTGTAATTTTCTTTATATATTGCCTTGTTTTCTCTTTCAACAGTCCATATGGAATGTTGAAAGGCTTGATGATCTTTTCCAAGTCTTTACCTTTGATTTTGGCTTCCTTCATGATCTTGATGACTTCATTCTCAAAATTTTCCGTCAATCGGGACACCACTAGTGCCCGTTCCTTCTGACTTATTTCTGCAGTGTATGGCATTGGATGATCATCATGCATATCCGCCATCTGCTCATGTATTGGAGAATGATAGATCGGTTGAGATAGAGGGCTTACCTCTACCTCGTCAGTAGGATGTTCTTTTTCTGGCACTACTGATGTCCCGATCGGTTCTGTGTCTTTCTTCTTATTCTTTAGCTTCTCAATGCATTCGTCTTTTTCCTTTATCTGTTGTATGGCTTCCCCGAGTTTTTCTTTGGTGGCTAGGAGCTCTTTACCTATGTCAGCTACATGATCCATGTTTTCACTGTAGCTCTGTACGAGTTTTGCCTGTGCTGAATTCAGCTGCCTTTTGAGCTCACTTATTTCCTGATTGTGCTTACGTTCTTCTTCTTCTCTTACTGCACGCTCTTGTTTTAGCAAAGCTTCATATTGTGCGAGTTGATCTCTTAATTCATCTTCTTTACTTTCAGTTGATTCCTGTTGCTTTATTGGTTGGTCATATAACAATGATTTTGTCAAATCTTTATTTCTGTTGCGTAAAGTATCATTCTCATCCAGATATAACTTTAACTGTGTTTCTAGTAGAGTACTTCTAGTCTTCATTCTGTCTTTTTCTGCTGCATTAGCATCATATAATTTCTGTATGTCTTCGAGCTGTTTTTGCAGTTGGTGATGCTGAGTGCTTAATGATTCGTATTGTGTTTGTGTTTCTAACAGCTCAGTGCTTTTGGTGGCTATCTCTTTTTGTACCTGGATTAATTGTGCAGACAACTGTTCACTCATAACTTGAAACTGATTCTTTTCTTTCATGGCTTTGTCATAGTCTGCATCTATGTCCATCATTTGTTGTTGCGTATCCATGGCTGTCTGGATCATTTGCTTTACTACCGGTTTTAATTGAGTCACATCCACATTGAGCCATGTTTTAGGTATTGTGGGTTCTTCTCCAGTAGTCACGTCCTTGCCTTGAGCAATGTGTAAGGTAGTATCATGGGGCTGCCTGATCTGAAGCTGGATCCTTGGCTGATGGAGAGTGTTAATCTCCAAAAGAACAAATTAACCTTGAAGTTAGATCACCTCTATATCAAGGTTAACCTTAGACTCCACCAAACTTAGAGATCATTCACCAAATTATCAGAAATATTGAAAGTTCTGAAAAATTCAACTTCTCTGAAAAGTCTGCTGTAGATTAGTCACTCATTGACTAATCAATCCTGTAAAGTTTTTGATAAAACTTTGCACAACACTTCGCCTTAAGGTTCCGCAACTTTGCCAAGTTAAATCTCTCAAAAAGATTAAGTACACTCTGAGAAATGTGTGAAACACTTTACCTATGTCTGAAAGTGCTTCTCTGCAATGGCGACTTTGACACCTGCAACTTCTTAGCATTGGTTCTCCCAACTCTGAACCCGTTTGATCAAGATCTTCTAGCCATAGATGGCTTACCTTCCAACTTAAATTTTAAGCTCTCATTTGTGTAAAACTTTACACTGTGGACTGAGCACTGACCATTTCTTTGAAGATGAAATGTGCGCCAGATTTCTCGACTCTTAGAACATTTTCACATATGAATGTTCCTAAGCAAAATTCTCACAACCTGATTGAAATTAAACTCTCAAATTCTAGCCATAGATAGATTAGCTATGGACTTAGATACGTGCAGAAAGATTCTTCAAAAGATTAAGCACAGAAGGAGAATGGGAGAGAAGATCGACGCGCAGAATTCTACTAAATTTTCTTCTTCATTACTTTTCACACATATGGTTGATGATACATACAATGTTCATCACTTCTTCACCTATTCTTCTCTATCTGATCTATATCACTCTCTCTACTTATGAATACGTATCTGTAGATATATATACGAGTCTAACTCGTCATCCTTTTTCAAAATACATTGAACTATTTACAAGAGTAATATACAAAAGAAACATTTCTGATTCCATTTTCTTCCTCTGAAAGTAATCTTCATTCTTCCATATGTCTTCTCACTTTGATCTTCATAGAATCACTATTGATGATTGTTCTACTCCAACAGCTCCCCCTCAATCTTCAATTGTGATTACCTGTATCTTCTTTATTCCTGCCATATCTTTAAACCTCTGCAATTTAGGTCCATCCAAACTTTTAGTCATCATATCTGCAAGTTGATCTTTTGTAGGGGTGTGTATAACTTCAATTTCCTTCTCAATGACCTTCTCTCTCAGAAAATGATATTGTATTTCAATATGCTTAGTTCTAGCATGAAATACAGGATTAGCTGCCAAGTATAATGAACTCATATTGTCTCCACAAATAATAGGAGTACTCTGAATCACATCAAACCCTTTCAAAAGTGTCTTTAGCCATATTACCTCTTTTGCAGCTTCCACCATACCTTTATATTCTGCTTCTGTAGATGACAAAGCAACTGTATGTTGCTTCTTGGAACACCATGAAATCAATTTGTCTCCTACATAGCACAAGTATCCATGTGTTGATCTTCTATCATCAACATTACCTGCCCAATCTGCATCACTATATATCTTGATTCTTGTATCTGAAGTAAACCCATAGTACAACCCTTCTTTGAGTGTACCCTTGATGTACCTAAGTACTCTTTGTCCTGCAATCCAATGTTTCTTTCTAGGACAATGCATGAATTGTGAAAGCACACCAACTGCATATGATAAGTCAGGCCTTGTCAATGTAGCATAAATCAAGCTACCAACCAAACTTTGATAGAGTTTCATATTTCTGAACTCTTCTCCTCCAAACCTAGACAATTTATGGTTCACTTCCAAAGGTGTAGGTGCAACCCTGCAATCTTCCATTTTAAACTTGGTTAGCAAATTTTTAAGATACCTTTCTTGGGTCACATATACTCCATGTTGAGTATAAGAGATCTCCATTCCCAAGAAGAATGATAGGTTCCCCAAATCACTGATTTTGAACTCTTTCTCCATCTGCTTTTTGATCATTTGTATCCCCTTATCATCTGTTCCTGTAAGTATTATGTCATCAACATAAATACACACATAAATGAACCCATCTTCACTTGCTTTGACTAGCAAGCTACTATCTGCCTTTGATGCTTGAAAACCAAGATCATTCAAGAATTTTACAAGCCTATAATTCCAAGCCCTTGGGGCTTGCTTCAACCCATACAAAGCTCTCTTGAGCTTACATACATAATTTGGACTCACTTGATCTTTGAACCCATCTGGTTGCTCCATGTAGACTTCATCTGAAATGTAACCATTCAAGAAAGCATTTTTAACATCTAATTGAGACAACTTCCAACCTTTACAAGCAGCAATTGCAATGAGTGTCCTGATGGTTGTCATCTTTGCCACAGGACTATAGGTCTCATCATAGTCCACTCCATATGTCTGTGCATACCCTTTCACAACAAGTCTAGCTTTGTACCTAGACACACTTCCATCTGCAAATCTCTTTGTTTTGTAAACCCACTTACATCCAATAATCTTTTGACTATTAGGTTTAGGAACCAAATCCCATGTTTGATTCTCTATCAATGCATCATACTCCTCTTGCATAGCATCTTCCCAATTCTTCTTCCCTTTGGCTTCTTCATATGTAGAAGGGTCTTCATCTGCTTTTACCAAATAAGCATAATCTTTAGTACTCAAGAATGAAGTGTCATAGCTATACCTTGTAGGTTGCCATTTGTGCCTAGATGATCTCCTAACTTCTGCACTTCTTGAGGTCTCTGGTTCATCACATTCTGGATCAAACCTTGGCCTCTCTTCAACTTCAATCTGCACTTCATTACTCTCACTTTCATCAAGTAATTGAATCTTTGCTTTACCTTTCCTTTGTTCCACTACTTCTTCATCATCTGCATGTACATTATATTTACCTGCATACCAAGTACCTTGCTCATCAAATGTAACATCCTTGGATACAATAAATTGCTTTGTGGATGGACTCCACAACCTGTATCCCATTTGCTTATCATCATAACCAATGAATACATACTTCTCTGCCTTAGGCTCCAACTTATGCCTCAATTGAGATGGCACATATGCATATGCCAAGCATCCAAATATTCTGCAATGATCCAAGGTAGGTTTCTTACCCCACCAAGCTTCATATGGTGTCATACCCTGCAAAGCTTTACAAGGAAATCTATTAACCAAATATGTAGCTGTATTAACAGCCTCAGCCCACAAATAATTTGGGCAATTCTTCTCTTTCATCATGGACCTTGCAAACTCAACAAGAGTCCTATTTCTTCTTTCTGCTACCCCATTTTGTTGAGGAGAGTACCTGCAAGTAACTTCTCTCTTTATACCTGCATTCCACAAATAATCATTGAACTCATTTGAAAAATACTCTCCCCCTCCATCTGACCTTAGTCTCTTCAATTTTTGACCTGTAATTCTTTCTGCATATGCATGATAGTGTTTAAATGTATTAAACACTTCTGACTTTTCCTTAATCACATAAATTGTGATCCACCTGGTAGCATCATCAACATATATGACATAATATCTTGAACCATTTATACTAAAGTCCTTTGAAGGACCCCACACATCTGTATGCACCAATTCAAGTCTTTCTGAGTACATAAATCCATGCTTGGAATAGGATTGCTTATGAGCCTTACCTAATTGACATGCCTCACATCTGTATGTCATGTGTTGACCTGCAATGTTAGGCATTCCAAGCACTGAATCATTGTTAATCATTTCTTTAATACCTCTTTCATTAAAGTGTCCAAGTCTTTTGTGCCAAAGATCCAACTCTGACACCTTTTGCTCTCCATATGTGAACATAGCATGTCCAACATTTCCTTGTACCTTCAATGTGAAAAGCCTTCCTTCTTTCTTTCCTGCAATAACTTGTTTATACCCTTGACTAGGGTCTTCCACATAAACTCCATCATTGGTAAACCTTACCTCATAACCTTTTTCCACAATTTGACCTACACTGATCAAATTCTTTGGAATTGTGGGAACATAGAGTACCTTACTCAGAAGAGTGCTCCCATCCTTAGCTTTGACTGAACCAATTGACTTTACCTTATGCTTTGTATTATCACCTGTCTGCACTGTATGATTAATTGCATTGTGATCTAGGTCAGTCATCAAAGCAATATTTCCACTCAAATGATTACTACATCCTGAATCAATATAAAACACTCTCATGTCTTCATGTGAAGTTTCACATGTATTCATAATGAGAGTCGAATCCTCCTTTTGATCTGATGCATAGTTGTAGTAGGTGTTATTATAGGATTGATTTTGGAAGCTTCTTCCTCCACCTCTTCCAAAAGAATTCCTACCACCTCTACCTCTGAAATTTCCTCTCTGAAATCTACCACCTCTTGCTCTTTGATTAAAGTTCTGATAATTACCATTGTTTTGATTATTGTGCCAACAATCATGAGATAGATGATTGGTCTTACCACATATCCAACAAGCTCTTGCATTATCTTTGTTGTTTCTGCCTCTTCCTCTACTTCTGCCATTTCCTCTTCCTCTTATGAAGTTTGCTTGGTTTGATGTACCTTCTTCTTCACCTGATTGTTGCTTCCCTTTGTTGGCTTTCTTCTTGTCTTTAGAATACATTGCATGACCTGCACTCTTATCAACATCTCCTTTGACATCATTCTCAAAAGTTAGCATATGACCTAACAATTGATTCAAATCAGGAGTAAAATGATCTAATGAAAGTTCTGTAGATAAAATGAAAGGCTTCCACTTCTCATCTCCTCTTAGCCCTGTGAGTATTTGTCTTACCAATTTGTCTTCTTCAATATCTTCATCAACTGCACCTAAAGAGTCTGCAATATCCTTCATTTTTGTCACATAATCAGAGATTGATTGTGAGGCCTTCTTCTTGAAGGTAGTAAATTCTGCCCATAGTGAAGCCTTCCTTGATTTGGTTGTATTTTGGAAATGCTCTTCCAAAGCATTCCAAATGTCACAAGCACTCTCAAGTCCTCTAATGTGAGGAAGCAAATAGTCATTGACTGCCATGTAGATGATGCTTCTTGCTTGAGCATCCTTCTTCATCCAATTCTTCAAGTCTGCAAGCTCCTCCCTAGTTGGAACACTAGGATCTCTGAATTCTGGCTTTTCTTCATCTCCTGTGATGTATCCTATCAGATCTTTGATCATAAGGTGAGCTTCCATCCTCATAGACCATGCAGGATAGTTCTCTCTATCCAACTTTTCAATTTGGAGACTATCTCCCATCTTTACTTCACCTGTAGCTTCAAATCTTTAACCTTTACAGATAATAAGTGTACCTTTACTTCGAATGTTGCTCCTTCTGATCCTTTTGATACTCTTTGTATGTCTTCCTTCAAGTTTTCTTCAATCTTTACCCTTCTGCACCTTCAAAATGTAAAATTTTGTATTTCTGCAATAGTCGGAGTCTTCTTCACTTCAATTTTGACACAACCTGCTCTGATACCACTGATGGAGAGTGTTAATCTCCAAAAGAACAAATTAACCTTGAAGTTAGATCACCTCTATATCAAGGTTAACCTTAGACTCCACCAAACTTAGAGATCATTCACCAAATTATCAGAAATATTGAAAGTTCTGAAAAATTCAACTTCTCTGAAAAGTCTGCTGTAGATTAGTCACTCATTGACTAATCAATCCTGTAAAGTTTTTGATAAAACTTTGCACAACACTTCGCCTTAAGGTTGCGCAACTTTGCCAAGTTAAATCTCTCAAAAAGATTAAGTACACTCTGAGAAATGTGTGAAACACTTTACCTATGTCTGAAAGTGCTTCTCTGCAATGGCGACTTTGACACCTGCAACTTCTTAGCATTGGTTCTCCCAACTCTGAACCCGTTTGATCAAGATCTTCTAGCCATAGATGGCTTACCTTCCAACTTAAATTTTAAGCTCTCATTTGTGTAAAACTTTACACTGTGGACTGAGCACTGACCATTTCTTTGAAGATGAAATGTGCGCCAGATTTCTCGACTCTTAGAACATTTTCACATATGAATGTTCCTAAGCAAAATTCTCACAACCTGATTGAAATTAAACTCTCAAATTCTAGCCATAGATAGATTAGCTATGGACTTAGATACATGCAGAAAGATTCTTCAAAAGATTAAGCACAGAAGGAGAATGGGAGAGAAGATCGACGCGCAGAATTCTACTAAATTTTCTTCTTCATTACTTTTCACACATATGGTTGATGATACATACAATGTTCATCACTTCTTCACCTATTCTTCTCTATCTGATCTATATCACTCTCTCTACTTATGAATACGTATCTGTAGATATATATACGAGTCTAACTCGTCATCCTTTTTCAAAATACATTGAACTATTTACAAGAGTAATATACAAAAGAAACATTTCTGATTCCATTTTCTTCCTCTGAAAGTAATCTTCATTCTTCCATATGTCTTCTCACTTTGATCTTCATAGAATCACTATTGATGATTGTTCTACTCCAACATTGGCTCAGCCCCCATGTTTTCATCCTGTGCTTGAGGTGTGTCATCAGGCACCTCGATTATGGTTTCTTGTTGGAGCTCTCCCGTTTCCTTATTCTTTGGGGTTTGTTCTTCCTCTTTAATAGGTGCTTTGACATGTGTAACCCCAGTAGTCGTATCTTCTTTGATGCTGATTTTTGTATTGTCATTCAATTGAATGACGTGCTCCTGTTCCTGAGCATCATCCACCTTCTTTTCTTTTTCCTTTTGGTTGTCCGGTGTCACTTCCACTTGATCAATTTCTTGTCCTTCTTCTTCATATGTTTCTGTCCTGATATCAGTATCTAGCGTGTCTTTCTCAGGACTGGATTCCGTATTCGTACTAGAGTCATCAATGCCCAATTCTTGATATCTTCCAGGTTGTCTCGGAGTCTTTTCTGTACTCTGTGTTGATTTTACTTGACTCGCTTGTCGGTAATGATGTCCTTGGACATTTAGATTCACTTGCCCTTGCATATACTGGTGTGTTTGTTCGAGGGCAGCAGACAAATCTCTTTTTGAAATCGGCATTTGAGCCGTCGTGATCTTAGGCAAGAGATGCGTTCTCTTAGACTGAGGTGTTGTTTGGGCTTCCTCTTCTCGCAAGCGTTTCGTGCCCCTCATGGGCTTCTGTGTGCTGGTTCTAGCCTCTTCCACCACAACTACTGCTTTCTTCTTCTTAGGGACAGAAGCGGATTTTGCATACCTTGCTAGCCCTTCTGCTGTCGGCATCTCCCGTAGGCAGTGTTTCATGTCTAGGGCTTCATATATCAATAAAGTTAAAGCTGAACCACCGTTCAGGAACTTCTTTTGCCCCCATTTCTTCTGAGCTTCAAACAATCGCTCTTGTACGTAACCTGTGAGATTCACTTTGTTTCCTATCTGTCGCATGGCATGGGAGAGTAACTGAACTACTATCTTCTGAGGTGCAGTGTATCTGTTCATGCCAGGAAAACAAAAGTGTTGGTGTACCAAACGTACTGCATCTTCAATATCTATTCTGTTAATCTCCAGGAATGATCTTTTCTTGGGGTCATGGCATTCCTCCTTAACATTAGTAATTCCTTCTTGATTCCAACCAAAGGCTTTATTGATCAATTCATGAGTGAATTGAATTGTCTTCCATGTGCCTACTTTGTCCAAAACCTTTGCTTCTGGAACCGAAATCTTTGTGGCAGCCGGCTGCATGGTATTCATTACCTGCGTACATCTTTGGAAGTCTGGTACGCATATAGGTATCTTCAAAAATGCTTCAATGCCAGCTTGAGTCCACCCTTCCTCGATATGTGGTAACCCTTGTATTATGGTCTTGAAATCTTGTGACATGATGGGGAAATAGTGGTCCCTGTCCATAATCTTGATGGTTGCCATGAATAGAAGTTCCGAGATAGGTTGGTCATCTCGAAACCAATGTCCTCTGACCTTGGTTATTGACCCCAATGGAAGAAGTAGTTCCTCTTCCTGCTGTGTAGCTTCTGAGTCAGAAGATGTCATCTGCACTCAATATAGAGGATGAATTAGTATCCACATGTTTTTTCAGAAATCCTCCTCCATATGTTGATTAATAATTCGCTGTTGCTCCGAGTGCATGGTGCCGTCCCTTTCCCGTGGGTGTGAGAAAGGTAATACCTGAATTTTTTTTTCAAGTATTTTTATATTTCTTGCTGAAAAGAAAACATAAAAGTTAGTACATAGCCGAAGCGGTTAGTGAATTTTTTTGGGGTAATATTTTAAGTATGTACAAGTGCTCTCCTATTTCCAAAGGGAAAATGTGCATGACTATCCGAAAGTAGAAGAAGGATGTGCCGAATGCTTGGCCTTGTAATGTGGCCCTATCATGCATACTTTGGATCTTGGCAACTCCTCATGTGTGCAATTGGAAGTAGTTGCACGATGTATGCAGCTTGTCTTGTCTTTCGGCACCCATACTTGCTTCACTTGGGGGGAATGTACTGTATTCTCCACCTTTTTGATGATTGCGGTTCTTCTTCGGTAGTATGTCTGCTGATTCTGTTGTGGAAATCTCAGGTTGGTTTGTATTGCATTTGTGGATTCCTTCTTCCTCCAATATGTCCTCTTTCTCGGCTGATGTGCTTGTTGAACCTGTTGAGTATGATAGCTCTTCTGAGGATGTTCCTTGTTTGGGATGGTCGTCCTTTGGGTACATGACTTTGGGATCCAAATCTTTGTCCGATCAGGTTGTGCAGTTATCAGTTTCTTTGGGATCCATATGCTATTGAGTCGTGGTTGCCTGAAGTGTTCGAAATTCTTTGTCTTCTTCTTTGATTCGACATGCCGATGTTGAAGACTTGTCTGTTGCTGAAGATAGGCCCTCTTTTGGTCCTTCCTTATCCAAGCTAGTGTAGAATGTGGAATGGGGTACATTAGCACAGGTGTAGACTTCAACTCTTGCAAAGTGGTATTCGTTCCTGTGCCTTGTGGCTCTCTGGGCTTGATTTCATGTTCTTGTGTACTCTCGTGACTCTCTCTACTCAAAGATGGATTGCACACAGGACTCACTGTATTTTCACATGAAATACTTGACGATGGGGTTCCCATGTTGCTAGTGAACATACACTCATGACTTTGTTCGTTAGGATGGACTTCTGGCTCTATAATAGCAGCTTTGGGTGGTCGTTCGTCTAGCAAACTAAATACCTCACGAGGTCCTATTCTGGCAGATATGTATCCTAACGCCAATTGAATGGTTACCTCATATTCGTAGATCCAATCTTGGCCTAACACCACATCTTCAAGCAGATCTTGGTCCTGACACACTAAGAGTCTCTGCTCCATAGTGTTATTGCCCATATGTAAAGGTAAGGTGATCTCGCCTATGCATTGAGTGACTTTGCCTCCTATTCCAATTAGCTGTGCCTTCGATGGCCGTATCTCCTCTTTAAGTGTCTGAGACAAAGAAAATCTAATGCAGCTTATTGCTGCTCCTGTGTCTATAAGAGCATCCACTAAGTGGTACTCCTTTCGTCCTGCTCCCAGATTCAAATAAGGCTGTCTTCTTTGTTGTCCGGAGTTCTCAGTGGCTCTAAAATTAGCCATTGGGATGAGTTCTTCTCCTACTCGATATCTCTCGTCTCTTTCTCTCATCCACTTTTTCCGTTTTCTGATACGTTCTAGGGCTTCCTGTCTAGCTTCTTCTCGTATGCGTTCTTCTTCCTTTTTCCTACTCTGAGCTCCTAAGAGTCGTGCTAGCATTTGATCCGTTAGAGGCTCCATGAATCTTTTCACTCTGCATCCACTGATGTAGTTGGGAAGAATATCTCCGTCTAGTGTGGCGAGATTGACTGCACCACTAGTAGAGATTCGATTTATAATCATGGGTCCATATCCACGTTTCTGTAGTTTCTTTGCGTGCTGTTTGAGGGTGTATACTAGGACTAAATCGCCTTCTTTCAGTCCCTTGTCTTTTATATGTGCATCATAATAAGCCTTTTGTCTCCGTTTGGCAGCATAAATGCCCGCTACCGCTTGCAATCTAGTCTCGTGCAGCTTTTCAATTTGATCTAATTGCTGAGATAATTCATGACCGTTCCACTCATATTGCTGGGCCACTTTCAGTGTAGGTACTAAGAAGTCAATTGGCAAAATGGCATTCTGCCCATATACTAGGTTGAAAGGCGTAGTTCCAATGGCCGTTTTATATGCCACTCGGAAGGCCCAAATTGCGTGATGCAATTGTTTGTCCCAATCTGACCTTCCATTATTGACAATCTTTGTCAATACCGTACAAAGTACTTTGTTGGAACTTTCAGCCTGTCCATTAGCTTGAGGATGGTATGGGGCTGATTTTTTATGAATCACTAAGAATTCATTCATTAGCGATTCAATGACTTCGTTTAGGAAATGAGTCCCTCGATCACTCACTATCTCGATCGGTAGTCCAAAGCGTGTGAAAATGTGCTCAAAGAGAAATTTTGCTGTGGTTTGAGCATCATTCTTTCTAGTGGCTTTTGCCTCTACCCACTTAGTCAGGTAGTCGGTGGCTACTATGATGTACTCCGCATGTGATCCTTTCGGCGGTGGATTGATAGGTCCTATGAAATCAATACCCCACTTGGTAAATGCTCTCGCACAAACCATGGGCCTTAAAGGCATGTCGTCTCTTCTAATGGGATATTTTGCTCTCTGGCATGTTTCGCAACTTTTTACATATGTTTCCGCATCCATATGTAGAGTTGGCCACCACAGTCCTGCAAAGAGAATCATCTTGACCGTTCTGTCTGCTGAGAAATGTCCTCCCGCAGCTCCTGCATGTGCCATTTCTAATACAGAGAGATATTCATTTTCATGAATGCACAATCTTAGCTGGTTATCCTTCCCGCGTTTAAAGAGTTGTTTTCCTAGGATGACGTAGTCCTTGCTCTGTTCTTCAAGAGCACGTTTTCTTGCTAGGGTAGCTCCATCAGGGTACTCTCGAGTTTTCAAGAACTTTACTAAAGGCATGCTCCACCTTGGTGCTATTGTAGAATAGCATAACGTAGAGTTCTCATCTGGGATTTGTTCTTGACAGGTTTGACAGGTTGACACATAATTATGTGCATCTCGTTGCATGGTTGGCCAATATATGCCAAATCTCTTGAGTGTTTGCCATGTTCCAATTGCGTTCAAGTGAGTGTTCCATTGATTTATGTGCGCTTTCTGAAGCCACATGTTTTGTTCATCTTCTTCCACGCATCTCATCAGTAGTCCGCTTGAATCCTGGTGGTATAAACTTCCAGCAATAATGTGAAGGTTTTTAGTCCTCCAAAGATCTTGCTTTCGGTTTGGCGTGATCCCATCTTTAGGTCCATGTGTAAGTATAGGGATCAACTTTTCGGCCCATTGAGGACATACTTCTAGGTTAAAAAGATAGGTGTCTGGCAGATCATCAGGAACTCCGCTAGGTGGCTCTCCGTGTTTTAACCTAGAAAGGTGGTCTGCTCTCACATGCGTGTTTCCTTTTTTGACTATTACCTCAAAGTCAAACTCCATTAGTAACAAGAACCATCGTACCAACCTTCCCGTGCTACAAGGTTTATTGACCAAATACAACAAAGCTTGATGGTCTATGAAGAATTTGAATTTGTTGGCTAAGAGGTAATGTCTAAACTTCTTTACTGCATAAACCATTCCTAAGCCCTCTCTTTCTGTAGTCGTGTAATTTCTTTCGGCTTGGTTTAATTGTCTACTCGCATAAGCGATTGGATGGTCAAGCTTTCCTTCATCCGCCGGTTGAGCTAGGATACATCCAATTGCATAGTTCGAAGCATCAACATGAATATGAAAAGGCTTACTCCAGTTGGGTGATTTTAGAATTGGGGCTGTACTCAGCCTCTTTTTAAGCTCGTTGAAGGCCTTCTCACACTCGTCTGTCCAAGTGAACTGAGTCAATAGACCGTATAAGGGCTTAGCTATTATGGCATACATGTGAATAAACCTACGGTAATATCCACAATGTCCCATAAAGGCTTGTACTTCCTTTACATTTTTGGGTCTTGGTAAGTCCAATATGACTTTAATCTTGTCCTCATCCGTAGATATCCCATTTCTTGAGACTATGTGTCCTAGTATTTTTCCTTGTCTTACCATGAAGACACATTTTTCTGGGTTTAAGCAGACTCTATACTGCCTACATTTGTTGAATATCTTCCTTAATTCCGGTATGTGATCGGGTCTTTGATTGGAGTATGTGCAAAGATCATCCACATACACTTCCATGCTTTTTTTCAAAAATTCCTTGAAAATGTGACACATTAATCGTTGGAAGGTAGCCGGTGCATTAGTGAGTCCAAAGGGCATCACTCTGAATGCATACACACCCCATTCAGTGGCAAATGCTGTCTTGTGTTGGTCCTCAGTCGCAATAGCCACCTGATTGTATCCGGAGAAACCATCTAGGAAGCTATAGACCTCTTTACCTGCTACCCTCTCCAATAGATGATCCGTAATCGGTAATGGGTAGCTATCACGTCTGGTGGCTGCATTCACCTTCTTTAGATTTATGCACACTCTCAATTTTCCATTTTTCTTGGGCACTACCACTAATGGCGATACCCATTCTGTGTGTTCTATCTCGTATATGAATCCAGCATCCAACAACTTATCTATCTCTTCCTTTATCTTGGCTGAATACACGTCATTATAAGTATAAGGTCTCTGTTTGGAAGGTTTGGCTTCGGATGTCATGGAGATTCTATGCGCACATATAGATGGATCTACTCCTTTTAAATCCTTATAGGTCCAAGCAAAGACATCCCGATATTCTCTTATGAGTCGAATTAACTCTTGCTCTTCTTCCGCTGAGACATCCTGTCCTATGAAAGTACATCGTTCCTCTCCTCCTTCCATGGTCACAACTATTTTCTTGGTTTGCTCTTTATTATCATATGCTATTCCCGGTTGTGCCTCTCTTTTAGGCATTTGAATAGCAATCTTCCTCTCTTCTACTTCGTATTTTTTGAAATGAGCTGGTACCTCAAAGTGGTCTTGAAGCTTATTATCGTCATCTTCTAACTCCCTTTCAACTTCCAATTTCTTCCTATTGTGTGAGATCCTTATGTTGTTCATTGGCATTGATATCCATGTTGGTGGTACTAATCCCTAGATCCAGGGGTTCTGGTTCCATTTCAATGCTCTCGTAGTCCTCCTTCCAGTCTTTCTCAACTACTTCTCCTTCTTCTGCCTCCTGAAGGACTACCATATACAAACTAACATCATAACCCTCCTCGTCAATACATTCATTCATAGTTACCACTTCTTCGTTTACACAAACATCAAGGGTGGCTAAGATTTCCATCCAACCGTGAGGTTCGAATTCTTCGTCTGGAAATACTTGTGGCATATAAGCTGGATCTTGTACCGATCTCTCTACACCTTGTTTCAGCTGCCAACTTTTTCTTCTCTCTTCTTCCTTTTTTGCAGCTTGGCATATCCATAGATGAGTGTCCTCGTTCATCCAGGATTGGTCACTAGAACCTGCACTATGAATCGATTGATCGTCTTCCTCTTTATGGATTTGATTCCATTGCAGAGGTGGTACATCTTGATATGTGTACGTATGTAGGTTGATCCTAGTGGTGACTCCTGCGTGTTGTAGGTACACTGCATCTTTTCCCCAATCTTGTACGACCTTTAGCTGTCTCATGAATGGCCTTCCCAAGATCATCTCATAGTTGCTCGGCCTTTCAAAGTGACATATTGCTAAAGTATGTTCGAATTCCACTCTGCACGTAGTGAAAACTACTCGTTCCAACAATCCTAAGGGTCTTTCCGTATGTCCATCTGCCATTTGAATTTTCATACGTGTTGGTCTCAATGCTGGTTTTCCCCATTTTTCCCAAATTTCTTTGGTAGCAATGCCAACACCAGCTCCTGAATCTAATATGGCTTTGGTTGTGTAACCCCTATAGGTGATTGGAAGACAAGTATTTCCTTCATCTCCTTCACTAAAGTCTCCTACTTTATCCACTGGAATTCTCACTGTTTTCACTTCGTCATCTACCTCCTTCTTTTCTTCCTTGACTTCCCACTGATTGATTAATTTCTCTTTTAAATGTGGTTTTGCCTTTAACAGTTCCTCGAATGTTAAGGTGCATGGGATTTTCACTTCTCTAAGGCGTTGTCTGATCTCCGATGTTTGAACTGATGGATTCGTTTCTCGTCTCTGTATTGATGGAATGCGATACAATTCTGAGTTGTGCTCGTATTCCCCGGTGTAATTAGGTAGTTCATTTACATCGTCTTCGGCTTCTTTGTCACTTGCATCCATTGGAAAAATCCCTTCTGAATTAAGTTCAGGTATTGAATCCTCTATTTCGTTTTCTGCTTTCAATTCTTCAAAGGGCGGTTCCATTCCCTCTACCTTTTTCCACTTGTCCTCTTGAACTCGCGCCCATAAATCCTTAGTCCAATCTCCTTCTGTTTCAGGGACTATGGATCCTTCCTTTCTCTCAATACCAACTTCATCATCCAGAGGTCTATTTACATTAGCCTTTTCCTGAGTGTTTAGACACTCTTGGAATTTTTCTTCGCAAATTCGGTTGTTTGGTAAAGGTGATGCGGGTTTCTCTAATGTTTGTTGGGCAACTTCTATCAATTTTTTGCAGATTTCCAATCTTTCTTTCTCTAAGTCGCCTCTCGGATACTCTCTCTCATGTTGTTCTATGGTAGGTCCTGCTTTTATTCTCGCCTTGTATGCCTGAATCCACATGGCTAATTCTTCAGGCATTGGGTCTGCTAATACCGATCCTACCTCCTTCTTTTCTTCCTCCATTTTATTTTCTTCTTCCACTTGTGCTTCTTCTGTTGATTTCTGTTTACTCTTTTCATTTCCCTTCTTTTGCAATAACTTTTTTTCTTTTATTCTGTCTCTCCTTTGCTTCCATCTTTGGGATCGTTTACTGGTGATACTTTTTTCTAGTTCTTCGGAGTCTTCTACTCTGTGAGGGATGGGTATATTTCCCTCTTTGTCACTTTGATTATTTTCTTCGGTTTTATCAGGGTTTTCTCTAGCCTTAGCTCTTGTTATGGCTTTTAAAGGTATAGTGTACTCTTTGTCACTCCCTGACGATTCAATTACTTCTATCACGTTAATCTGTACGTTAGATGTGACTTTGTTTGGGTTCTTAGGACAATCTCTGAAAAGATGTTCCTTTCCACAATCGCTAAAGTAACCTTCCCAATTTCGTTGTGGTGGTGGTGGAATTGGCAATGTACATTCTCTGATATAGTGGTCACCTCCACACCTGTAGCATGGTCCTCTAGGTACAGACGGTCTATTCATTGGTCGAGGTGGCATGGTTGCTCTAGGAGCTGTATACATTAATGGTACATAATCTTGCTCGTAGTTGTATGAACTCTCTGGTGTCTCCATGCCATAAGCACATGGGTCGTATTGTTGCCCATATTCCATTGTTGAGCTCTCATAACCTGGGTATGTTCCTTGACTAGGTTCGTAAAATGAGTCATATGGTTCACTACTAGTCAAAGGTGTAGCTGGCACTATGGCCCTTTCTAAGTTTTCCTCTGGTTGCGCTATCTTAACTGGGACAACGTTCTGAGGGTGGGGCGGTTGTTGTCCTAGCACTGGTTGAGGCTGTGTATATCCCTGGTATGCGTATGGTCGTGGCATTGGTGCCTGTGGCTGATATGAGGGATATCTAAAGGCTTCTCCTCCCTGCTGGTTCTGTGGATATCCATATGGTCTCACATAAGGCTGGGTGGGTCTGGTTTGTCTATTGTAAGGGCAGTTCTCGGTGCTATGGTTTGTGTACCTCTGCTCTATACTGCAATACTGTAGTGGTCCGGGAACAGAGGGTCTATGAGGAGCATAGGCAGGTGGTGGGACTACTCCCCTACTACACAAGTGAGAAGGATGATCCCCTCCGCACTGCAGACATCTTCTAAGCATAGGCATTCTCATAGGATTGGTGGGATAATTCCTCTGTCCTTGCATATTCAGTTTTTTTGCTAGCAAGTCGGCAATTTCCTCTACGTTGGTTTTAGGGTTTGATGTGCTACTTGATGACTCTTCACTTTTCACACTACCTTGGGGTATTTTCAAGTCTTCTGCAAGGTTATCCTCTAGGTCTATACATTCCTTCATACACTCTTGCAGAGTTTGAACTCGCTTCACGTACACTAATGACCTCAAGGTTCCGTTTAACAGTCCTTCTAAGAACAATGATACCATTTTATTTTGAGTTGGTCTCTCCTCTACGGGGCATCTATCCACATACTGCTTGAATCTCCTGGCAGCCAATCTGACTGACTCAGTTGGAACCTGTTTGAAGCTGTGGATTAATGACGAAGAATTGTTCTTGATTCTAGACTTGGTAAATTCTTCAATCATTTCTTGATACACTTGATCCATGTTCTGGAAGGTATTTGGATCCAATGGCTGAAACCAGGCCAGGGCTGTGTCTGACAAGGTAAGGCCAAAGGACTCATATTGAATCAGGAAGTCATCTACCTGCTCGGCTCTAACTACTTGTTTAAATTCTGCTATGTGATTATAGGGTTCACTCGAGCCATCATAATGATTTCTCATGCACTTGGCCACTTGAATCGGTCTTAGTCTCCTTCCTGCTTCAGGTTGTCTCGGCATTACAGGGTAATTTGGTCTTCCTATTGGTATGCCTGGTCCTCGTACTACCTGTGGTCTGACTGGAGCATGAACTCCAAGTCTTGGGTCAATGGCTGGTTGTGGCCGATAATTAGGATTAGTGGCAGGCATTGCGAATTGAACATGTGGTCTGACAGGGATCTGGGTTTGTTGAGTTTGTTGTGTTTGTCCCGAATGTTGACTTGAATCATTTTGAGAAGTTCCATGTGGGTTCCCTGAAGTGGTGGCTTGGTCCCTTGGGGGGAACACTGGGATGTTCTGATATTTCAGCTCAGCTCTCTCTAATTCCGTGACTGGCCAATACCTTCTGTGATTTTTGTCCAAATATGTGATGATGGTGGAGAATTCAGGATCTTGTAACTCATAGATGGTAACTGGATTAGGAGTAGCTTCCCAAATTGAGGAATGGGCTCTGAGTAGGTGCTCCATCCCGTTGATCAAATACACATCTATTAGAGTGTCATCCTGGGGAACTAAGTCTCCTCTCCAAACTTTAGTAACTGTTGATCTCCCTCTAGGAGTAGTCACTTGTTCTTCAGTTCCATATCCATTTAAGCTTGAAGTATTATTTTCCTCACCACGCTCATTAATGATTTCAGGGTGTTCGGTGACCACGTATTGAATGTCTTGTTTATCCATGTACAGTCCACTTATGTACTTGACTGCTGGTCTTGGCACTATGTAGGCTTCTGAAGCCTTCCTCAGTCTGGCCACTGATCTGTTTAGACCATCCAAATAGATAGGTATCTCATTGTGGTTAGTGCTCACATATTCTAAGGAAGTTCTGTATTCACCCTCAATGACGGACATCTGGCCAATCATGGGCACAGTGCCTTGCATATCCTCGGAAGCCATGGGGATTTCTCCTTCTGACTCACTGGAGGTCTCAGAATAGTGTGAACGGTTGCTTGGTTCGGCAACACTCCCTACGGAAGAAATTACACTTCTTCGGCTTCCTAGGGTTCTTCCCGATCTCAGGTTCATCCACTTAAGAGCTCTGATCAATTCTTGTCCACCTTTAGTCTCTAGAGTTCTAAGTTATGGTTCAGAAGTCTAGGGAAAACTTAGGCTGGAATGTGACTGAAAGAAAATTTCAAGTCACGATACTTGACTCTCACGACCTCTGAGAAAACGATCGCTGACAGACGATACTTGGGTGAAACGATCGCTGAAAAACGATCTTTCCCTAAACGATCTCTGGCTGGGAACGATACACGACCTCTCAATGAAACGATCTACGACCTCTGACCAAAACGATCGCTCACAAACGATACTTGATCAAAACGATCGCTGGAAAACGATCTTTGACCAAACGATCTCTCGCAAAACGATCTCTGGCAGAAAGCGATACACGACCGACGATCTCTAGTAGAAACGATCGGCGATACTTGGGCTGAATCGACACACGATCTCTCACTAGACGATACACGATACTCGTATATAAACGATCTACGACCTTCACTAAAACGATCGACGATACCTAACTAAAACGATACCGATCTTTGACAAGTGTCGCGATCTCCGCCAAACGATCGACGATCGACGACACCCGTGACAAACGATACACGACCTTTGACAAGTATCGCGATCTTGGGATAACGATACTTGGCAAACGATACGCGATCGACGACCTCTGATCAAAACGATCTCTAGCGAAACGATCTACGACCGCTGTTTGAAACGATCTCTAACGAGACGATCTCTAACGAAACGATCTACGACCTCTGTCCGAAACGATCTACGACCGCTGGGAAATATCGCGATACTCAACCGCAGGAGTAAAACGATACTCGACCGCAGGAGCAAAGCGATACTTGACCCTTTTTCAAATTTTTGTGATATTTTTTGAGATTTGATGTTTCCCCCTTTCTCACCTAGCTCTTCTCTCTTACCCTCACCCACTGTATCAATCAACCAAATACTCTTAACCCCCTGAAGGCCCAAACGACACTCAGTGCAGGTCGTTTTCTTCCTTTCCTAGGTTGAAATACTGGAATTTTTTGAGCAAACAGGTGGTTTAGTTTACCTTGGAAGCTCCCATGTTCTCTTGGTCCCACTCTTTTGCACTGAACTCTTCCCTATTGCTTGCTTTCCTCGAAACGACCGCTGCAACTCTCACGACACTCGACACAGTTCTCCACGATACTTGTTCAACAAGTAACTTGAAAAATGAAAAATTTTTGGCTTTTATACTTGAGAATTACTAGCTTACAGAAAAAGGAAAATTCTTGAACAAACCTAAAGCCTACTCTACTCTCCACTCACTCCTATTCTACTTCTTCTACTTACTTCCCTAATCTATCAACTCACTACACACACTCCAAGAATGAGAAGTAGCAAGTGCGGTTGAAATTGACTTACCAAAGAAGAGAAGATTTCCGCTCCTCCAAGTTCTTCAAAGCAAAAAGCTACTTACCATCACACGAATGCCTCGGTTTGATTCGTCACTCCCCGGCAACGGCGCCAAAAAGTGTGTTGACCTAAGCTTCGACTTAGGGACTTGCGGAGAAGGAGACTATACCTCAATCCCCTCACAAGTGCATATAGTGGGGATACACGCTTTTAATTATCAATCCAAAGAGTATGCAAACCTAGCCGAGTGTATGAAGACACGCAATCACGTAATGGTCAATGCAAATGAACTACTCAAGAATGAAAATGAGGTAATTGCTTATCCTAACAAGCTTCAACAGTAGGTCAAGACGAAACGATACTTGGTGCAGCAGCCGTCAGTATTTTGGACTTTTCTCTTAGCTCCGAGCTCCAAACATAGCGAATAGCATATGCGTTTCGAAGCTCTCAAGAAGACGCATCCAATGGCAGTGGTTTCACTCGATTCCGACGCTCCTACCTCAAGTTATGACAGAAATACTGATTCGCGAAAATACTCTCCTACGCTTCAGCACTTCCTACACCTCGCACACACCTCTCCTACAGCAAAGAAACACTCTCAAGGATAGACAACACTCACAAGCACTCTTTCCAAGCAATACACATGCATACAAGCTCACGAAGAAGAAGATGAAGAGGGAAGAAGACACAAATTCGAATTTCTCTGCTCTCTATTCTCACAATGGCAAAAAGTCTTCTACAAAGAGTCACATTTGACTTATATACTAGTGCCCTAAAAATGGTCCTTTCACACAAGTGACCGGCACTTTATTCACTAAGAGCTAATTTCCTACTATTTTACATGGGTAAGCTTCTATTCTTCTGTGGGAATGCATCTAGAGGACTCCTCTAGTGCCTTTACAAAGGGAAATATATTACAAAAATGGATATGTTACAAAAATATGTGGTCCAAATCGGAAAAATTTTGGGGCCCGTCTTTTTTCTCTGCTTTGTGCGCTCTTTGGCTCTGCAACACTCTCCCCCTCTTCGCCTCTGTCGTCCCTTGACAGACTTTGCTTCACGCACGCGCCCTTGACAGACTTTGCTTCGCGCACGCGCCCAGTGGTTAGTGTTGTCTGATTCTTGATCTTGCATTACGTTTTAGAGGCGCTTCTGGTTTGTCCTGATTGCACACATTGGACCTGGTTGATTCGGTTTGCCACGCACGCCATTAGTGCACATATGCGGATGTAGCTCGTAAGCCTTGATCTGAAACCTCTGCCACTCAAGAGGTTGAAGCATCCACATAAGTGATACATGTTGGCCCTGATTCCTTCTTCCGGCTGCGTGCTTTTCCTTGGTGTGTGCGCCCCTGCGGGGCTTCCTGCAGAGATGCATCTTCAGATTTGTCTTTTAGTGAAGCTGTTTCTTTCGTTGCTTTCTTTTTTTTCTCTTCTTACTCGTCTCGCCCTCGATAGACGCGTACATAGACAAGGAAGGAACGATGTACATCTTAAGTACGCAGCCAAACAATACCAACGAGTTTGGCGTGATTCAACCAGAGACGGAAGCAAAATCTCAAGGAAAGGAACCATTAGAAGAGCCTAGAACACCTAGAGGGAAATCTGTACTGACACGAGTACTAATCCCAGAATGGATCCCTCAGGACAACAGAAGCATAGAGTTGTTTGTAAATAAAGAAACTGATGAAGCCTTTTGGAGATACAAGACCGAAATACTTAGTGAGGTAGGTATCATCACTATATACGAGTTCAAGGACCCGGATACACCTGGAAAGGTTGTATACCTGGATGAGACTTCAGAAAGAGTCTTTGTGGTGCCTGACCGTGCTAAAAACACATACACATGGAGAGGTGAATTGGTATTCCCTCCATCTAGAACAAACATGAATACAAGTCAACAAGGGGCAGGAACATCCTCAGCCCATGGAAATCAAAGAGAGGGAAATAAAGAGAGACCGGAAGTAAGCTTCACTCATCCCATAGGGAGAGATAGAACAACCACGGACACTAATAGAGTAGATAGGCAAAGAGATCATGGAGTACCAGATGGTAGAGATGATTTTCCTCTACCTAGACCACGTGAACACGCAAGAACATTGAGACCCACTCAATTAGTAAAATCAATGAAGAATTATTTTGATGGGACAGGAGATCCCTATGACCATGTCGCAGAATTCAAGCAAGTACTAAGAGCAGAACAAGTTGAAGACATGTTCACGCAATACAATGCATTTGGACTAACGTTAAAGAATACAGCTTTAACCTGGTTCCAACCATTGCAACAAAGGCAATTTAGAGACATCCATCACTTTTTAGAGTCATTCATCACTGAATTCTCTAAAAGTGGGATTAGACATGACACGTCTTCGTTGATTCATAGCTTCAAACAGACCCCTCAGGAAACAGTCAGACTGGCAGGACGTAGGTTTAGACAATATGTTGAACGATGTCCAATGCAAGAGCTACCCTCACAAGCGCAAGTGTCATTGTTTCTAGATGGCTTGTTGAGCTCTAAACTACGCTCCTATGTGTACCTAAAAGAACCCAGAACGCTAGAGCAATGTGTAAGAATTTGTATAGACATTGAGGACAACTTAGGAGACGAGTTGGAACTATCCAAGGTCTATAAGGACTCAGACTGTTCATCTCTAGCATCCACAAAATTGTCTAGCTCTATAGAGGACTTAGCAGAAAAAGTGGCTCAGAAACTAGGAGTTTCTAGTAAACCTAGGGTGCTAACTAACAAGCGTTGTTACACCTGTGGTGGTGATCATATGGCAAATGTGTGTCCCAATGCACCACAACCTCAAGCCAACCCTAGTGGCCAATATTGTACAATTGAGAGAAGATACACGAATCATATGGCTCAGGACTGCCCATACAACAAACAAACCATGAGACAGAACTACCCGCAAGCATATCCGCAGCCAGGTAGGTATCAAGGCCAGAACTACCCATACCAGAACTACAATTGAGAGAAGATACACGAATCATATGGCTCAGGACTGCCCATACAACAAACAAACCGTGAGACAGAACTACCCGCAAGCATATCCGCAGCCAGGTAGGTATCAGCCTTATCACTATAGGCCTCCTCAGAACTACCCATACCAGGCTCAACAGAGACCTCAACCTATCTTAGCTCAGCAGCCACCCCCACCAGCAAATGTCATCTCAGTCAAATACGCTGCTGCAGAAGAGAATCTAAGTAGGGCTTTAGTGCCTTCTTCACCTTTGATCACAGAGAGTGACCCGAATTCGAACAGTTTTGACTCTACGCATGTAGATAGTCCACCCGCATATTACACAGAGTCACCAGAACACGTGGAGACATATCATTACGATAGTCCACCAATGGAACCTAGTTGGGAGCCCGACTATGCTAATGTGATGTACACAAACCCAAATCCACGGCCCCAATTGAGACAACAAAGACCACAGGGCCCTAGAGGACCATGCTTTAGATGCCAAGGAGATCATTTCATAAAGGATTGTCCACATCCCCCGATATCAGGACAGTCACAGTACTATAACATACAAGGCTTTTGTGCCGATTGTGGCAAAGAGCACATAATCAAAGATTGTCCTAAAAATCCCGTTAATGCTTCGAATGTGACACCGATCAACGTGATAGGTATTGTAAATAACGCAGATGGATCTAACCCTACATACGTGCCTATCCAAGCTATAACAAGAGCCCACGCGCTCTTACAGAACCAACAGCTTAATCAAGAGAAAGTAGCCGGAAGTAGTGAAGTTGTAGAATCTAGTAGTAAAAAGACAAAATCTTGGAAAGATTCTAGAGAAAGGATAAAGAGAAAGTGGAGTAAAAAGATAACAGAGTTGGAAGGAAGTTTAAAGGAATCTAGAGCCAAAATCCAAGAATTGAGTTCACAGGAATTGAATCAAGAGAATCCAGCCCAGAAATCAGGATCAGTTTTAGCGGAACCCATACCAGAAAATCTAGACATGATGTTTCGTGCATATCAAGCTAGATTAAGAGAGGGACCTCAGGTAGCTGAAATGAGCAAAAACTACCCTCGAGCTGATCTAGAAATGGAGAGAACTAAACTTTGCATGAAGATGGTAGAACTAGCACAAGCTTTGTTCGAAGCCTCTAGATATCTTAATTGGAATAACATGGCAAAACCGGAACTACATTTTCAAGGACTAATGGAGAGGCTAGAATATTTGATAGAGAGCAAAGAGAAAAAGGATCAGCATAGGAACCCTATTGTCCCAGAGACACAGGAAAGGAATGCACCATCCCTGTCTCAAGTACCCAACACAGAAAGTCAAGACAACCTATCTTCCATACATAGGTACTCACATGAATTTTTGAGAGAAATACAAGAAGAGAAATGGAGAAAGGAACAAGGAACCCATCCTCCTATTCAAGAAATAGATGACTTGCAGGAACAATTTCCCCAAGACATTCCCTCTATATACGATGATGTAGAGGAAGAACAACGAAGTGAACGCACAAGATTTGAATCTAATTCTTTACAAGAATTACCTCAGTTCACAGGACCTTGGGAAGCAAAGTATATTAGTATGAGAGCACCCACGATAATGGTGAGGAATGAAGAATCAGTAATCCCTAGAAACACGGAAGTGATCAAGAATACCAAAGTACAATGTAACCTTACTCTGGAGGAGTTATTAAAGGTAAAACCAGAATTGTGGAAACATGTAGCAAATCAATTCCCTGAGCTTGCTACTACTCCCTCACAAATAGGATCACAAAATAAGGTACCAGAGATACCGGTAGAAAAGATTGGAGATGTAAGCGAAGGAGAGGAAGGTAACACTTATCTTCCGATCCATCAGGGCTACACCACGAAAGCCATCTTAGTGTCTCTCACACCAGACTAGAGTGAACAATTAGTGACATACTTGAGGACGAACACATTCCCTCAAGGAATGACTTTAGCTCGACAACGTAGTCTAGAGCAGGAAGCTCAAGACTATTCACTTATTGGCGATAACCTATACAAAAGAGGACGAGATGGATATCTACGACAATGTGTTCATGAGAGCGATTATCTGAGCATACTAGAGACTGCACACCAAGGTGTTGCAGGAGGTCATTTTGGACCCGATAGGATAATCAAAGCCATCCTCTTTGCAGGATTATGGTGGCCCACTCTTCACATGGATGCTCATACCTATGTAAAGAGATGTGATGTGTGCCAAAGAACTCAGTTTCCTACTCGCAGAGATGAAATGCCATTGAAACCCATGATGGGCGGACGTGCATTTTCTAAGTGGGGTATTGACTTCGTAGGACCCATTAACCCCCCTGCAAAAGGTACACATGCGGAATACATTATTGTTGCCACAGATTATCTCACAAAATGGGTAGAGGCAAAAGCCACGAAAAAGAATGATGCACACACAACTGCAAAATTCTTATTTGAGAATGTCTTTACAAGATATGGACTGCCTATAGAGTTAGTGAGCGATCGAGGCACTCACTTTCTAAACCAAGTCATTGAATATTTGTTACAGGATTTTATGGTGATTCACAAGAAATCCGCACCATATCATCCTCAGGCCAATGGTCAGGCTGAAAGCACTAATAAGATCCTTTGTAACGTACTGACGAAACTCGTGAACAACAAACGTTCAGATTGGGACAAACAGTTACACCACGCTGTTTGGGCATATCGAGTGGCCTACAAGACCGTACTCAATGCAACTCCCTTTCAGATGGTTTTTGGTCAGAATGCTGTGCTTCCTTTGGACTTCTTGATACCGACCCTTAAGGTTGCACAAGAACATCTGTGGACCGGCCATGGATTATCAGCCAGAATAATGGACTTGGAACGATTAGGAGAAACCAGGCTAAAGGCAGCAACAGGCATATACGCAGCGAAGAAGCGACAGAAAGCATATTTTGATGCACATGTGAAAGATAAAGGCTTAAAAGAAGGAGATTTAGTTCTAGTATATACGCTGAAACAACACGCACGTAAGTTAGAAAAGCGAGGTTATGGACCTATGCTCATTAACAGACTCTCAACAAGGTGGAGCAGTACAGTTAGCCACTTTAGAAGGAGATATAATGCCTAATTATATTAGTGGCTGTAGAGTCAAGCTATATCAGGAACCTCTTACTGAGGATATGCTTAGACGACTCACGTTGGCAAAGAAGCGTAAGGAGGAAGAAAATAGAATACGAGCGGAAGCTCAGGCAGAAGCAATAGAACGCATTAAACGCATGAAGTTAAGAAGACAAGGACTAGGGAGAGAACATTATAACCATCTGGAAACTACACCCAGATACCCCATGGCCATGTGTCAAGTAAAGTCAACCACTCATCCTAGTATAGTGGACAAGAGACCATTCATTACAGTCAGGTTAGAGCACGGCAACCCTTGCCAAGAGCTCAGGGCTTTAATTGACTCAGGTGCTGCGACTAGTGCTATTAGATGGTCCCACTATAAGGACTCAGGAATAGAAATGCGGCCAATTGAGGCATACCTCATAGGCCTAGGAGGCATGGAAACCCCTTGCATGGGTGAGGTGGACCTTCCTATCCTCATTAAGGATGTGACCATGACAGCGAAGCTACTAGTGTGCCATGATGACGACCTGATAGAACCCCTAATCCTTGGCCAAGATTGGCTATACGATCACTCAGTGGACCTAAATCTTAGACAAGGCTCCTTACAGATTGGAACCTTAGAACAGAAGCGAGTGATACCGCTTGACTTCCCTAATTGCATTCCGATTGAGGTTTGTAACCCTAGACCCTATGAAACGCATGCGACGGAAGACCGGAAGATCTTGGGTCAGACCAGTCACGTTACGTCTACACCAACCCACTCGGGCTTGGCTATGGACAGTTGTCAATCAGAAGGACGACAGGAGATCTTCCCTGGGGCTTCCTGCAAACTAGAAGGGGCAGCTACCCAACCGCTAGGGCAGATGGATACAATCAGCGGTCAGGTGGGTTGCATCAACGGCCAAATGAGCACGACACCCTGCGGTGCTCATCCTTCCAAACTTGCTACGGACTGGCCTAGATTAAAGATAAATAACGAATCACTTCCTAATGGGCAGGTCACGCAAGTGTTGGATCTCCCTTCTTTTCCAAAGCAGAGCGTCCATTGGACCTCTCAAACCCAACCACGAAGGAGCCAACCACAACAGAGGAACCCAGACCGACAACACCACCAGGCAAGGCAAGGAAAGCAGAAGTATCAACATCACAGAACAAGTGGCACAAAACAAATATGGGTGCCAAAAGGACAGCAACCACAGGCTATTGGCAACACAGCAGACGAGAGTAGGACAAAGTTTCAACAGAAGCAGAGTCAACATCCAAAGTCCCCTCGATCTTCTTCTACAAGTACAATTACTCGACAGATTTGGATCGCCAAGAAATATCTTATCCATAGACCCACACCCATGCAGATTTGGGTACCCAAACAATGTATTATAGCCCAACCCTCAAGCCATGTAATATATACCCCTCAGAAATCTTTTCATCCTTCCATACCACCGAACCCGATACCACTTTTTGTACCTCAGCGGAAACATACCACCCACTCAAAGACTCTTAGGAAATGGATACCGAAACGTATCCAGACGTCTTCTTGTAACCCATTATCTAACAATTTTCCTAGCCCGTTTAAACTCCACCCTTGTACTAATTCACCCTCAACCAAACCTTGTATAAATTCATACACCCAAACCCCACATCATGCATAATAATGGCTCATCAAGAAATGTATGCATAATCTGACCATGTAGGTGTCTAGAGACCTGCATTAGTTTTGCAAATAATCATTGCATCAATCACTTCACGACACTTGGCTACACGGGTTACACATCAGTTATGGAAAGGGATTGCGGTCTCACCTTAATGGGATCATAATTAATTTCCATACTAATGTGTTAATCTTTTGTAGCAGATCTTTTCCAATAGTTCATCAGTCATCATGCAAACCGAAGCAGGACCATCGAAAGCAGGCCCCAGTGTGGCGGCGGTGCCCCTCAATGTTTTGCGAGCAGAATCCTACCCGACCGCCCCACCGCCAGAGTTCCAAGGATTTCCGGGACCCATGCCAATCGATAACCCACCTATGGGATACACAGAGAAGATACACCGTAACTCTCACTGGTTCCAAGGCCTAGCAGGACCATTAGCTGATGCTGACTTCATTTTTGAAGCAAATATGACATTTGATGACCGCACATGGGGCAAGTATCAATTCTTCTCAAGAGAATTTGAAGGCCTACAGAACACCCAGGACTTAACTCATGTTTGGGCCAGAGCCGGCTTCACGGAGTATTTCAGTGATCCTCTGCCCAAACCTGACTTTTACAGGTGTTATTATTTAATCACCACTTTGCTGGCCTCAGAGAATAAGGATATCCCAGGAACCTTTATTTTGCCTTCTTTAGTGGATGATCCACCTTACAAAAGATTTTATCTTTCGAAGGATTTAATCAGAGCTGCCATCAAAATACATGGAACACACACTCCAACGGAGAAAGAACAGCTAGTCCCAGAGCAGATGAAACGTGGTGACGTAACTAAGTGGGAGGACATTTTTGCTATAACACCTGAGCTATCTAAGCCATTACGGATATGCATGCAGCACTTTGCTTTCCCAGCTCAGGATCGTTTTACCATGCCCCACAAGAGAATCTGGTTCGGACTATATTTAGCATGTACTGGACCGCAAACGGTTGATCTAGCCAGCTGGATCATTGATCAGCTCTATTTGGCACAACATAGATGGGAGCGAAAGAAGGTAATCAATGGGTGCTACGCCCTCACCAAGATCATATATATGTGCTTGGCATATGACTTACCCATAGAGCGTGCCATGACCAGTGAGGAACTGAAAGCATTTAAAGGCACCACTAGGAAGGCTAGAAAGTCTAGCAAAGGCAGAGTCGGAAAGCGGATGAGAGGTACTATCCCGTGCCTACAAGTCCCAGAATCACCCTCGCCACAACCATCTCCAGAGCAGTCACCAACAGCAGCCACTCCCACAGTACCACCAATTTGTATACGGTTATCTAGACCAGTGGTAATGGAAGGCACCACCAGTACGGTCGCACCCCAAGCAGCCACAACCACAGAACCTATCACCATAGCAGCTGAACTTCCCACCACTATCGGTGCGGAAGCTTTCTCTTTTCCAATACCGCATTTAGAACCAGGACAAGTAGAGCCACTGGACCAAACCTTTGATTTTGAGATGCCCGATGCATTCTCCAATCAGTTCCAGTATTCAGAAGGACACTTGTTTTCTCAAGAATTTGAAAGGCCTAGCTAAACCTACCACACCCAGGGATCAGCCACAAGGACAGATTGTGTCCAGCTCTGATGACGAAAGGACAGCAACCGATGACGACGAAGGAGACGACGAAGCTAGCCAGGGAACACATGAATCCCAAGAGCATGAACAGACAGATGGCCAAGGCCAACAAACAGACACACATGGCGATACAAGTACCCATGAAGATGAAACTTACGAAGCAGCAGCTTACACACTGGCTATCAAGAAGCTGTATAGAACTATGGAAAAAGTTTGGGCACGCAAGAAGCTGACAGAGGAAGAGAGCCAAAAAATAATAGAACAAGAACTCGTCACAGGCGGATTCGAAGATGCCTATATCAAAGGATTCAAAGAATTAGTCCAATCAGTAGGCTCCAACGAGGGACTCAGGTACTTGCAACGAAAGCCACTGCCACAGTTTGACCCCCGCAGAGTACGACTACTTTCAAAGCCCGGCGAATACATTCGTGTACCGACCGGAGCACAATCTTCAGAACAAGACAGGGAGGCACGCCTCGTCCCTGAAAGTTTGGTGGCAGTTGAAACCATCTTTGTAGATTCCCCACCCCGCACTCCAGCTGTACAAACCTCAGTAGTCACTGAAGTACCGACCTCACCACCCGTCCATCCAGCCTCCCCTCTTCACCCTCCTTCTCCCAGACTAACATCTTCTATCGCCGGTGGCGTAGCAGAAACCGTCGTTACGACCACTAACCCCGCAATTCCCCCGCCCTTAACCTTCTCCCCCGTCTCACCTCCCCGACCCACTGTAACCCCTCTTTCCCCTTTCCACCAAGCTGCTCTAGCCAGCCCCCCTGTAAATTACCCCTCAACCTTTGTAAATCCCGTATTTACACCAGCACGAGCACCCACGATCACACCCATATTCACGGTCACTGCACTAGATACGTCCACTGACATGGACATCTCACCACCCACAGCACCATCACTCACTTCACTACCGGCACAAACATTTTTAGGCACATCACAATTTTCAACAATCACTACATCATCCACCTTCCCATCCCCATTCCCCGTTCCCGTTGCATCTACACCAACTGCATCTTCATTTAGCACCCCATTAATACTATCACCCATTGTAGATAATGCATTTCGACAGATGTTCATGTGTATGACGCAAGTAAGAGATGAGTTCACATCTCTTGGCGATAATTATCAGCAGCTGCAGAGGACAACCAATGACTTACAGTCGCAGCTTAATTTATTGTCCATTGAGAATGCCTCTCTGAACACCCGCTACCAGGAATTACGCGAGGCTTATCACAAATTGGAACTAGAAAGCGAAGAAAAGATCAAGGAAGCCACTGCTGACCTGGATAACCTATTAAGAGCCCAGACAGTCCGCAATGCAATGCTAACACGAAACATGGGCTTACTAAGAAGACACCTAGCCGCAGCAAAAGAGGAGAACCAGAGACTCCAAGAGCAGAATAGAGAGAATTTGTAAGCGGCATTGGACCATCCAGAACAACCCTTAAGTCCTAGCAGATTCAAGGCAATCCCATCCGAAGCAATGAAGATGTTGCTAGAAGACCATGTTAGACTGCTCGAGGACTATGATCGGATGAACGAAGAACATCAGAAGTTAAAGGAAGATCACAAGCTACTACAGCTCAGAGAACCGGCAACACCACAAGTACAAGTAGCAGCAGAATTACCAGCACCTGTGGACCCTGAAATTTTTGACGAACTCAACGCATTACGGGCCCAGGTAATCGCTCTCCAGTCAAGAATTGACGTATATGAAGCGCCACCAAGGCCAGATTCACCACCTGAGCTTCCGGCTGAGGAAGAAACGGTCACCATCCCGGTGGAGGAAACATTTGAAGAAGCGTACGAGCCACAACCCATCCCAGGCGGACGCGTCACGGCCGAAGGTCAGATGACGTACGAACTTCCGACCCCCGCATGGATGAAGACTATTGAGGAAATTGGAACAACGCACTCAGCGAGAGTAGAGGCACAGCTACATGCTATGGCCATGATCAAAGAAAGAATTTTGCAATCTCCCTACTTTGCTCAATTGGCCCCACGCAGGTACATATCCGTGCATGAGCTTCAATACAAACCTTACTTCATGCTAATGGCCGAATACCAGCTGGCCATAGAGAAGCGAACTGGCAAGAAGCCATCACATGCAACTCAATTCGAGCCTGAAGACTTGCCACTGGATGCGCAACAAGGCACTATTTATCAACCAGATTGGCATACACGTCTTTTACAGGAGTACCCTGAAATGATGAGCACATGGGTTAAGGCACCTTTACATTTAAAATACAACCCGTGTTGGGGACCAGTACCACGACGCCGCTCCTGGACTGCCTTCGCTATCAAAGTACAAAACAATAAGCAGTGCCAGGACTAGCTAAATTACCCATATTTCAGGCCACCTACAGGACCACCGACAATTGGCTACATGAT